>JAUTXW010001697.1:150000-352098 GCA_030620095.1 Kuschelorhynchus macadamiae | reverse complement strand
TTTGCCTGGTACCTGGCAACTTTTTTGTTAAAATGTTCAAGAGTAAAGTACCTTTTTAAACATTGACAGAGGATTTGTGGTCCACCTGGCAGAAAGTACTATCGATGGTTAGTACTTGTGCAAATTTTGACTGACCTGCAGCTATTTGTCTAGTACCTGGCAACTTTTTTGTAAAAATGTTCAAGAGTAAAGTACCTTTTTAAACACTGACAGAGAATTTGTGGTCCACCTGGCAGAAAGTACTATCGATGGTTAGTACTTGCGCAAATTTTGACTGACCTGCAGCTATTTGTCTAGTACCTGGCAACTTTTTTGTAAAAATGTTCAAGAGTAAAGTACCTTTTTAAACATTCCCAGAGGATTTGTAGTCCACCTGGCAAAAAGTTCTATCGTTGGTTTGTTCTTGTGCTACTTTTGTCTGTCCTACATCTTTTTGTCTAGTACCTGGCAACTTTTTTGTAAAAATGTTCAAGAGTAAAGTACCTTTTTAAACATGACAGAGGATTTGTGGTCCACCTGGCAGAAATATCGATGGTTAGTACTTGTGCAAATTTTGACTGACCTGCAGCTATTTGTCTAGTACCTGGCAACTTTTTTGTAAAAATGTTCAAGAGTAAAGTACCTTTTTAAACACTGACAGAGAATTTGTGGTCCACCTGGCAGAAAGTACTATCGATGGTTAGTACTTGTGCAAATTTTGACTGACCTGCAGCTATTTGTCTAGTACCTGGCAACTTTTTTGTAAAAATGTTCAAGAGTAAAGTACCTTTTTAAACATTGACAGAGGATTTGTGGTCCACCTGGCAGAAAGTACTATCGATGGTTAGTACTTGTGCAAATTTTGACTGACCTGCAGCTATTTGTCTAGTACCTGGCAACTTTTTTGTAAAAATGTTCAAGAGTAAAGTACCTTTTTAAACACTGACAGAGAATTTGTGGTCCACCTGGCAGAAAGTACTATCGATGGTTAGTACTTACGCAAATTTTGACTGACCTGCAGTTATTTGTCTAGTACCTGGCAACTTTTTTGTAAAAATGTTCAAGAGTAAAGTACCTTTTTAAACATTCCCAGAGGATTTGTAGTCCACCTGGCAAGAAGTACTATCGATGGTTAGTACTTGTGCAAATTTTGACTGACCTGCAGCTATTTGCCTGGTACCTGGCAACTTTTTTGTAAAAATGTTCAAGAGTAAAGTACCTTTTTAAACACTGACAGAGGATTTGTGGTCCACCTGGCAGAAAGTACTATCGATGGTTAGTACTTGTGCAAATTTTGACTGACCTGCAGCTATTTGTCTAGTACCTGGCAACTTTTTTGTAAAAATGTTCAAGAGTAAAGTACCTTTTTAAACATTGACAGAGGAATTTGTGGTCCACCTGGCAGAAAGTACTATCGATGGTTAGTACTTGTGCAAATTTTGACTGACCTGCAGCTATTTGTCTAGTACCTGGCAACTTTTTTGTAAAAATGTTCAAGAGTAAAGTACCTTTTTAAACATTGACAGAGGATTTGTGGTCCACCTGGCAGAAAGTACTATCGATGGTTAGTACTTGTGCAAATTTTGACTGACCTGCAGCTATTTGTCTAGTACCTGGCAACTTTTTTGTAAAAATGTTCAAGAGTAAAGTACCTTTTTAAACACTGACAGAGAATTTGTGGTCCACCTGGCAGAAAGTACTATCGATGGTTAGTACTTGTGCAAATTTTGACTGACCTGCAGCTATTTGTCTAGTACCTGGCAACTTTTTTGTAAAAATGTTCAAGAGTAAAGTACCTTTTTAAACATTGACAGAGGATTTGTGGTCCACCTGGCAGAAAGTACTATCGATGGTTAGTACTTGTGCAAATTTTGACTGACCTGCAGCTATTTGTCTAGTACCTGGCAACTTTTTTGTAAAAATGTTCAAGAGTAAAGTACCTTTTTAAACACTGACAGAGAATTTGTGGTCCACCTGGCAGAAAGTACTATCGATGGTTAGTACTTGTGCAAATTTTGACTGACCTGCAGCTATTTGTCTAGTACCTGGCAACTTTTTTGTAAAAATGTTCAAGAGTAAAGTACCTTTTTAAACATTGACAGAGGATTTGTGGTCCACCTGGCAGAAAGTACTATCGATGGTTAGTACTTGTGCAAATTTTGACTGACCTGCAGCTATTTGTCTAGTACCTGGCAACTTTTTTGTAAAAATGTTCAAGAGTAAAGTACCTTTTTAAACACTGACAGAGAATTTGTGGTCCACCTGGCAGAAAGTACTATCGATGGTTAGTACTTGTGCAAATTTTGACTGACCTGCAGCTATTTGTCTAGTACCTGGCAACTTTTTTGTAAAAATGTTCAAGAGTAAAGTACCTTTTTAAACATTGACAGAGGATTTGTGGTCCACCTGGCAGAAAGTACTATCGATGGTTAGTACTTGTGCAAATTTTGACTGACCTGCAGCTATTTGTCTAGTACCTGGCAACTTTTTTGTAAAAATGTTCAAGAGTAAAGTACCTTTTTAAACACTGACAGAGAATTTGTGGTCCACCTGGCAGAAAGTACTATCGATGGTTAGTACTTGTGCAAATTTTGACTGACCTGCAGCTATTTGTCTAGTACCTGGCAACTTTTTTGTAAAAATGTTCAAGAGTAAAGTACCTTTTTAAACACTGACAGAGAATTTGTGGTCCACCTGGCAGAAAGTACTATCGATGGTTAGTACTTACGCAAATTTTGACTGTTCTGCAGCTATTTGTCTAGTACCTGGCAACTTTTTTGTAAAAATGTTTAAGAGTAAAGTACCTTTTTAAATATTCCCAGAGGATTTGTAGTCCACCTGGCAAAAAGTACTATCGATGGTTAGTACTTGTGCAAATTTTGACTGACCTGCAGGTATTTGCCTGGTACCTGGCAACTTTTTTGTAAAAATGTTCAAGAGTAAAGTACCTTTTTAAACATAGACAGAGGATTTGTGGTCCACCTGGCAGAAATTACTATCGATGGTTAGTACTTGTGCAAATTTTGAATGACCTGCAGCTATTTGTCTAGTACCTGGCAACTTTTTTGTAAAAATGTTCAAGAGTAAAGTACCTTTTTAAACACTGACAGAAAATTTGAGGTCCACCTGGCAGAAAGTACTATCGATGGTTAGTACTTGCGCAAATTTTGACTGACCTGCAGCTATTTGTCTAGTACCTGGCAACTTTTTTGTAAAAATGTTCAAGAGTAAAGTACCTTTTTAAACATGACAGAGGAATTTGTGGTCCACCTGGCAGAAAGTACTATCGATGGTTAGTACTTGTGCAAATTTTGACTGACCTGCAGCTATTTGTCTAGTACCTGGCAACTTTTTTGTAAAAATGTTCAAGAGTAAAGTACCTTTTTAAACACTGACAGAGAATTTGTGGTCCACCTGGCAGAAAGTACTATCGATGGTTAGTACTTGTGCAAATTTTGACTGACCTGCAGCTATTTGTCTAGTACCTGGCAACTTTTTTGTAAAAATGTTCAAGAGTAAAGTACCTTTTTAAACATTGACAGAGGATTTGTGGTCCACCTGGCAGAAAGTACTATCGATGGTTAGTACTTGTGCAAATTTTGACTGACCTGCAGCTATTTGTCTAGTACCTGGCAACTTTTTTGTAAAAATGTTCAAGAGTAAAGTACCTTTTTAAACACTGACAGAGAATTTGTGGTCCACCTGGCAGAAAGTACTATCGATGGTTAGTACTTACGCAAATTTTGACTGACCTGCAGTTATTTGTCTAGTACCTGGCAACTTTTTTGTAAAAATGTTCAAGAGTAAAGTACCTTTTTAAACATTCCCAGAGGATTTGTAGTCCACCTGGCAGGAAGTACTATCGATGGTTAGTACTTGTGCAAATTTTGACTGACCTGCAGCTATTTGTCTAGTACCTGGCAACTTTTTTGTAAAAATGTTCAAGAGTAAAGTACCTTTTTAAACACTGACAGAGAATTTGTGGTCCACCTGGCAGAAAGTACTATCGATGGTTAGTACTTGTGCAAATTTTGACTGACCTGCAGCTATTTGTCTAGTACCTGGCAACTTTTTTGTAAAAATGTTCAAGAGTAAAGTACCTTTTTAAACACTGACAGAGAATTTGTGGTCCACCTGGCAGAAAGTACTATCGATGGTTAGTACTTACGCAAATTTTGACTGTTCTGCAGCTATTTGTCTAGTACCTGGCAACTTTTTTGTAAAAATGTTTAAGAGTAAAGTACCTTTTTAAATATTCCCAGAGGATTTGTAGTCCACCTGGCAAAAAGTACTATCGATGGTTAGTACTTGTGCAAATTTTGACTGACCTGCAGGTATTTGCCTGGTACCTGGCAACTTTTTTGTAAAAATGTTCAAGAGTAAAGTACCTTTTTAAACATAGACAGAGGATTTGTGGTCCACCTGGCAGAAATTACTATCGATGGTTAGTACTTGTGCAAATTTTGAATGACCTGCAGCTATTTGTCTAGTACCTGGCAACTATTTTGTAAAAATGTTCAAGAGTAAAGTACCTTTTTAAACACTGACAGAAAATTTGCGGTCCACCTGGCAGAAAGTACTATCGATGGTTAGTACTTGTGCACATTTTGACTGACCTGCAGCTATTTGTCTAGTACCTGGCAACTTTTTTGTAAAAATGTTCAAGAGTAAAGTACCTTTTTAAACATTGACAGAGGATTTGTGGTCCACCTGGCAGAAAGTACTATCGATTGTACTTGTGCAAATTTTGACTGACCTGCAGCTATTTGTCTAGTACCTGGCAACTTTTTTATAAAAATGTTCAAGATAAAAGTACCTTTTTAAACATTAACAGAGGAATTTGTGGTCCACCTGGCAGAAAGTACTATCGATGGTTAGTACTTGTGCAAATTTTGACTGACCTGCAGCTATTTGTCTAGTACCTGGCAACTTTTTTGTAAAAATGTTCAAGAGTAAAGTACCTTTTTAAACACTGACAGAGAATTTGTGGTCCACCTGGCAGAAAGTACTATCGATGGTTAGTACTTGTGCAAATTTTGACTGACCTGCAGCTATTTGTCTAGTACCTGGCAACTTTTTTGTAAAAATGTTCAAGAGTAAAGTACCTTTTTAAACATTGACAGAGAATTTGTGGTCCACCTGGCAGAAAGTACTATCGATGGTTAGTACTTGTGCAAATTTTGACTGACCTGCAGCTATTTGTCTAGTACCTGGCAACTTTTTTGTAAAAATGTTCAAGAGTAAAGTACCTTTTTAAACACTGACAGAGAATTTGTGGTCCACCTGGCAGAAAGTACTATCGATAGTTAGTACTTGTGCAAATTTTGACTGACCTGCAGCTATTTGTCTAGTACCTGCAACTTTTTTGTAAAAATGTTCAAGAGTAAAGTACCTTTTTAAACATTTGTCTAGTACTTGTGCAAATTTTGACTGACCTGCAGCTATTTGTCTAGTACCTGGCAACTTTTTTGTAAAAATGTAAAGGAGGAGTGAACCTTTAAAAACATACACTGAGAATTTGTGGTCCACCTGGCAGAAAGTACTATCGATGGTTAGTACTTGTGCAAATTTTGACTGACCTGCAGCTATTTGTCTAGTACCTGGCAACTTTTTTGTAAAAATGTTCAAGAGTAAAGTACCTTTTTAAACATTGACAGAGATTTGTGGTCCACCTGGCAGAAAGTACTATCGATGGTTAGTACTTGTGCAAATTTTGACTGACCTGCAGCTATTTGTCTAGTACCTGGCAACTTTTTTGTAAAAATGTTCAAGAGTAAAGTACCTTTTTAAACATTGACAGAGGATTTGTGGTCCACCTGGCAGAAAGTACTATCGATGGTTAGTACTTGTGCAAATTTTGACTGACCTGCAGCTATTTGTCTAGTACCTGGCAACTTTTTTGTAAAAATGTTCAAGAGTAAAGTACCTTTTTAAACATTGACAGAGGATTTGTGGTCCACCTGGCAGAAAGTACTATCGATGGTTAGTACTTGTGCAAATTTTGACTGACCTGCAGCTATTTGTCTAGTACCTGGCAACTTTTTTGTAAAAATGTTCAAGAGTAAAGTACCTTTTTAAACACTGACAGAGAATTTGTGGTCCACCTGGCAGAAAGTACTATCGATGGTTAGTACTTGTGCAAATTTTGACTGACCTGCAGCTATTTGTCTAGTACCTGGCAACTTTTTTGTAAAAATGTTCAAGAGTAAAGTACCTTTTTAAACATTGACAGAGGATTTGTGGTCCACCTGGCAGAAAGTACTATCGATGGTTAGTACTTGTGCAAATTTTGACTGACCTGCAGCTATTTGTCTAGTACCTGGCAACTTTTTTGTAAAAATGTTCAAGAGTAAAGTACCTTTTTAAACACTGACAGAGAATTTGTGGTCCACCTGGCAGAAAGTACTATCGATGGTTAGTACTTGTGCAAATTTTGACTGACCTGCAGCTATTTGTCTAGTACCTGGCAACTTTTTTGTAAAAATGTTCAAGAGTAAAGTACCTTTTTAAACATTGACAGAGGAATTTGTGGTCCACCTGGCAGAAAGTACTATCGATGGTTAGTACTTGTGCAAATTTTGACTGACCTGCAGCTATTTGTCTAGTACCTGGCAACTTTTTTGTAAAAATGTTCAAGAGTAAAGTACCTTTTTAAACACTGACAGAGAATTTGTGGTCCACCTGGCAGAAAGTACTATCGATGGTTAGTACTTACGCAAATTTTGACTGACCTGCAGCTATTTGTCTAGTACCTGGCAACTTTTTTGTAAAAATGTTCAAGAGTAAAGTACCTTTTTAAACATTCCCAGAGGATTTGTAGTCCACCTGGCAGAAAGTACTATCGATGGTTAGTACTTGAGCAAATTTTGACTGACCTGCAGCTATTTGTCTAGTACCTGGCAACTTTTTTGTAAAAATGTTCAAGAGTAAAGTACCTTTTTAAACACTGACAGAGAATTTGTGGTCCACCTGGCAGAAAGTACTATCGATGGTTAGTACTTGTCCACATTTTGACTGACCTGCAGCTATTTGTCTAGTACCTGGCAACTTTTTTGTAAAAATGTTCAAGAGTAAAGTACCTTTTTAAACACTGACAGAGAATTTGTGGTCCACCTGGCAGAAAGTACTATCGATGGTTAGTACTTACGCAAATTTTGACTGTTCTGCAGCTATTTGTCTAGTACCTGGCAACTTTTTTGTAAAAATGTTTAAGAGTAAAGTACCTTTTTAAATATTCCCAGAGGATTTGTAGTCCACCTGGCAAAAAGTACTATCGATGGTTAGTACTTGTGCAAATTTTGACTGACCTGCAGGTATTTGCCTGGTACCTGGCAACTTTTTTGTAAAAATGTTCAAGAGTAAAGTACCTTTTTAAACATTTTTGTGGTCCACCTGGCAGAAATTACTATCGATGGTTAGTACTTGTGCAAATTTTGAATGACCTGCAGCTATTTGTCTAGTACCTGGCAACTTTTTTGTAAAAATGTTCAAGAGTAAAGTACCTTTTTAAACACTGACAGAAAATTTGAGGTCCACCTGGCAGAAAGTACTATCGATGGTTAGTACTTGCGCAAATTTTGACTGACCTGCAGGTATTTGTCTAGTACCTGGCAACTTTTTTGTAAAAATGTTCAAGAGTAAAGTACCTTTTTAAACATTGACAGAGGATTTGTGGTCCACCTGGCAGAAAGTACTATCGATGGTTAGTACTTGTGCAAATTTTGACTGACCTGCAGCTATTTGTCTAGTACCTGGCAACTTTTTTGTAAAAATGTTCAAGAGTAAAGTACCTTTTTAAACACTGACAGAGAATTTGTGGTCCACCTGGCAGAAAGTACTATCGATGGTTAGTACTTGTGCAAATTTTGACTGACCTGCAGCTATTTGTCTAGTACCTGGCAACTTTTTTGTAAAAATGTTCAAGAGTAAAGTACCTTTTTAAACATTGACAGAGGATTTGTGGTCCACCTGGCAGAAAGTAATATCGATGGTTAGTATTTATGCAAATTTTGACTGACCTGCAGCTATTTGTCTAGTACCTGGCAACTTTTTTGTAAAAATGTTCAAGAGTAAAGTACCTTTTTAAACACTGACAGAGAATTTGTGGTCCACCTGGCAGAAAGTACTATCGATGGTTAGTACTTGTGCAAATTTTGACTGACCTGCAGTTATTTGTCTAGTACCTGGCAACTTTTTTGTAAAAATGTTCAAGAGTAAAGTACCTTTTTAAACATTCCCAGAGGATTTGTAGTCCACCTGGCAGAAAGTACTATCGATGGTTAGTACTTGTGCAAATTTTGACTGACCTGCAGCTATTTGTCTAGTACCTGGCAACTTTTTTGTAAAAATGTTCAAGAGTAAAGTACCTTTTTAAACACTGACAGAGAATTTGTGGTCCACCTGGCAGAAAGTACTATCGATGGTTAGTACTTGTGCAAATTTTGACTGACCTGCAGCTATTTGTCTAGTACCTGGCAACTTTTTTGTAAAAATGTTCAAGAGTAAAGTACCTTTTTAAACACTGACAGAGAATTTGTGGTCCACCTGGCAGAAAGTACTATCGATGGTTAGTACTTACGCAAATTTTGACTGTTCTGCAGCTATTTGTCTAGTACCTGGCAACTTTTTTGTAAAAATGTTTAAGAGTAAAGTACCTTTTTAAATATTCCCAGAGGTTGTAGTCCACCTGGCAAAAAGTACTATCGATGGTTAGTACTTGTGCAAATTTTGACTGACCTGCAGGTATTTGCCTGGTACCTGGCAACTTTTTTGTAAAAATGTTCAAGAGTAAAGTACCTTTTTAAACATAGACAGAGGATTTGTGGTCCACCTGGCAGAAATTACTATCGATGGTTAGTACTTGTGCAAATTTTGAATGACCTGCAGCTATTTGTCTAGTACCTGGCAACTTTTTTGTAAAAATGTTCAAGAGTAAAGTACCTTTTTAAACACTGACAGAAAATTTGAGGTCCACCTGGCAGAAAGTACTATCGATGGTTAGTACTTGCGCAAATTTTGACTGACCTGCAGGTATTTGTCTAGTACCTGGCAACTTTTTTGTAAAAATGTTCAAGAGTAAAGTACCTTTTTAAACATAGACAGAGGATTTGTGGTCCACCTGGCAGAAATTACTATCGATGGTTAGTACTTGTGCAAATTTTGAATGACCTGCAGCTATTTGTCTAGTACCTGGCAACTTTTTTGTAAAAATGTTCAAGAGTAAAGTACCTTTTTAAACACTGACAGAAAATTTGAGGTCCACCTGGCAGAAAGTACTATCGATGGTTAGTACTTGCGCAAATTTTGACTGACCTGCAGGTATTTGTCTAGTACCTGGCAACTTTTTTGTAAAAATGTTCAAGAGTAAAGTACCTTTTTAAACATTGACAGAGGATTTGTGGTCCACCTGGCAGAAAGTACTATCGATGGTTAGTACTTGTGCAAATTTTGACTGACCTGCAGCTATTTGTCTAGTACCTGGCAACTTTTTTGTAAAAATGTTCAAGAGTAAAGTACCTTTTTAAACACTGACAGAGAATTTGTGGTCCACCTGGCAGAAAGTACTATCGATGGTTAGTACTTGTGCAAATTTTGACTGACCTGCAGCTATTTGTCTAGTACCTGGCAACTTTTTTGTAAAAATGTTCAAGAGTAAAGTACCTTTTTAAACATTGACAGAGGACTTGTGGTCCATCTGGCAGAAAGTACTATCGATGGTTAGTACTTGTGCAAATTTTGACTGGCCTGCAGCTATTTGTCTAGTACCTGGCAACTTTTTTGTAAAAATGTTCAAGAGTAAAGTACCTTTTCAAACATTGACAGAGGATTTGTGGCCCACCTGGCAGAAAGTACTATCGATAGTTAGTACTTGTGCAAATTTTGACTGACCTGCAGCTATTTGTCTAGTACCTGGCAACTTTTTTGTAAAAATGTTCAAGAGTAAAGTACCTTTTTAAACACTGACAGAGAATTTGTGGTCCACCTGGCAGAAAGTACTATCGATGGTTAGTACTTGTGCAAATTTTGACTGACCTGCAGCTATTTGTCTAGTACCTGGCAACTTTTTTGTAAAAATGTTCAAGAGTAAAGTACCTTTTTAAACATTGACAGAGGATTTGTGGTCCACCTGGCAGAAAGTACTATCGATGGTTAGTACTTGTGCAAATTTTGACTGACCTGCAGCTATTTGTCTAGTACCTGGCAACTTTTTTGTAAAAATGTTCAAGAGTAAAGTACCTTTTTAAACACTGACAGAGAATTTGTGGTCCACCTGGCAGAAAGTACTATCGATGGTTAGTACTTGTGCAAATTTTGACTGACCTGCAGCTATTTGTCTAGTACCTGGCAACTTTTTTGTAAAAATGTTCAAGAGTAAAGTACCTTTTTAAACACTGACAGAGAATTTGTGGTCCACCTGGCAGAAAGTACTATCGATGGTTAGTACTTGTGCAAATTTTGACTGACCTGCAGCTATTTGTCTAGTACCTGGCAACTTTTTTGTAAAAATGTTCAAGAGTAAAGTACCTTTTTAAACACTGACAGAGATTTGTGGTCCACCTGGCAGAAAGTACTATCGATGGTTAGTACTTGTGCAAATTTTGACTGACCTGCAGCTATTTGTCTAGTACCTGGCAACTTTTTTGTAAAAATGTTCAAGAGTAAAGTACCTTTTTAAACATTGACAGAGGATTTGTGGTCCACCTGGCAGAAAGTACTATCGATGGTTAGTACTTGCGCAAATTTTGACTGACCTGCAGCTATTTGTCTAGTACCTGGCAACTTTTTTGTAAAAATGTTCAAGAGTAAAGTACCTTTTTAAACACTGACAGAGAATTTGTGGTCCACCTGGCAGAAAGTACTATCGATGGTTAGTACTTGTGCAAATTTTGACTGACCTGCAGCTATTTGTCTAGTACCTGGCAACTTTTTTGTAAAAATGTTCAAGAGTAAAGTACCTTTTTAAACATTGACAGAGGATTTGTGGTCCACCTGGCAGAAAGTACTATCGATGGTTAGTACTTGTGCAAATTTTGACTGACCTGCAGCTATTTGTCTAGTACCTGGCAACTTTTTTGTAAAAATGTTCAAGAGTAAAGTACCTTTTTAAACACTGACAGAGAATTTGTGGTCCACCTGGCAGAAAGTACTATCGATGGTTAGTACTTGTGCAAATTTTGACTGACCTGCAGCTATTTGTCTAGTACCTGGCAACTTTTTTGTAAAAATGTTCAAGAGTAAAGTACCTTTTTAAACACTGACAGAGAATTTGTGGTCCACCTGGCAGAAAGTACTATCGATGGTTAGTACTTGTGCAAATTTTGACTGACCTGCAGCTATTTGTCTAGTACCTGGCAACTTTTTTGTAAAAATGTTCAAGAGTAAAGTACCTTTTTAAACACTGACAGAGAATTTGTGGTCCACCTGGCAGAAAGTACTATCGATGGTTAGTACTTGTGCAAATTTTGACTGACCTGCAGCTATTTGTCTAGTACCTGGCAACTTTTTTGTAAAAATGTTCAAGAGTAAAGTACCTTTTTAAACATTGACAGAGGATTTGTGGTCCACCTGGCAGAAAGTACTATCGATGGTTAGTACTTGTGCAAATTTTGACTGACCTGCAGCTATTTGTCTAGTACCTGGCAACTTTTTTGTAAAAATGTTCAAGAGTAAAGTACCTTTTTAAACATTGACAGAGGGGTTGTGGTCCACCTGGCAGAAAGTACTATCGATGGTTAGTACTTGGGCAAATTTTGACTGACCTGCAGCTATTTGTCTAGTACCTGGCAACTTTTTTGTAAAAATGTTCAAGAGTAAAGTACCTTTTTAAACACTGACAGAGAATTTGTGGTCCACCTGGCAGAAAGTACTATCGATGGTTAGTACTTGTGCAAATTTTGACTGACCTGCAGCTATTTGTCTAGTACCTGGCAACTTTTTTGTAAAAATGTTCAAGAGTAAAGTACCTTTTTAAACACTGACAGAGAATTTGTGGTCCACCTGGCAGAAAGTACTATCGATGGTTAGTACTTGTGCAAATTTTGACTGACCTGCAGCTATTTGTCTAGTACCTGGCAACTTTTTTGTAAAAATGTTCAAGAGTAAAGTACCTTTTTAAACATTGACAGAGGATTTGTGGTCCACCTGGCAGAAAGTACTATCTATGGTTAGTACTTGTGCAAATTTTGACTGACCTGCAGCTATTTGTCTAGTACCTGGCAACTTTTTTGTAAAAATGTTCAAGAGTAAAGTACCTTTTTAAACACTGACAGAGGATTTGTTGTTCACCTGGCATAAACTACTATCGATGGTTAGTACTTGTGCAAATTTTGACTGACCTGCAGCTATTTGTCTAGTACCTGGCAACTTTTTTGTAAAAATGTTCAAGAGTAAAGTACCTTTTTAAACACTGACAGAGAATTTGTGGTCCACCTGGCAGAAAGTACTATCGATGGTTAGTACTTGTGCAAATTTTGACTGACCTGCAGCTATTTGTCTAGTACCTGGCAACTTTTTTGTAAAAATGTTCAAGAGTAAAGTACCTTTTTAAACATTGACAGAGGATTTGTGGTCCACCTGGCAGAAAGTACTATCGATGGTTAGTACTTTTGCTAATTTTGACTGACCTGCAGCTATTTGTCTAGTACCTGGCAACTTTTTTGTAAAAATGTTCAAGAGTAAAGTACCTTTTTAAACACTGACAGAGAATTTGTGGTCCACCTGGCAGAAAGTACTATCGATGGTTAGTACTTGTGCAAATTTTGACTGACCTGCAGCTATTTGTCTAGTACCTGGCAACTTTTTTGTAAAAATGTTCAAGAGTAAAGTACCTTTTTAAACATTGACAGAGGATTTGTGGTCCACCTGGCAGAAAGTACTATCGATGGTTAGTACTTGTGCAAATTTTGACTGACCTGCAGCTATTTGTCTAGTACCTGGCAACTTTTTTGTAAAAATGTTCAAGAGTAAAGTACCTTTTTAAACACTGACAGAGAATTTGTGGTCCACCTGGCAGAAAGTACTATCGATGGTTAGTACTTGTGCAAATTTTGACTGACCTGCAGCTATTTGTCTAGTACCTGGCAACTTTTTTGTAAAAATGTTCAAGAGTAAAGTACCTTTTTAAACATTGACAGAGGATTTGTGGTCCACCTGGCAGAAAGTACTATCGATGGTTAGTACTTGTGCAAATTTTGACTGACCTGCAGCTATTTGTCTAGTACCTGGCAACTTTTTTGTAAAAATGTTCAAGAGTAAAGTACCTTTTTAAACATTGACAGAGGATTTGTGGTCCACCTGGCAGAAAGTACTATCGATGGTTAGTACTTGTGCAAATTTTGACTGACCTGCAGCTATTTGTCTAGTACCTGGCAACTTTTTTGTAAAAATGTTCAAGAGTAAAGTACCTTTTTAAACACTGACAGAGAATTTGTGGTCCACCTGGCAGAAAGTACTATCGATGGTTAGTACTTGTGCAAATTTTGAATGGCCTGCAGCTATTTGTCTAGTACCTGGCAACTTTTTTGTAAAAATGTTCAAGAGTAAAGTACCTTTTTAAACATTGACAGAGGATTTGTGGTCCACCTGGCAGAAAGTTCTATCGATGGTTAGTACTTGTGCGAATTTTGACTGACCTGCAGCTATTTGTCTAGTACCTGGCAACTTTTTTGTAAAAATGTTCAAGAGTAAAGTACCTTTTTAAACATTGACAGAGGATTTGTGGTCCACCTGGCAGAAAGTACTATCGATGGTTAGTACTTGTGCAAATTTTGACTGACCTGCAGCTATTTGTCTAGTACCTGGCAACTTTTTTGTAAAAATGTTCAAGAGTAAAGTACCTTTTTAAACACTGACAGAGAATTTGTGGTCCACCTGGCAGAAAGTACTATCGATGGTTAGTACTTGTGCAAATTTTGACTGACCTGCAGCTATTTGTCTAGTACCTGGCAACTTTTTTGTAAAAATGTTCAAGAGTAAAGTACCTTTTTAAACATTGACAGAGGAATTTGTGGTCCACCTGGCAGAAAGTACTATCGATGGTTAGTACTTGTCCACATTTTGACTGACCTGCAGCTATTTGTCTAGTACCTGGCAACTTTTTTGTAAAAATGTTCAAGAGTAAAGTACCTTTTTAAACACTGACAGAGAATTTGTGGTCCACCTGGCAGAAAGTACTATCGATGGTTAGTACGTGTGCAAATTTTGACTGACCTGCAGCTATTTGTCTAGTACCTGGCAACTTTTTTGTAAAAATGTTCAAGAGTAAAGTACCTTTTTAAACATTGACAGAGGATTTGTGGTCCACCTGGCAGAAAGTACTATCGATGGTTAGTACTTGTACAAATTTTGACTGACCTGCAGCTATTTGTCTAGTACCTGGCAACTTTTTTGTAAAAATGTTCAAGAGTAAAGTACCTTTCTAAACACTGACAGAGAATTTGTGGTTCATCTGGCAGAAAGTACTATCGATGGTTAGTACTTGTGCAAATTTTGACTGACCTGCAGCTATTTGTCTAGTACCTGGCAACTTTTTTGTAAAAATGTTCAAGAGTAAAGTACCTTTTTAAACATTGACAGAGGATTTGTGGTCCACCTGGCAGAAAGTACTATCGATGGTTAGTACTTGTGCAAATTTTGACTGACCTGCAGCTATTTGTCTAGTACCTGGCAACTTTTTTGTAAAAATGTTCAAGAGTAAAGTACCTTTTTAAACACTGACAGAGAATTTGTGGTCCACCTGGCAGAAAGTACTATCGATGGTTAGTACTTGTGCAAATTTTGACTGACCTGCAGCTATTTGTCTAGTACCTGGCAACTTTTTTGTAAAAATGTTCAAGAGTAAAGTACCTTTTTAAACATTGACAGAGGATTTGTGGTCCACCTGGCAGAAAGTACTATCGATGGTTAGTACTTGTGCAAATTTTGACTGACCTGCAGCTATTTGTCTAGTACCTGGCAACTTTTTTGTAAAAATGTTCAAGAGTAAAGTACCTTTTTAAACACTGACAGAGAATTTGTGGTCCACCTGGCAGAAAGTACTATCGATGGTTAGTACTTGTGCAAATTTTGACTGACCTGCAGCTATTTGTCTAGTACCTGGCAACTTTTTTGTAAAAATGTTCAAGAGTAAAGTACCTTTTTAAACATTGACAGAGGATTTGTGGTCCACCTGGCAGAAAGTACTATCGATGGTTAGTACTTGTGCAAATTTTGACTGACCTGCAGCTATTTGTCTAGTACCTGGCAACTTTTTTGTAAAAATGTTCAAGAGTAAAGTACCTTTTTAAACACTGACAGAGGATTTGTGGTCCACCTGGCAGAAAGTACTATCGATGGTTAGTACTTGTGCAAATTTTGACTGACCTGCAGCTATTTGTCTAGTACCTGGCAACTTTTTTGTAAAAATGTTCAAGAGTAAAGTACCTTTTTAAACATTGACAGAGGATTTGTGGTCCACCTGGCAGAAAGTACTATCGATGGTTAGTACTTGTGCAAATTTTGACTGACCTGCAGCTATTTGTCTAGTACCTGGCAACTTTTTTGTAAAAATGTTCAAGAGTAAAGTACCTTTTTAAACACTGACAGAGAATTTGTGGTCCACCTGGCAGAAAGTACTATCGATGGTTAGTACTTGTGCAAATTTTGACTGACCTGCAGCTATTTGTCTAGTACCTGGCAACTTTTTTGTAAAAATGTTCAAGAGTAAAGTACCTTTTTAAACATTGACAGAGGATTTGTGGTCCACCTGGCAGAAAGTACTATCGATGGTTAGTACTTGTGCAAATTTTGACTGACCTGCAGGTATTTGTCTAGTACCTGGCAACTTTTTTGTAAAAATGTTCAAGAGTAAAGTACCTTTTTAAACACTGACAGAAAATTTGTGGTCCACCTGGCAGAAAGTACTATCGATGTTTAGTACTTGTGCAAATTTTGACTGACCTGCAGCTATTTGCCTGGTACCTGGCAACTTTTTTGTAAAAATGTTCAAGAGTAAAGTACCTTTTTAAACATTGACAGAAAATTTGTGGTCCACCTGGCAGAAAGTACTATCGATGGTTAGTACTTGTGCAAATTTTGACTGACCTGCAGCTATTTGTCTAGTACCTGGCAACTTTTTTGTAAAAATGTTCAAGAGTAAAGTACCTTTTTAAACATTGACAGAGGATTTGTGGTCCACCTGGCAGAAATTACTATCGACCTGGCAGAAAGTACTATCGATGGTTAGTACTTGTGCAAATTTTGACTGACCTGCAGCTATTTGTCTAGTACCTGGCAACTTTTTTGTAAAAATGTTCAAGAGTAAAGTACCTTTTTAAACACTGACAGAGAATTTGTGGTCCACCTGGCAGAAAGTACTATCGATGGTTAGTACTTACGCAAATTTTGACTGACCTGCAGTTATTTGTCTAGTACCTGGCAACTTTTTTGTAAAAATGTTCAAGAGTAAAGTACCTTTTTAAACATTCCCAGAGGATTTGTAGTCCACCTGGCAAGAAGTACTATCGATGGTTAGTACTTGTGCAAATTTTGACTGACCTGCAGCTATTTGTCTAGTACCTGGCAACTTTTTTGTAAAAATGTTCAAGAGTAAAGTACCTTTTTAAACACTGACAGAGAATTTGTGGTCCACCTGGCAGAAAGTACTATCGATGGTTAGTACTTGTGCAAATTTTGACTGACCTGCAGCTATTTGTCTAGTACCTGGCAACTTTTTTGTAAAAATGTTCAAGAGTAAAGTACCTTTTTAAACACTGACAGAGAATTTGTGGTCCACCTGGCAGAAAGTACTATCGATGGTTAGTACTTACGCAAATTTTGACTGTTCTGCAGCTATTTGTCTAGTACCTGGCAACTTTTTTGTAAAAATGTTTAAGAGTAAAGTACCTTTTTAAATATTCCCAGAGGATTTGTAGTCCACCTGGCAAAAAGTACTATCGATGGTTAGTACTTGTGCAAATTTTGACTGACCTGCAGGTATTTGCCTGGTACCTGGCAACTTTTTTGTAAAAATGTTCAAGAGTAAAGTACCTTTTTAAACATAGACAGAGGATTTGTGGTCCACCTGGCAGAAATTACTATCGATGGTTAGTACTTGTGCAAATTTTGAATGACCTGCAGCTATTTGTCTAGTACCTGGCAACTTTTTTGTAAAAATGTTCAAGAGTAAAGTACCTTTTTAAACACTGACAGAAAATTTGAGGTCCACCTGGCAGAAAGTACTATCGATGGTTAGTACTTGCGCAAATTTTGACTGACCTGCAGGTATTTGTCTAGTACCTGGCAACTTTTTTGTAAAAATGTTCAAGAGTAAAGTACCTTTTTAAACATTGACAGAGGATTTGTGGTCCACCTGGCAGAAAGTACTATCGATGGTTAGTACTTGTGCAAATTTTGACTGACCTGCAGCTATTTGTCTAGTACCTGGCAACTTTTTTGTAAAAATGTTCAAGAGTAAAGTACCTTTTTAAACACTGACAGAGAATTTGTGGTCCACCTGGCAGAAAGTACTATCGATGGTTAGTACTTGTGCAAATTTTGACTGACCTGCAGCTATTTGTCTAGTACCTGGCAACTTTTTTGTAAAAATGTTCAAGAGTAAAGTACCTTTTTAAACATTGACAGAGGATTTGTGGTCCACCTGGCAGAAAGTACTATCGATGGTTAGTACTTGTGCAAATTTTGACTGACCTGCAGCTATTTGCCTTTTACCTGGCTACTTTTTGTAAAAATGTTCAAGAGTAAAGTACCTTTTTAAACACTGACAGAAAATTTGTGGTCCACCTGGCAGAAAGTACTATCGATGGTTAGTACTTGTGCAAATTTTGACTGACCTGCAGCTATTTGCCTGGTACCTGGCAACTTTTTTGTAAAAATGTTCAAGAGTAAAGTACCTTTTTAAACATTGACAGAAAATTTGTGGTCCACCTGGCAGAAAGTACTATCGATGGTTAGTACTTGTGCAAATTTTGACTGACCTGTAGCTATTTGCCTGGTACCTGGCAACTTTTTTGTAAAAATGTTCAAGAGTAAAGTACCTTTTTAAACATTGACAGAGGATTTGTGGTCCACCTGGCAGAAAGTACTATCGATGGTTAGTACTTGTGCAAATTTTGACTGACCTGCAGCTATTTGCCTGGTACCTGGCAACTTTTTTGTAAAAATGTTCAAGAGTAAAGTACCTTTTTAAACATTGACAGAGGATTTGTGGTCCACCTGGCAGAAAGTACTATCGATGGTTAGTACTTACGCAAATTTTGACTGACCTGCAGCTATTTGTCTAGTACCTGGCAACTTTTTTGTAAAAATGTTCAAGAGTAAAGTACCTTTTTAAACATTCCCAGAGGATTTGTAGTCCACCTGGCAAAAAGTACTATCGATGGTTAGTACTTGTGCAAATTTTGACTGACCTGCAGCTATTTGTCTAGTACCTGGCAACTTTTTTGTAAAAATGTTCAAGAGTAAAGTACCTTTTTAAACATTGACAGAGGATTTGTGGTCCACCTGGCAGAAAGTACTATCGATGGTTAGTACTTGTGCAAATTTTGACTGACCTGCAGCTATTTGTCTAGTACCTGGCAACTTTTTTGTAAAAATGTTCAAGAGTAAAGTACTTTTTTAAACATTGACAGAGGATTTGTAGTCCACCTGGCAAAAAGTACTATCGATGGTTAGTACTTGTGCAAATTTTGACTGACATGCAGCTATTTGTCTACTACCTGGCAACTTTTTAAACACTGACAGAGAATTTGTGGTCCACCTGGCAGAAAGTACTATCGATGGTTAGTACTTGTGCAAATTTTGACTGACCTGCAGCTATTTGTCTAGTACCTGGCAACTTTTTTGTAAAAATGTTCAAGAGTAAAGTACCTTTTTAAACATTGACAGAGGATTTGTGGTCCACCTGGCAGAAAGTACTATCGATGGTTAGTACTTGTGCAAATTTTGACTGACCTGCAGCTATTTGTCTAGTACCTGGCAACTTTTTTGTAAAAATGTTCAAGAGTAAAGTACCTTTTTAAACAATGACAGAGAATTTGTGGTCCACCTGGCAGAAAGTACTATCGATGGTTAGTACTTGTGCAAATTTTGACTGACCTGCAGCTATTTGTCTAGTACCTGGCAACTTTTTTGTAAAAATGTTCAAGAGTAAAGTACCTTTTCCAAACATTGACAGAAGATTTTGTAGGCCACCTGGCAAAAAGTACTATCGATGGTTAGTACTTGTGCAAATTTTGACTGACCTGCAGCTATTTGTCTAGTACCTGGCAACTTTTTTGTAAAAATGTTCAAGAGTAAAGTACCTTTTTAAACATTGACAGAGGAATTGTGGTCCACCTGGCAGAAAGTACTATCGATGGTTAGTACTTGTGCAAATTTTGACTGACCTGCAGCTATTTGTCTAGTACCTGGCAACTTTTTTGTAAAAATGTTCAAGAGTAAAGTACCTTTTTAAACACTGACAGAGAATTTGTGGTCCACCTGGCAGAAAGTGCTATCGATGGTTAGTACTTGTGCAAATTTTGACTGACCTGCAGCTATTTGTCTAGTACCTGGCAACTTTTTTGTAAAAATGTTCAAGAGTAAAGTACCTTTTTGAACATTGACAGAGGATCGGTGGTCCACCTGGCAGAAAGTACTATCGATGGTTAGAACCTCTACAATTTTGACTCACCTATAGCTGTGTTCCTAGTACCTGGCAATTATTCATTCTAGATCAGCAAATTAGACACACCCCTATATAAGGTGGGGTGAAGCCAAATAATCAGCACATTAGTAACAGCGTTTTCAGACTTCATAGATTTTTTTTACACTTCCATATGTAGATAAATATTGAAACGAAATTATCGAACATACTGTATATATATATATAGTTCATTAAAATAAAAATAAGAAAAAATTGATAAATAAATAAGTTTTCGGCATTGGTCCTTGAATCATTTTGCAGTGATATATAGTGGTTATGGAAAACTAAAAATATGGTTTAAATCGATGAAAATAGAAGAATTGCGTAATCACATGCTAAAAAATATTCGAAATGTTTTTTCGTAAAGAACTTATGTAACATTAAATTTTACCAGAAACACCGTTTGGTGCACATGATGTTTCCAACAGTTTAATGGCAAAATTACATTCATATTACATAAAAAATGTCATAATTTTGTTTAAATTCAAGAAATGAAATGATAATACGCGCAACTATATTAAATCCGCACTTTATCGGCTTATCCAGCCTGAGCCTTTTGTTATTTTAAATCTTAAAAAAATTGATCTAAAGTTACCCAGAAAATTGTTGCTGTGAGTTGCTATAAAAAATATTTATTTTAAAGGTAAAAAAAAATAAAATGTCTTCGTTAAGAAATAAATGCCTTTTCTGCAGCTATTACATTGGTGGAAATGTTTACCTTTGTTTTGTCCAAATCACATTCTGTTATCATTCCGATAGGATGTTTGCAGCATTTCTGTCAAATAATATAAAAAGTATTTGCTTACTATAATGATATATTTTTTGATATCTACTTTTCAATTCATTCTTTTTTTAATGTATTTTATATGCAATCCCTGTAAAAAATTACAAACTAATAGTTAAAACGCACTTCTTAGCAAGAAATCTGCATGTAAATTACTTTAAAAATCAGATACAACATATATACATTATTATATACATATGTTATATACATTATATAAAATTTCGATAAGAAAAATTGTCAAAAACATTGCGGAATATGGTGGGTTCGTGTGGCAAAATTTAGTATTAACAATAATTTTAGTCATTAAAAATAAGCATCTCGATTGGTTTATTGAAGTCACATCACTAAAGATAACGAATAACAGGGTGAGTTCTTATTACAAAAAAAACAACAATGACGAAATGTTGTTACATGAACCCGCCAAAATTAAATGACTGAATAAATTACGTATTAGTAATTGAAATTAAATGTCCTTAAGTTATGTGTTACTAACCTCGATTGAGAACCATTTTTACCATCAAAGCACCTCTTGAATTCATTTTTTCTTAAGTAAAACACTGAAATATTGGCATTTATAAATTCTAACCTAAAAATGCGAGAAAGCGCGGAGAATAACTCATCACACTGATACTTGCCACTGAAACCGGTCAAACCGAACCATACCAGTGCAGCGTTGCAATTTTCGGAGGTCACAACCAACCGTCGCTTGATATTACTGCTATATATGACGGAGGTATGTTTACACCCTGAGTTTATACACTGAAAACTAACGACAACGCCAGTGGTTGATGGTCGAACTAAAGCGATGAAATTTTTGATATATATCGTTAAAGAGACCTCTGGCAAAAAATTAGGGAAAGTAATTTTAGCAACGTTTAACTACAAACTTAGATGAAATCCGAGCTAAACGTTGAGACCTCCGATTTCGAAAGAGCCAGGGTCATATATGAGGTGACAAGGTACCATATATACGGATTTTGGAGGTGTGAACGTACCGTTTTTACATATATATATATATATATATATATATATATATATATATATATATATATATAATTTAAAGAGTACACATATAAAGTTTCTTTGAATTAATTTTTAATTTTATTATTTTTTACAGTCAACAAGAATATTTACAAAGTTCACTGCTTAGGTCGCGGCGCCTGCCTGAATATTGATGCTTTCTGACTATTTAAAATTGAAATGTATTGTCTTATTGATACAAAAGAAACAGAGGTATTCGATTATGGTAAATTTTTGATTATAATACTTCAAAATACTAAAAGTTACTTTATTATAAAATATTATTTTTAAATGTGTTCTTAAAAACCCTTAAAACCAGTGGCTGCTCGTGATGAATTAAACTGTGCTTTAAATTCTCTTGAAGTTCGGGTCTACTCTTCGTTTTTTAGCATTGGAAAAATGCTGAATGACACGTTTGTTAAAATTGGACGCACATTCCTTTTATAAACGTTTCCTCGATACTTAACATTGCTACAGCGGATAGTTTATCTTGGCCCAACTCCTCAACAAAATGTATAAGCCCTCGAAAAACCCCTGGGTTTTCAGACAAAGCCATTTCATCATGGCCACATAGTGCCAGCTCGAATGCCCCACAAAATTTTACACAATCTATAATTTTGTTTAAAATGTAACGATTTTTGGATACATTTTTGTTAAAATCCCTAAGGGATTTTCTGTAAGCTGTGTCTAGCTGAGTGCGAATATCAACACTTCCGACCGTAGCATAGTTCACCGAACATTTCATGTGATCTGCAGAAAACGCATGTTTTTTTATTTTTTCTTTTAAGTGTTTTAAGCCTTTAACACTGGTTTTGCACCATAATGAGTCCGACGAGTCCTTAAAAACCAACAAACAAACATAACAGTAAAATGAGTTAGAGACTTCACAACCACATATCCAGTTAGCTAAATCGTACATACTTTTGCGAAAGTTTCGATGAACATTTTTGTCTTTACTAGTTTGTCGTATACTAAGTTCTGGCAAATTGCAACCACTTACCTTGAATTCGGTTATTTTCTCAAAATTAAGTTCGTTAGCACTCTTTAGTTTTTTAATTTTTTGCACTACCGACATTTTATTTCATCTACATTCACAACTCAAACATAGACCACTTTGAAATTAGTTATTTTTGTAAAATTAAGTTCGTAAGCACTTTTTAGGTGTTTATTTTTTTGAACTAGTCACTACCAACATTTTATTTCCTGTATATTTCCAACTCACAAGTAGTTAAAATAGGGGAGCGCCTCCTCCTCCTCCTCTTCCTCTCTCTCTCTCTCTCATGTCCCTCATTCTTATCTTCCTCCCCTTTTATTCTCATTCGCATCATATTTTTAATTTTTTCTCTTTGTCCTCCCACATTCGATTTTGCATTCTTAAGTCTCATAAATAGGTGCATCAAGATCATTTTAGTATGCTAAGGTACGAGTGACTGTTAAAAGAAAAAAAATCTGTTGAATAAATCTATTAATAATATTAAAATCAAATGAGTGAATCAGTTGGAGAAAGAAATCGATCCATTCCGCTTCAGACAATTATCCTCGAAGAAATTATACCAGGAGTTCGAGAAAAAACTATACCATTAGTTCGAGAAGAAGAAAATGGGATTGTTTTAAAAAATTTGAACAAAACTGAGAGTGAAGAGAAAAAAGTGTTTTGTGCTATTTGTTTTGAAATAATCGAATATTATGATTCATGTAGACCAAATACATGTTTCCACATTTTTTGTTTAAAATGTATTTTAAGATGGAATGATGAAAATTGTTGTTCTATAATGGTAAACAATTGTCCTGTATGTCGCACTAGATATTACTATTTGGTACAAATCTTCAAAGATGTAATTAGACATCATTTTGTTGTAGTTTTAAAAAGATAATAATATTTTTCATAATTTGTGTTTGTGAAAACTCTGGTCAAATAAATTTGTAAAAAGTAAATGTAAATATATATAATAATTGACACATAGTTTTTCCTTTTCCTTTTCCTATATTGAAACGACAATATTCTTTAAGTGTTTTAATACATACTAATTTGTTATGGTTTAACATTTTTAAAATAAACAGTGGAAATTAAAAGTTATTATTTTTTAATTATACTAATAATATTAATATAATTTTCATCAAGTAAGAGAAAACTCAATTAAATACAGAAACAAGCGTTAACAAAATTTTATGTTAATATATGAGCGCTTATAGTGGCAGTTGACATAATCTACACATTATTTTTACATATGATTACCTATTTCATTTTTCGTTCTTGTTGCAATAAAAAAAAATACAGGGTCAGATGTTAGAACAAAAAGAAGTATTTTGCATATAGCACTGAAAATATATAACCGCTTATAGTAACAGTTGACATTTTTAAAATTAATATTGTTGACGTATTCTACTTATTATCATTACACTTTACGTTTAAAATTAATATTTTTGACATAATCTCCCCATTACGTTTATAACCTATATTTAAAATTAATATTGTTAAAATAATCTACCCATCACCTTTACAAACTATGTTTAATATTAATATTTAACAACATAATCTTCCATCTCTTTTTTTCATTTTTATTGCAGTAAAAGCAAACAGGTTCAGGAATTAGTAGAAAAAGATGTATCCTGCAAATAGCACAATGTAAATCAGAAGCACTAACAACATAAGCTCTTTTGTAGTGGCAGGTCACATGATCGGACTCCCCTGCGAGACCTGTAAGACTGTTTAAATGGTATGCTGGACCGTATCACGAAAAGGTGTCAATTACTATCAAAAATGATTCGTTGGATATCTTAAAAGTATTCATGTGTATATGTTCTAGAGTTTTCGAACTAGTAGGTGTAAGATTGCATTTTGTTACTGGTGGATTTCTGTCATATTTTTTTTTTTTGACAATTGATTGATCTACTTGCGGGATTTCGTTAGTATTGTTGAGATCATCGATTAATTTGTCATTATCTCCAGGGTTGTTAGTAGTTAATAGTGATTCGAAAAAGAGTATCTGCGGCCTGATTATTTTTGTCTTTTTTATATTTTATGGTGTAATCAAATTCCTCTAACTTAAGCCGTCAGTGTACTAGTCTTTAAGTTACTTAAGAGAAAATAACCATTCTAGTGCTTTATGGTAACAGTAAAAATGGCAAGTTTGTGTCCAAAGAGATAAGACGAAAGTATCTACAGCTCCAAACTATAGCAACTAATTCTTTTTCTACAATGAAATAATTTATTTTTGCTGGGTTAAGTGTTCTAGATGTATAACAAGGAAAATTATTTTTTGTGACAAAATTGCGCCAATTGCATATTGGGACGCACTCGGGTGAGTTCAAGAGATTCAGAAAAAGTGAGGTAGGCTAAAATGGGTTCGGATATTAAGAGAATTTTACATGTGTTGAAACAGTCAACAAAGTTTTTAGTGTGTTCGACCATTTCGTGTTTTTTTTAAACATTGTTTCACTGAGTTAGTTATTTTTGCAAGTTTTTATAAATTTTCGGTAATAACCTAACAAGCTTAAAAACGATTTTATGTCACGTTGTGTCTTGGATATTGGGAATTTTTCCAAAAAAATTTCTTCTGCCGTTACCAGATGTCCGATAAATTCAAAGACTAGTTTTATATTTTGAATATGGTTTTGTAATCCGGTGCTAAATATTATTATATCGTCCATAAAGAGCATACAAATTTTATTTTCAAATTCTTTAAGTACTTTGTCCATAACGCGTTGGAAAATAGACGGTGCATTTTTTGGTCAAAAACGTATTGGCAGGTATTCATAATGCCCGTTATTAATAGTGAAACTACTCTTTTCTATGGGGTTTCTATTTCTATTAGATGGAATCCGCTCGCTAAGTCCAGAGTGGAAAAATATTGTGAGCTACCTAGTTTATCGAGTATGTCCGTAATATTAGAAATATGAAAGCGATCATCAATAGTTTTTTTATTAATTTTACGTTAATCTTGGACAATACGCAATTTTTGTTTACAGTGGCATCTATTTTTTTTAGACACTATTCAAATAGGCAAAGACCATGGGCTACAAGAAGGTCTTATTATGCTTTTGTCGAATATTTCATTAATTTAATTCTTTATCAAATCAACAAAGGGGTATCTATAAGATTTTGTATGGACACGAATATTATCTGTCGTCCTTATTTCGTGTTCTGTTTTTGAAGTAAAAGATAGCACATTACCTGACTTGTAAAAAATGTCTAGAAATTATCTGCCAAATTTAAAAATAGCAGTTTTTTGTTCGCTATTCATGTGATCTGTGTTTAGGCCTAATTTTTGAAACTGAGTTTTGAAACTATTACAATTATCGGTAACATTTTCCAAGGTGACAGTTTCAAAATGGTAAGATTTAAAATAATCTACAGGAATAGTATGTCAACATTACAGAAATAGTTTTGTTAGAATTATTCTGAATTTCCAAGGGGGCAAATCCATTTTTTGAATGGGTCAAAATTTGGGGAATTAGATCATTTATCATGCGTGCCTTAGTTAAAATATCTCCTTCGAAAGTTGTGACTGGGACATTTCTTGTTGTCTATATTTAAACGATATTTCGATGTTTTTACCTACAAGTTTTTTCGTGTATTAAATTGATATTTAAATTCATGGCTACAATATCTACCTAAAATACCATGAAAATAATCATGAAATGAAATAAAATAAAATCGATCTTATAATTCGTACGAAATTCTGTAAAAGCTTAATCGAAACCTGAAAACATATGGTTCGGCAACCAATTGCTTTTTTTATCTTATTATGTATTTGATATATACAGTATACAATTCGGGTAAAATTTTTATGCAATCGATGGTTTTAAGATAGAGCGCGATCTTCCTGTGTCGATTAATATTTTTATTTTTGTTTTATTATATTCTACATATGGGAGTGCGTAATATTTATTTCTATCAAATCTGGGCGTCGTTCGGCTCGCTGTATTGAAAATTTTAAATTCCTTGAGATTGTCTACGTTGCTCGGCTTGGGAAAGTGGTTGTATGATTGTCGTTCAACTTTAAGTAGGACATATGTGATCAACTTTTTCATATAAAATCGCCTCAGCGAAGAGATGAATGCAATTGATTTCTGCATTCACACTGTGCAGGGCTCGCGAGTTTTCTGGTGTTTTCATTGTGTCTGTTTGGTAATTTTTTAATTTTTATTTATATTTCTAACATTTTTATTTGGCAAAATTTAATTCTTATTTATATTGGTGACATTTTTATTTATACTTGTGGCACTTTTATTTGGTATTTTATTTGTTATTACGATTTTTTTCATAATGGACAATTTTTTGGCATCGAGTAGCAAAATTACTGACAATGACTTTGACTTATACACATGTACTCAAATGCAAAATTTTGCAAACCAACAAAACAATGAAACAGACGTATTTACAACTAGTCAACAACAAACTATTCAGGACTTGAATGAAATTATTTACAATAGCCAAGTTCAGAATAATGCCAACAAACAGAACAACGAAAAATATTTATTTACAGCTACTCAACAACAAACTCTTGACGATCTTAATGACATTATTGACAACAAAACGGACTTAATTACAACAAAAACTAAACAAACTTGACGAAAATCAAAATTCTAGCTATGAGGATATTGTTTGTTTTTAAAAATATCATCCAAATTATTTAACATTAAAATCGCTAATTAATTCCCCGAACCTAATTTGCTCTCCCTTTTTGTTTAGTGAAAATTCTGATTCGGAAGAAGAACAAATTGATCAAAATTTAAGTTCGGCTATATCTGAAACCATCATTTATTATTAAAAAAAAATTTAAAATTAATAAAAAAAATAAAAAACAAGTAGCAAACCTTAAGTGTCTGGGTTTCGCTATTCAAAATTTAACTGATTTGATCACAATTAAACAGGGAGACGCAAGTACGGTGAATTATGTTAAACAGGCCTTTGACAAATTAGTTGACTCATTTGAAGAAACGGATTCATAAAGTCAATTAATTTCTATTGCTTTTTTCAAAATTTGACTATAACTAAATAAAAATGCACAATATTAATTTTATTATTATTATCCAGAGAACTTCAAGAACGCAATTGATTTTTTCAAAATTTGACTATAACTAAATAAAAATGCACAATATTAATTTTATTATTATTATCTAGAAAACTTCAAAAATGCATAAGTGTGTAACATGTAATAAAGTCTTCACTAGAAAGGATAATTTATTGCGACATATTAAAAAACATGTTTGCGGAAATTCCACAACACTCACTAGTTGGTTGAAACAACCAAAGCTTGTTAAAGGTAAGAACATTTTATTTTTCATGTTTTATTTTGTAAAATATTTATTCTTAATTTATAGATTATACAAATATTGTAAAATATTGTAAAGAATGCAAGAAAAATATAAACCAAAGTCTACGGGGTGGACATCTTCGATCTAGTGTGCACAAGAACAATTCCAAAATAGGCTTGGAGGAAGGTGTTAAAATTATCAAGTCGGCATTCAGGGAACGAATAATATCTTATAGGATTTCCTCACCCCAAAACCTCATAAATGTGAAAGAATATTTTCAACATTTGGAATACAAAATTGTACATCTAATAGATCAAGAACTGCAGAAACATAAATGTATCAAGCTAAATATGGAACTGTTCGGTTTCTATTTTAACCCCAGCAGCGACAGCTATGATGTCAAATCTTTTAATGCGCCGTTCCAAGTCATTTGCCAGGGATATCAGACAAAAGAACTTTTAGAGCAAATCTGCACCATTATTGACCAGAAAGCTGACGAATTTGCAGAAAGAGATTCAGGTAAAGAATTTATTTTCTATTTTACAACGGCAACAAAAAAAGTTATTTTTTAATTTTTGCGTTGCAGGATGGGCTTTGATGAATTTACTTCATTTGGAAATTAATGTTAACAAGCACAATCCGCTGAGAGCCTCATCTTTTATCAAACTTCCTCAAGAGATCAAGAGACGTCAACATTAGGAATGATGACAACTTTTGCTTCGCCTGGGCAGTTGTGTCTGCTCTTCACCAACCAAGCGGATTAGATTTTGAAACTTCATCCTACCCACACTACTCTTCTGTTTTGGATATATCAGGTATAGAATTTCCAATGTTGCTAAAGAACATTAAGATTTTTGAAGAAAAAAATAACATTTCTATTAATGTATATGGATTAGAAATCATAAATCCTAAAAAGGGGTATGAAGTAATTGGTCCACTTTATTATTCATCGAATAAAAAAAATCAACATGTCAATTTATTGTTAATAAGTGATGACGATGAAAAAACTTTTCATTATTGCTATATTAAAGATTTATCAAAATTAGTTTCTGCACAAATGTCTAAACATCACGGAAAAAAATATATTTGCGACGGTTGTTTACAATATTTCCCTACAGAAGAAAATTTATTACAACACAATAGCTATGATTGTGATCATTTACGAATTAACCTACCTTCTAAAGAATTAATAAAAGATAAGTTTGGAAACTATTCATATGATAATATTTTGAAGTTTGTAAATTATCATAAACAAACGAAAGTTCCTTTTGTGGTGTATGCAGATTTTGAATGCATTTTAAAACCTTTAAATAATGACAATGTTGACAAAAATCCTAATACTTCATACACCTTAAAACAATATGAACATATTCCACATTCATTTGTCTATTACATTAAATGTTCCTTCGACGATAATTATTCTAAATTTGAAAGATATAGAGGTCAAAATTGTGATACATTATTTATAAATTCTTTAGAAAGAGACGTGTATAACATATACAATAAATTTTTAAAGGTTCCTAAAAAGATGATTCCTTTGAACGAACTGGACAAAATTTATCATAAATATGAAACAGTTGTCATATTTTTAATAAACCTCTTTTAAATGACAGGGTTGCAGATCATTGTTATATAACTGGTCTTTATAGAGGTCCAGCTCATTCACTCTGCAAAATAAATTACAGAATACCTAACTTTATTCCAGTTACATTGCATAATTTGCGTAATTATGATTCTCATCTATTTCTTAAAAAATGATGCTTAAACAAAGAACAACAACAGTTATCGCACAAAACAAGGAAAAATATATTTCATTTGAAAAGCTTATTCATGTGGATAACTATTTTGATAAAAAGACAAAAAAGGCTAAGAAAAAAAATATATCGTTAAGGGTCATTGATTCTTTTCAATTTCTATCCCATTCTTTATCAAAACTGAAAGCTTAAAAGATGAACCATGTAAAGAAATAAAAAAAAATTCAATGATGAAGAAAAATTTAAACTTATTCGCCAAGAAGGTGTATTTCCTTACAATTATATTGATGATTATTTAAAATTAGAAGAAACAACTTTACCTCAGAAAGAGCAATTTTATAATATTTTAACGGATGAGCCCATCAGTGATGCAGAATATCAAAGAGCTGTAAAGGTTTGGCAATTGTTTAAATGTGAATCTCTTGGTCAATACTCCGACCTTTACTTACTCTCTGATACTTTACTTTTGGCAGATATTTTTGAAAATTTTAGAAGCACTTGTTTATCCACATATAAGCTCGATCCAGTTCATTTTTACACTTTTCCAGGTTTATCCTGGGATGCGTGTTTGCGTTATACTGGAATAGAGTTAGAATTGTTAACAGATCCAGATATGATACACTTTTTCAAAAAAAGCATTCACGGTGGTGTGAGCTCTTGCATTTGTAGAAAATCTGAAGCTAATAATCAATTTCTTTTAAATTTTGATCCTTTAAAGCCAACTAAATACATAATTTATTATGATGCAACAAATTTGTATGGTTATGCAATGTCACAGCACATTCCAACGGGAGATTTTGTTTGGTTAACAGATAAAGAAATCAACGATTTAAATATTATGAATATTTCTAAAAAATCTAATAAGGGATATGTTTTAGAAAATGATTTAGAATATCCTACAAGTCTACATTCCTGTCATAACGATTTTCCGTTTTGTCCTGAAAACTTTAAACCGCCAAATTCTAAATGCATAAAATTAATACCCAATTTAAATGATAAATCAAAATATGTTATTCACTATCAGTTATTAAAACAATGTTTGGAACATGGACTCAAGCTGACTAAAGTTCATAGAGTTTTACAGTTTTCTCAATCTGATTGGTTGAAAAAATATATAGACTTGAATTCAAGATTAAGAAATGATTCAAAGAATGAATTTGATCGTAATACTTACAAGTTGGCAAATAATAGTATTTATGGCAAGACTATGGTAAATGTTGATAGGAGAATTGACGTAAGACTTGTTACAGAGTGGGAAAAGAATAGAAGAAAAGATGATGCTGAGAATTTAATTGCAAAACCATATTTCAAGGACTTAACAATATTTTCTGAAAACTTGGTAGCTATTCAAATACAAAAGATTCAAGTTACTTACAATAAACCAATATATGTAGGCTTCTCAATATTAGATATATCTAAAACTGTCATGTATGATTTCTTTTATAATTTTTTAAAATCCCTTTATCAGGAAAATATTTCACTTTTATACACCGATACCGATTCGTTCATTATAGAAGTCACAACTCCAAATATTTATTCTGACATGATAAAAAATATTCACAAATTTGATACATCTAATTATGAATTTGGTAATATTCATGAAATGCCTATTACAAAGTCAGTTATAGGAAAATTCAAAGATGAATATGCTGGTGAACCCATTACTGCTTTCTTTGGTACTGGAGCAAAAGCATATTGTATTAAAACGGAAAATAGTTTAACAAAAAAAGCAAAAGGTGTTAAGAAAAGTGCCATTAAAAAGCAGTTGGATTTTATTCATTATAATGATATTGTTGAAAATCATTCTAAACCCTTTTGTTCAATGTATGATTTTCGATCTAGACAACACACAATTTTCACCGAATTAATTAATAAATTGTCTTTGAGTTCTGAAGATGATAAGCGGTATAAAATTCCCTATAGTTTTAATACATTAGCTTGGGGACACCAAGATATTGCTTTGTATCAATGGAATGCAGAACATGAAGATTTAGATATATTTATGTAGATATTATAAGGTATTTAAATTTGTTGTTTTTGAAACCAAAGTTAGTCTTCATAAGCCTTTCACAAAATGTGCTTAGAAACTTTTGACAAAGAAATTGATATTGATGATATATTGATTGAAGTTATTTTAAAACATATGAAAAACGACTTTCCACTTTTAAGAAATGGAAAGGAAAATTGAGACCAGAAGTGTTGGCTGGGGCTGGCTTTTACTATATTTCAATCAATGATATTTGTAAATGTTTTTATTGTGGTATTGAAATTTTTGATTGGTTAAGTTATGGAATTAATAGGAATCGAATAATTGTAACCATTCAAAATAAGTCTTCAAGCTACACATTTTATATAGTTATTTATGAACTTTTACATATCTTTAAATTAAGTATTTTTTTGTTATTTTTTTACAACTGCTTTTGCTTTCGTGGTGAAAGTATCTGCTTAATGTTAATAAATTTGGAATATAATTATTAATTTGTTTCAATGACTATCAGTAGATTGCAATTCATTCTTCTTCATTTTATTTTCCAAAATGTTTTTTATGTTCATCATTCCCCTGGCGCACTGTGGTCCCATAGACCCAAAAAACGCGAAAAAACGATTATTATTTTATTAGTCGAGAAAAGCCAAAAACATAATAGGACGATTACTAAATACTCAATTCACCGCAAAATGACCAATAAATAGGTTATTTGTGGTATGGTGCGTCGAGAAAGTTATATTTCACTATTTTTATATTTTCTGAATAATTCTTACCTCATTTTTGCAATGCTAGCGTAATTTAAAATCTAAACTAAACCGAAAAATGATGACAGATGGTGAAAGATAAAACATTTAAGAAGATCTCAGTGTAAAAAAAAAATTAAAACACATCGTTTGTAATTTGGTGGTAGTAATTATAGATATTTATGTATATTTTTTTTACATGTTAATATAAATTTAGACTTAAACACATTTTCAGAATAAGTCACAACCCTCTAATATATCTTATCAGATAGCTTAAGGTATCCAGAAGCCAGAAATAAAACAATTAGCCGCGCATACTCGCGCCTAAGAAATTTCAAATCTAACGTGATTACATTTTTGCTTATCAATTTGACGTCTGCTAATTCGTAAAGAAGCTGACGTTTTAAATTATTTAATTTTTTTATCATTAATAAGTGATTTATGTTAATTGATTGAAAATAGTGTGTGCAAGTTTTGTGTAAGTGTGTATATATAGATATACAGGGTGTAAATAAAAATGTTGACCAGGCGCGAATGTTTTGTAGTGCTGCGTGAGAAGTGGAATTCACCTGGAAAGGAGCGATGTTGTCACCTATTCAACTATTTAGTGAGGTAAATATTTTGACAAGATATTTCGAATTTCAAAAAGTACAAAGAAGCATTTTTACCGATTGTATTAAAATCCAGTTTTTACATTGTTTTTCAAATGAATCGCAAAATATAGGGCATTTCAGTAAGGCGCGCCTAAGATAGGGCTTAAACGATATCAGCTATGTAAGGTTGACCAAATCCTATGACCTAAAAATATTTTTACATATACAGGGTTACTCACAAAAAAGTTATGATACCTACAATATAGAATTTTTTTAATTGAACACCATGTATATTATTTTGTTTTTAAATTCTACCTGGAGTTCTAGACACATTTGCATAATATTCTGTACCTAACTTTACCTGTTTTCAAATTGATAACAATTAAAAATTGGCATTTTTCCTGCTTTTTTTACTTACAGTAGGAAAACGGGCAAAAATCGATTTCACTTTCCTATCTTAACCTTTTAAGGGCTATCTAATGGAGATATGCTATACGAAATTTGATACTTATGGTACTACCGATAGTAGGTACTGGCTTATTGAGTACCTATAGCTAATAAAAAGTTAAGACAAGAAAGTGAAATCCGTTTTTGGCTATCTTTATTTTTAATTATTTTTTTTTTAATTTTTAACTTGAAAATAGTTAAATTTAGGTATAATAAAAAAAATGTGAATCTTATAAGTAGAAACTTGTCATTTATTTGCTAAGGACATTGTAACAAAACAACATTTTACGCTGTAACTTTTCTGATCATTATTTAGTTAATTACGTGTACTACTGTATTAAATAATTATTGTATAATTATTTAAGGCGTCAACACAATGCAGAGAATCGGGCAGAGAGCGACATCGACATAAAATTAACTAAAAAACGTGTTGCGGTTTTCACTCAACTATTGAAAAGAAATAGATTGCAAGTCAAAGGAAACTTGACCGATTTCTTTTGCAAAATGATGAATGGCTTAACCAGAACGCATGTCTAACTTTATATACCTGTTCTGCTGGTAAGTGTGATTGCCATTATGTCTTATAGTGTTTATTAGCTACGTACCTATACCATGTAAATGTTTTATATGCCAATAAAAAGAAAATGGTTGTATATTAATTTTTTTTTCAGGTTCAGGTCGTCCAAAACAAGAATTTTCTTCTTTATCTAAGGGAGTCAAACGAAAACGCACCGCTAATCTACGAAAGTCCCATAATTCAAGTGAATTAACACACGCTGCTGCTTTGTCAATAAAATCAGATGGTAATCTAGACGCTTCTCACCTCTTGAAGGAAACAGTTAGGAGTCCTACAAGAGCTTCTAAGATTCGAAAAGCATGGACTGATAGCCAAAAGGACAATAAATTATTAAAGAAATTTACAGACAATGAGGCTTTGTCCCTTTTTATAGAAGCTAAATTATCAAAAGCTCAGTATACATTAATTCGATCAAAGCTGCTCTTAAAAAATGCTGATATATTACCAAGTTATAATCGGGTACTTTCGGCAAAGAAGATGTGCTACCCAGAAGAACGTTCCATTAAAACCACAGAAAAAGGCGTTGAAGTTGCTCTCCAGTCCCTGCTTAATAAAACAACGGAGCGTCTAGTAACGATGCAAGAGCCTGTTCTACAAACTATGTCACCCAACGAATGTTTAAATTTAACATTAATTAGTAAGTGGGGCTTTGACGGAGCCTCAGGTCAATCTGCTTACAACCAAAAAAAAACCGATTTGGAGCTAGATGACAAATCTATTTTAATGGTATCTCTTGTGCCATTACAACTGTTTGGCCACTCTGATGATTCCCAGGAAAAAATTGTAATATGGCAAAACCCTCGACCCTCGTCGCCTAGGTTTTGTCGACCCATTAGCTTTTCTTTCATCAAAGAAACCAATAAAACAGTAGTTGATCTGAATAAACACATCCAAGCCCAAGCAGATTCCCTTCTCGTATCATCCATAAATATTACAGACTGTTTGTGCACAGTACATCATCAGCTTCATCTTACTATGCTAGATGGAAAAGCTTGTAACTATGTGACAGAAACCAAATCTACACAGCGTTGTAATGTTTGCAATGCTTTGCAATCGGAAATGAACGACATCGACTCAGTATTAAAAAAAAAGATAAATTTAGAGTCTTTAAAAAACGGTTCATCAACATTACATATGTGGATACGCCTATTTGAATGCATTCTCCATATAGCATATAAGCTTGACATTGGTTGTGGCCGTTGCAGTGGTAGTGCAGATAAGGAAAAAGTTGAAAATAGGAAAAAAAAATCCAACTTCTCTTTAAAGAAAAAATGCACTTGAACGTCGACGTTGTTGTGCAAGGATTCGGGACGTCAAACACCGGAAATACTGCAAGAACTTTTTTTTTAAATCCAGAGCTCTCAGCAGAAATTACTGGTATAGATGCGGGCCTTATTAGACGTCTGTCGAACATCTTACATGCTGTAGGGAGTGGATTTGAGATTAATATTGAGGAGTTTCGGCGATACACACATGAAACAGCACAAGAATACGTGAGACTATATCCGAAATATTACATGACTCCATCTCTTCATAAGCTGCTGGTGCATGGGACTGACATAATCGCTGCACAACCGTTACCAATTGGTCAGTTTTCAGAGGAGGCGCAGGAGGCGCGAAACAAAGATTTTCGGAAATATCGACTAAACAATACTCGAAAAACTAGTCGAGAAGAGTGTAATCGCGATTTATTTAATATGCTCATCGTGTCATCAGATCCGCTGATATCAAGCATGAGAAATCTTCTTCGAAAAGCGGACTCCTATTCTCCAAATGTTTTAAGTCTTTTAAAGGAACCCCATGTACTGTCACAAATACTCGTTGAGGATGGAGAAGCAGAACACGAAGAAATTGAAGATGAAAACAAAGATTGATCGTTTGCGCATTTAGTTTTTAGTTGTTAATATAAATTATTGTATAGTACTTTAATTTGTTAGTCTCTATGAACCAAACACTTGTTAAATAATTTAAAATATATAATAACATACAGGGTATCCTAGTTTAAACAAAACAAATCAATTTAAAGTTTTTAATTTTGTGTGAAAAGGACAAAACGGTAAAAAAAAATGGCTTCGAAAACAAAGTTGACGTGTTTTACCTTTTTGTCCTTTTTACACCAAAATACCTATTGCCTTGTTTCGCTTAAACTGGGACACCCTGTATATCCATAATTGTTATCTATTTATTATTATAATTTATAATTATGATGTATGACACCTAAAGACATACTTTTACATGAATCCTATTGGTACTTAATTTTCTAAAAAAATGGGACGGGAATTTTATACTGAAACACCCTGTATAGCTAAGCTATCAAATTTAATTGGATACCAAAATCTAGTTTTTTACTCATAATGGTAAAATCGCTCTAGAAACATAGTTTTTTTATCAATCATAGGTAGAGTTACTCTATTTAACCGAAAGAATATGGTGCGATTTTTTTTATTGGAACACCCTGTATAGCCGAGCTCTCAATATTTCAGAATCAATATGTTAGATTTGGACTACTCATGTCAAAATCCCTATAAAAACACAATTTTATATCAATCGTAAGGGTGCCTGTAATTTTTCGCGTTTTTTCGGTCTATGGGGCCACAGTGTAGCGTAACACAGTGTGAAATATGTTTTTCTAATAAAACAGACGTCACTCTAAGTAAATATTGTAAATTTATGAAAATTGGATTAATTAACAATAGTACAATTAGTTGGATGAAGCGAATAAATGGAGATGAAAATGCAAGTAAATTTTTTAAAATTTTGTATCATTATCCAAATCGATCTATTTTTGATACAAATTGGATCGAAAGGTTAGAGTTTAAAAATAATCAGTTACAAATTATAACCCCCAACTGTACCAATTATTATGACGGATTCAAAAATTATAACTTTTCCATCATTAGTGTTACATTAAACTTTGCATTATTTTTATACATTACCATTTTAATTATTTATCTTTATTACAAATTTCAAACTGGAAATCTATTTTTTCATTAATACATTTTAATCCAGTCCAGAAAATGATATCCATGTTCTGCAAATTACAAAAGGCCCACACTTCATATACTTAGGACAAGAGTCTTTGGACAATTTGTGGCGATTGAAGAAAATTATTGATTATAGATTATCTATAATTAAAAGGCAAGAATTCAATACATATTTCAAAATAATATTTCAGCTGATTGTGGCGACTTGTGTACGCATGTTTATAATATAATAAGTCCAACACAAAATCCTAACAGTGAAAATGTTTCAATTATGATGGAATTACTTGCTTTATATCCTGAAGAAATGGAAAACAAATTGAAGCAAAATGGAACAAAAAGAAAATATTACGAAGAAAACAATGAAAATGGATCAAAAAAAATATTACGAAGAAAACAATATCTTTTCTGGAAGAGAACAATAAGGTGCATGTGTTAGAGAAGTGGAGCTTTGCTTACAGACAAGCCCGTAGGAGTAACTGTCAGATGTGGTACTTAGATAGACTCCGTTTTGAAAAAAGAATAAATGATTGTAAGTTAATTCTAGATTCGATATTATCTGAGGAACATAGAAATAAAATATATTTGACACGTTTTAATAAAAATTGTATTTGATGTTTTACTTAATAAAATTTTAATTTCCTAAACGTGAGTTTTATTTGAAATTAATTAGCACATAAGAGTAGGTACTTTTCAGACATTGTAATTTGTATCAGCTAAAGCATAAAGTGAGGAACAGAAATAAAACAAATTTAACTAAAATTTAATTTCAATTTAATTAAACAATATTTTTTTTTATCGATCCATGTATTATATTTTTTATCAAGTCCTAACCATTTCACATAAACTTTGTTTCCTTTCCTTCTCAAAATTTTCTCAATAAGAGACACATCGTTATGCTTTACTTTTAGTAATTCTTGCTAATAAAAACCACCCAGAATGTCCTGATTATCTTCCTCTTGAATTAAATATGTCCAGGGGTTTGTCATCTTAACTTCTTTAATGTGGAATATCTCATTTGACCAATTTGGTGTGTAACCTTTCGAAAATGCCTCTCGATGCTTGCTTATGCGTACGTGATCACCCACTTTAAACTTTGGAGATTTTATATCTAACGTTTTAGCATGAGTAAATGCAGATTTCAAGATTCTCTTTTCATTTGTTTTATCTACTTGTTTTGGCTTCATTCCTATTGAAGAATGTTTTGTATTGTTATATTCTTTTACAATATCCGCTAATATATTAAACCATTTGTAATTTCCTTGAATGCTAAATATTTTCCACATATTATTCTTTAAAGTCCTGTTCACTCTTTCTACTATACTCGCTTTCAAATTGGAAAACGTGCTATAATGGTTAATTCGAAATTGTTGCATCAAATTTTGAAAATTTACATTGAAAAACTCTCTCCCTTTGTCCGTTTGCAAGTTTTTTGGTGGAGTTTTTGCACTGATTAATATTTTTTTCATTGCCGCTGTTACGTCTTTTCCAGGTTTAGATTTTACCGGTTCGGCCCAAACATACTTAGAAAATACATTTATGGTAATCAAGATATTTTAATCCCTTATTAAATTTGGCATAGGGTAACATTTCAACCAAATCAGCTTGAAAAAGATCATTTAATCCTTTCACCACCACCCTTCTGCGTTTGCAGTTTTTTCTAGCAGGTTTATGTAATTCATTAACGACTTGTTGTTTAACGGTTGACATGACAACAAACTTGTTTATTCAATTTAAAGGAAGTTCAATTTCTATGTTTTGTAATAATTCGAAATATAACTCTTATATGTTTTTTCCCATTCATTCAATTTATCAATTTGTATTGTATAACTTTTTTCATTTAAAACTTTACTAATTTTAGTAATCTCCTTTTCTAACGCATTAAAGGATTTTTTTATCTCTCCAGTTAAGAAAGTAGTTGATATACTATCACTATTTTTGAATTCCTCCTCTGTTTTATTTAATTCTTGTTCTAATTTCTTAATTACACTAGACATTATCTTTCCAAAGGAAATATATTGTTGTTTTTCTTCCAAAGAGAGTTGGTCAATTGTTCTACTGTTAAGAATGCTATTTTGATTTCTTTTTTTTTTATCATCTAACCTTTTTATAAAAGTTCTTAATTGTTTAATCTTTTCCTTGTGTTTTTCAATTATTACTTCTCTTATATTTGTTTCCATTATTTTATTAGTTTTGTTGATATCATCACTTAATTTTTTGTCTTTCTTTTTAACATGTTCATTTAAAAATTGCATATCTTTACTTATTTGATTTAGCGTTAGCCACTGTTTATTAACGTTTTCAATTGAGGTATAACATCCTTTAATTTGGTTTTCATATTTTAAAAAATTTTCATCAAAAACCTTAAGCTTTTTAGCAAAGATTTCATTATTTGTTTCATTTTCACCTAATCTCCTTTTTAAATTATTAATGTCACTTATTCCCTCTTGATTTTGTTTAATAAAATATAACTTAAAATTGTTGAGAATTTTACTTTCAATATTTGAATAAATTGTATTTTCCAAAGAAGCAGAATTTATTAATTGACGTTTTGAAATATGGCGTCCAAATTTATCAACTGTCATGTTGAGCTTTCATTAAACAATAAATATGATTATATTTAATAGCTGTTATTTATAGTATAACTTTATCTTCTCTTAATTCTTCAATAATAGAGATAATCTCGTTACTATGAGCAATATTTCCCGCATCACTTGATGAAATTAATAAACGTAGCCTATCAACAATTTCGTTTACATTATTCCATTATACATAGTCTGTATTTGATCTGTTTGTTTTCAAAATTAATCACTTTCCTGTTGTTTTGGCTCTAGTTGTTATAAACGGAGGTTTTAGTTTGTTAAATGCTGTAACTAATCTTTGCAAGGTTTTTGTCTTTGTAATCCCCTTTCTTTGTAAATATGGTCCTATTATTGTAACATATTTGTGTGATGTATTTCCTTGAACTTGTTCATTTGAATCAAAATCCCTACGATATACATTTGTTTTAGCTAGAATGTTCATGTAATTATCTAAATCTGCCTTCTTATAACCTTTCGGTTCTTTTTTGAAAAGCAATTCGTATAAACCTGGCGTGCCTGTGTACGTTATTTCTCCCACTTTAATGTCTTTTCCAATAATTTCTACCGGTATCTGTGTTAAACCAAAAGAAAACTTATCCGTTTCGAGGTCATGAACTATTCCATAATAATGGTCAAATTTATGTTGTGTATCTTTCACACCCTCATCAATATATGATCTGGGTAATTCATGAAAATCTGCTAAGTAATCTTTATATGACGGTGTACCAACATAGGTTTGAATTGTTTTTCTAGTTTGTTCCAATATGTCTGACAAGTTTAAATTTGTTGTTGTGTCACTAGAAGGATCTGAAGTTTCCGCTATAACAGTTGATGTCAATGGTTGTACTACAGGAGAGGAAGAAGTGATACTACTGTCATCTAAAAATGTTGGTAGTTCTGTGGGGAGTAACGGAGTTTTTCCTGTTTTCTGAATAGTTTTCGTCGGAGTTGATGTTTTATAAAGCTTTGTAAGTGTTTTGAATTCTTCATACTTTGAAACTCTTTCTTCTTTTAAATCGAATGGTTCGGATTTACCAATATTTGAAATTAGCTGTTTAAGAGGTTGTGTTATTGATCTATAAGTTTGTTCTAATTCGGACTGAGCGGTAGAAGTAGCTAATTTCAAGCTTCGATATTTCTGCTTCACGGCTTGTCTCGATTTTATTAATTCTCTAGCTAAACGTTTATCCATGCTGTAAAAGTTTTAAATGAAATAAAACTGCAAATTTTTCACTTTTATAAATATATAAAGGAATCGAATTTACTCCTGTATCTGCCGTGATTTATTTCACAATATTTGTCAATTACAAGAAAGCCATATGGATCCATCCAACAGTTAGCACAAATATTTTTAAACTGATCAAATGTCATATCCAATATACAGTGGTCTATATATATTATATGTTTTAAACTCAAACAGTCCTGTTTTAATAAAATTAATAAGTTGCAATTTTCTCGAATTAGACGTTTAAGGGTTGAGGAATATCCTTGAAAAATAAAAAAACAATCAGTGTTTCTATGCCTTCCATGCGTGAAATAGTCCCTAATAATAGATTGATTATGACAAGGAATATCGTCAAAAATGATAACGGAATTTGGCTTTATCTCATGAGGTGAAATAATGTTCTAATCGCTATCGTATTCAAAGTATCCAATTTCTTTCATAGGCTTTAACTTTCTTAAATATTCATATTTTGGTTGATCTAATGACTTTGAATAAACATAGACATTTTCAAACCTAATTCCATTAGGATGCTCGAGCAGTGTAAGCTTAACGTTGGTTTTACCGCTACCACTGCAATCAACTATGAGTCCTCTTTTTGAACCACCGCAAAATAAGTCACCGTGCTTTCTCAACTGTTTACTTAAAATTTTTTCGTCACGATTATTTACTGGTAAAGAGAATTTTTGTTTTTCAATCCTCATTCTTAATCACACTAGTAAATATTTTTAGCTGTAAAAGTATTTATACCAGATAAATGTCAATGTGTTTTTAGTATAAAAAGAACTTCAATGACTGTGGGTCGGCATAAGTTGAAAAAAACTATCAAAAGACGTAATAGACAAGGCTCTGGTTTAGTAAATAAATTAATTAGTAAACTACCCTTCGAAGTTCATATACCAGGATATAATTATTGTGGTCCAGGCACCAACTCGGATAAAAGATTAACTAGAGGTGACGTTGGTATAAATCCATTGGATTCCGCTTGTAAAGAACACGATATATCATACTCTCAGACTGAAGATTTATCAAGAAGACACATATCTGACCAAATATTAGAAAAAAAAAGCCTGGGATAGGGTAAAAGCTAAGGATTCTTCTATTGGTGAAAAAATTGCAGCTCTAAGTGTTGCAGGAATAACGAAGGGCAAAAGAAAGTTCGGTTTGGGATTTAAAGATAAAAAAGGGGGTAAACTTAAATTGAGAAAAAAACGTATCATTCGAACACCAAAAAAAGTTGGAGGATTTCTACCTCTTTTTTTTCCCATTCTTGGCGCCCTGGGTGCACTAGGTAGAGGCGCGGCAGGAATTGCTAAGGCAGTAAATGATGCTAAAGCAGCTAAACAGCAACTAGAAGAAATACATAGGCATAATATTGCAATGGAAAATGCTTCTAAAGAAGGCAAAGGATTATATATTAGACCATATAAAGGAAAAGGACTATTTATTAGACCTCATAAAGGAGGATCAGTCAAAATGAAAGCAGTCAGACAAAAAAAAACTCAAAATAAGTTTTCCAAAAAGAGCACTTACGAACAATGATATTATTAAATATGTAAAGCTGTTAAAAATAACTGGCTTTAGAGGTGTTTTTATGCTCGATCAACCTGCAAAAAAAATAATCTGAAAGAGTGTGGTATTGTAAATTTGGTTAAAAAACAAAATAAGGGATCTCATTGGACTGCTTATATTAAAAATAGCAAAAATGTAATATATTTTGATAGTTATGGAAATTTAAAACCACCTTTTGAACTTCTCAAATATTTTAATTCGAATGGCAAAGTGGATGTATTTTATACTTATGAAAACAAACAAAAATTTAATTCATATAACTGTGGTCAACTATCCCTAAAATTTTTGCAAAAAAATATATAAACTCATTATTTGTTGTAATATCTCATTCATAAATAAACTGCAATGTCCACCACAATTGCCATATCAGGAAACAGTTCTGTTTTATCTGCTGATTTTAATCCGCCCATATATTTAGAGGATGGAAAACAATATTACCTGGGTTTAGCAGATTTTGAAGCGTTTATGACTATTCCCAATATAAAACAAGGATATAATAAATTTTATATAGATAATAAAGTAATTGTTATTCCCGATGGAACTTATGACATTACAGATATAGAAACATACATAAGAGAAAGTATAGAAGATTTATTTCCGAATGAAAATTTTTTTTTCCTTTAAAAGCAAATGTTAACACTCTAAAAACTTTTTTAATGTGTAGTAGAAAAATTGATTTTACCAAGGAAGATTCGATAGGAAAAATGTTGGGTTTTAATAGCAGAATACTAAAAGTTATAAAAGAGGAAGAATCAGATAATGTTGCAAAAATAACTAAGGTGAATGCTATTTGTATTGATTGTAATATTTGTGTCGGTTCTTACAGTAATGGTAAACCTGTTCATATTATTCACCAGTTTTATCCAACTGTAGCTCCAGGCTATAAAATAGTGGAATCTCCTTGGCCCATTTTGTATTTTCCAGTTAGCGTCAAAGCAATTAACAATATAACCGTTAAAATAGTTGATCAAGACGGAGAACTTATCAGTTTTAGAGGAAAAACTATAACAGTAAGGTTACATTTACAAGCTAGTGACATATAAAATGGTTGTTAGATATAATAGAGCCCTTGGAATGAGACTTGCACCTACCACTATCAACAAAGTGAAAACTTAGAAAAAGAAAAAGACTAAACAACAGTTCAGTATCAAATCCAACACCAACAAGTTAAGACGAGATAATCGTAAATTTCTCACATCTTTGGGTTTCACTGTTTTAAAATAATGAACATATTAAACGTAAACGAAAAGCTTTATGTAGACAATTCCATCGTTAGTTCAGAGCTTCACACATATCAACCACATATTTCTTCAAAATTCAATTACAATGATGAAATAAGGATCCCAATTCAAGAACTCGATGCTTACACTCTACCATCAGATAGTTTACTATATATCGAAGGAAAATTAACTAATACAGAAGATAAATATAGGAAAGAATTGCTATTTATTAACAATGGTATAGCCTTTTCGTTCAGAGAAATCCGCTATGAACTAAACGGAATTACTATAGATTCAATAAGAAATCTTGGATTAGCATCAACCTTAAAAAGCTACCTTTCCCACAATATCAACGAAAGTTTAAAACTGGAAAATGCAGGTTGGTTTCCACATCGAAAAGAAGGTGATAAAATTTTAGTTGATAATGATGGAAAATTCTCCGTATCCATACCACTAAAAATGCTTTTAGGATTTTTTGAAGATTACAGAAAAATTATTATGAATATGAAACAGGAATTAGTTCTTATTAGATCAACTGATGACTTAGATGGTGTTATCTTCAAAGAAGATCCGACACGCCCTGTTAGTGCTCCTGATACTCCATTGGTTACTTTCGATAAAATTTATTGGAAAGTTCCTCACATTCTAGTTGATATGCCACAACAACTTGCTCTATCAAAAATATTAGAATCAAATAAAGATATATTGATAGGATTCAGGAATTGGGAACTTGTTGAATATTCTTCTCTAACCGAAACAACCCGTCACGCATGGCCGGTAAAAACAACTAGTAAACTAGAAGCTCCTCGTCATGTTGTGATTGGCTTTCAAGAAAACAGAAAAGGGAAAATTGCTAAAGATATGAGTAAATTTGACAATATTACCTTGTCAAATATTAGAGTATTTTTAAATTCTGAAAGATATCCTTATCACGATTTGTACTTAAATTTCGAAGAAAACAAATTTTCTGCTTTATACGAAATGTTTGCCAACTTTAGACAGTCTTACTATGGTGTTCCAAATGAACCCATTTTTAATCCTGAACAATTCAAAAACATTAGTCCTATTACACATATTGATTGCTCCCATCAAAAAGAAACAATTCAAACGGGATCCGTAAGTAGTATACAAGGCGGGGTACTGTGACCGAGGATGGCCTGTCTGTCCAAAGATTGGGTGTGTCCAACTTCTTCGGCGACGAAGTGACACAATCCTGAAAAATTCCTGAAAATGGCCGAAGAAGAAGTGGTCGACAATGACCAGAGGCTGTTGACCAGAAGGGCCTTATTAGTGTACGGGTTCAAAAAGGCCTTGAGACCCCTAGGGGAGTTTTTTTTTATGGGGATGGTTTTAGGGTGTTTTTATAAGGATGTAAATAGGTAGATGCAAAAAAGACTTTTATATGTGAAATGTCTTTTTGGCACTCACACACATGCACCCCTATAATTATTACTAATTTGTTTCTTAGAAAAAAAAAAGCCCACGGGCCCGCCTGGATTCGAACCGTCGACACCGAGATTTGTTTTTTGTCAAATTTTTAACTTCTAGACTACTACCGCCATGCAGTACGTCGTAATAAGTAAACAATTTAGATGATCTTGTTTATCTTTTAAACGAGCAATAATAGTAATAATACGCAGTTATACAGTATAACACATGTGGTAAAAAAAAAATAGAATGTTTGTAGGGCTTCACGCGGCACCTCTGGTATAATTTCATGAGCCTAGCCTAGCCTCGTCGGACCGTCGAAAGAAAACTCTCGATTTTTCATAAAAATTTTATTTAGCTATAACTATAAAATTCATGTATTATTATTATTATTATTAATAAACAAACGACCAACTGTATGTATTTAATATTTTTTATTTGTTTTTTTTTCAACTTTTTGTTTGGGTTAGGGTTTACATTAGGTTGGTGGTGGTGTTTAAATTGCTGAGTGTTATAATATGTTTCATGTTTAATTCTGTTCCAATATTTTCTGGTAGTAGCATCCTCTATTTCAGCGCTGTGAAATCTCCAGTTCATTTCTTCCCACTCCCATGGTGTGCGTGGTTGTGCTTGATAGAGTCGAAAACAATCAGTGGTGGAATCCGTCACTATTGCAGATTTAATGTCAAATAGTTGCTTTGCAGATGGTACAGGAGGGCAACTACTGCTACTACTACAACCACCACCAGATATCTAAAATGAAAAGTCTAAGAATCTGACATGGACTCCCTACAGTACAGATCAATTGGTTCGGTATTTAATGTAGATGGTAGACTGTGTTTTTTAATTGATGACTCACAGAAGCAAAAAAAACGTTGGCAGCTGAAGCAAAATCTGGAACCATGTACATGAGTACATAGCGTAATGGGTTTAATTTTTTTGTGTGATTGAATGTTGGAGTAAAATCGTTTAGGATTATCTATGGCAGAGTACCAAATATCCTTCTTATCACCAGTCTAAAAAGAAAAAATTAATAGATAATTTTTATCACTGCTATTATTATTATTATTATATTACCATTTTTGATTGAGACTAATGAACAAGAGGCCTGCAGTCAGCTGTAGACTACTTGTGACAAGAGAAGAACAAGAATACCAGTTTACAATTAAGATATTAAGCTAATCATGAAATCCCCAAGGTAATGTGTCTGTGTAACTATAATTTACAATTCGCTTATCATCGAATGGACTTAGTGCAGTTTTAACTTGTTTCATTGTATAAACGTTGTGTTTTTCAGACCTAATATAATTTTGAGGGACATCAATAGTAATATTGTTAAATAAACATTCGTAATAATCATCAAATGATATGCCTTTTAAAGCTGAAGATTGAACTCCCTTAGCTTTTTTGACAATTCCTATATTTGAAACCATATTTTTAAACTGATTCGCGTTTATGCTTTTGTCAGCGATGTTTTTATCAGTATCATTGTTTTTAAGCAATTTAAAACAATACATTTTAGAACGTAAACCAATAAATTCAGTCATAATATTTCCATTATTTTCGTCTTTCATTAGTCCGTAAATCTTTTTATTTTTAAGTGGAATATCATATACATTATTTTTAGGATAGTCAGATGTATCAAATAAGTGTATATCTTCTTTAATGTGAGCATAAATATCAACATCTGAAAATTGATATATTAAACTATCTGTATCAGTGTATAATAATTTTGAGTTGGATTGAAATTTTGGTTTAATATAATTGTAATGAAAATTGAATAAAATTGTTTTCGAAATATCCAAAATTGACATTCCAATATAAATGGGTTTATTAAATTTAATATTTAATCTATTCATTTCAATAAGAATCATGTCTTTATCAAATATTTCACAACTATGAAAATTAGGTGAGAGATATAATAATTTGCGCCAAAACGTCCTGACCATTTATTAACCACTTTTACGTCTCGGTATTTTCTTACATTTTCAATGGTTTTACCGTAAGGTGCATTATTCATGAGTTTAAAAAAGTTCTTCTCAAAATCATTTTTGCTACGTTTACGTAGTTCAGTATTTAAATCAATATAGGTTTTTAACCATGGAGATTGTTTAAATTTTAAACATCTATAAATATTTCCAACTTTAAGACCCAGCTGAATAGCTTGTTGTAAAGCTATATAATGAATAACATATTTTTTGTCATAAAGTGTATTTAATAATTTGGGAATAAGAGTCGCAGAAGTGGGAGGGACTAAATGCTCAGGACAAAGTGGTAAATCTTTATGTAGGTCAAATAAATTTTTGGGATATTGAAGATCTAATTCAAAAATGTAACCATAATCAGAATCAGTGGGTATTTCTAAAATATTTAACTCATGATAAATATCCTCAATCCATTGAAAATCTCCAGTGGGTAGAGGATAACTCATGGCAGCTCCATATAAGTTGTTTACGTCAAAATACATAAGATAAGTAGTTGGTTCGTGAGGTTTATAATCACTGCCTAAATATTTATTATTAGCCTTACCATATCTATTAGAACACTGAGAAATACCACCTCTAATTCCTTTTTCAATAAACATAATCATATCAATGTCAGTTAATAAATCAAGCTTTACTTTAGTTATTTTTAACATGCTGTCAAATGCCAAACCAGGAGCCGTAAAATAATGTAAACTATCTAACTGGTAAGTATTTAAACAAATTTTCCGAAAATTCTCAAAAACATCGACGAGAAGTAAGACATCAGTTTTTAAATAGAGTTCAGCGTATTGTTGAAGAGTCTGAATATTAAAGGTGTCCCACACTTGGCATGCATGTTGATATTCCTCTGGTGAAATGGAGGAATTATGAATTTTGCTAAAAAATTTTTCAATCGGTGGCAAACATTTTGATTGCAACTTTTCCCAACAGTCAACATATTCACATTGAAAAACCCCTTTTCGTGTAACTAACTTAAATTGTGATTCATTTTTATAAAATCGTTTTGTAACTGTTTTCTGATCATCATTTAGATATGAAGCTAATTTATTTAAACTACTAGCCATAAATTTGAAAGAGTCTAAAAATCGAAATTGAATGTTGGAATTTTCAATATATTTTGTAAATGAAATATATTTCTCTTTATTGATAGGAAGTATACTTATTTTTCCTTTTATATCAGTACAAAGGGTTTTTATTATGAAATGACTGTCGTAGCCAGAGAGATTGTGAAATATTACAGGAATAAAGGGTTTATTTTTAAAGTTTAAATTACAAGAATTGTGTGCAGGTCCCCTATAATTTCCAGTTAAGTGGCAGTGATCTTTAACTTTGAAATCAGACTCTGAAAATGGTTTCGAACAATTGTGACAAACCGTTGAGCGATAAAAAGTATTATTTTCTTCTTGGGTTAATTTATTCATGGTAATAGTATTTGAATATATAGACTTTATTTTTAAAGCAATTTTTTCAAGTTTCCTTACAAACCATGTCTGACAGTCTGTTCCAGTGTGCATTTGAAATGTAGAAAGAGAGTCATCAAAAGAACATTTTAAATAAAATGCAATACTAAAAGGTTCATGTTTTTGATACTTTTTGGTTTTATTTGTTTTATTTGTATCATTATAACTTAGAAGCAAACTTTCCAAGTCTGCATAAATTACAAAAGGAACTTCCAATCTATTTGAATAATTTTTAAAGGTTAAAGTCTTATCATTTTCTGTAGGTAAAGTTATTTTAGACTTATTTACAAGTTGACATTCAGTTGAATGTTTTAATAAAATTGATTCACTTTTAAAATGATTAAAACATCGCTCACAAAACCATTTTTTATTTTGTACATTTCCAACTTGTTTGTTTAATAATCGACTTAAATTTTTAATACAGACAAAATGAAAATGGTTTAAACGACTACTACTGTTAATATTGTTTTCAGAATAGCTAATTTCCTTAGAGTTATTACAAGGTAAAATTAGTAAATTGATTTTTGTGGGAAAATTTGTTTTGGTCAAAGTTAATGGTAAAATTGTTTGTTTTTCAATGCAAAATACATTTATAGCTAACCTGTTTAGAGATTCAAATTTTGGGATATCTTTTAAAGTCATAGGAAAGGTAATTTCATTGTATTTTAAAACTTGACTGAAATGAGGATAAGACGATGTACGATAAACATTTTTGTACTGAGGTGGTGGATGCAAGGCGCAAACCACAGACCACAAAAAACAGTATGAATCATTATTTTTAATATTTATTACACTCTTAGTTTTTTGAATAAATTTAGGTACTTCTACATATGTGCTGAAACCTACTGTAATTGGATTATATTTATTTATATTAACTTTTAGATACCAAATTTCACACAAAGCCCAACCACTATCTTTTTCTTGAAAGTCCTCTAATTTACATATTATCAACAACGTTCTCTTGAAACCATTGAAAAATATTTGTATTATGGTCAATAATATTATTTTTTGTTGAAAAATGCTTTACTGATGTTTCCAGATTTTGAGGTTTTATAAATAATCCCGAAAACACAACGTTTACTTTTAACAAACAATGATTTAAATCTTTTTTAACTCTGAAAGAAAAAATCCTAAATGCTTGTGGTAAAAATTCTTTTGGTTCTTTAAATTTTAAATTTGTGATAATTCCGGACTTAATTCAACCATTAAAGCAAGAGTCTATGTCTTGCCATATTAACTGCCTTTTGGCTAAAACTTTGTTACTTTTACTTTTCATTTTAAACGTTTGCAAATAGTTTTTTAAAATACTTAGATTAGTTTCAACTTTGTTATAATTATTGACATAAACCTTATTTTTTAAAGCTTTTTTTAAAATAAAAATAGTTTTTTTAAGTAAATGAATATGGTGTCTGTATTCTTCTTTCGTTTTAAGTAGTCTACTCACCAATTCAGTTTTTTTGACAGTTTCTGTTGAATATTTATCCATTGTTGTTGTTGTTGTTGTTGTTGTTGTTGGTATCTAAGTGCTGTATGCTTCTGCTGGCTACTTGACTAGTCTGAGATTTTCATTAATTCGATGATCTATTTAACTAAAATTTTCATTACAAAAAATGCTGCACATGTTTGATAAATGTTTTTTTTTAATGATAAGCACATGTTTGTTAACTTGAACTTGAACTTGTTTTGCTGATTTTGCTTATCTGGTTGTTGTTGTTATTCAAAATATATGATGTGTTGGAACTAGCGTGAAATCTTTAATTACAAAATATTAATAGATTTTTTTTGTATATTCATATATAAGCAATTAAAATGAACATGCAAAATCACCAGTCTTCGTTTGTTCTTCTTCATTACTACAAGACGTAGCAACAGCAGTAACAACTATAAGAAATGGCATCCACTCCAACCACCATAGTAGTGTATACCGAGGACAAAATTAATTTTCCTCTAAAATATGCGTCCGTTGTTATAAAACAACTTTTCCAGTAAGTTATTTTTGGTTTTGTTAATAGATATACAGTGTTAGATTATAAGTTACATATTGAATCATAATGTGCTCGCGTGTAGCAAGTGCTTTGTCTGGCTACGTGCGAACTGTATGGTTTGATCGGCTTGACGGAGTGACCAGTTCACTGCCCGATTGTTATCCGCTAGGGAAAAGTGTGTGTGTGAATAGATATAAGTTACATATTGAATCATAATGTGCTCGCGTGTAGCAAGTGCTTTGTCTGGCTACGTGCGAACTGTATGGTTTGATCGGCTTGACGGAGTGACCAGTTCACTGCCCGATTGTTATCCGCTAGGGAAAAGTGTGTGTGTGAATAGATATAAGTTACATATTGAATCATAATGTGCTCGCGTGTAGCAAGTGCTTTGTCTGGCTACGTGCGAACTGTATGGTTTGATCGGCTTGACGGAGTGACCAGTTCACTGCCCGATTGTTATCCGCTAGGGAAAAGTGTGTGTGTGAATAGATATAAGTTACATATTGAATCATAATGTGCTCGCGTGTAGCAAGTGCTTTGTCTGGCTACGTGCGAACTGTATGGTTTGATCGGCTTGACGGAGTGACCAGTTCACTGCCCGATTGTTATCCGCTAGGGAAAAGTGTGTGTGTGTGTGTGTGTGTGTGTGTGTGTGTGATTTGACGGAGTGACCAGTTCACTGCAGTGGGTGTGTGTGTGTGTGTGTGTGTGTTTTGCATGTAATTCTACTGTTGTGTATAAACTAACAAAATTATTATTATTATTATTATAAATTTGTAGGTATGGTGTAAAAGAAATACTGGAAAAAGGTGATAAAATTTTTATATCACTAACATACAGTCCTAAGGCTATAACCTTAAAAAGGAAGTTTGGAAATTTACCGGTTCGTTATATGAGAACAAAAATTGAAAACAATGAAGATTTCAAGATTTTAGAAAAGGTTGTTAAAAGGTATAAATTTAATTTGTTGGATGATAATACAGAAGAACAACAAAAACAACAAACACATAAAATGCTGGAATCGGGTGGAAAAAGAATGTTATTTGAAGACATCTTTAGTGATTTGGAGGAGGAGGAGGAGGAGGAGCAGCAGAAGAATTTGACCCAAGCGGGACCAAGCCAAGCGGGATCAAGCTATGTAATATAAATAAAAATAAATATTTTATTATTATTATTAATATCAATTTATTTTACTAATTTTAGAAAGATTTAACATTGGTAGAGTGTTACGATTATTTCAGCTCTAAAAAGTTCTGGACTTCTAAACCTTTAATTGAAACTATTCGATATTCACACAATCTGGGAGATGAATTAAAAATTATAACGTTATTTCTAAAATCTGTACCGTTAAGATCTTTCGTAGCAGGAGGCTTTCCTAGTTTTTTGGTAGGACGGACTGACAGATTTTCTGACATAGACATTTATATCGAACTCAATCCTTTGAAAGAAGAGGTATGTTTATTAGCGTTAAATATTTTTATTGAGAAACTCATAGAAAATGATTATAGAGATATAATATATACTAACACAAGAAGAGAAGTAAATTACAAACCTTTCAAATTTTTTGATATTCGAAATATTACTTTAAAAACAAAAAAGAAAAATATGCTTATACAGTGTATATTTTTAAAAGCTAACTATATATATTTAACTTACGAAGAATTAATTGTAAAGACAATAATGGAATTTGATTTCGATATATGTAAAACAGCATTACTTTTAATCAACAATACATTACATGTCATAAAAATGAATCAAATGAAAAGTATTGAAGATTGTGTAGCAAGAGTATCGCGTCGTGTTGAATATATATCAAGGCGTACTGAACATGAATTAAATGCAGATTCTTTATCTATGCTATGTCTTAGAAAAATAACAAGTGTTAAAAATAATGTACATGTATGTAATAATAAATAGTTACAATCACATATTTCGTAATTCTTCCTTATTTTTACGGTAACGAAATTCCAGAAAGTCAAAGAAGGTTTCCTTATAATTTTCTGTTGAATGCATAGCTTTAGCAACACATATGTAGGCGTGTTCTTCGGCAATACAAATAGAAAACATTCCATCATCTGCTTCTTCCCGTGCCGCGTGTTTATAAATATTCCGTCGATTTTTCATTTTTTCCTCACTTGGTAATTTGTATGTGAAATTTTTAAACACAATTTCTAATAAAGTTCTTGTTTCTTCAATGGAAGACGTCACAGGTATGAATTTTATGCTACTATTCACCCATCCTCGATTTATATATAAACATAAAATAAACTTATTTACACCAGGTGGAATTAACGCTCTTGCTTTTTCAATACACAGCGTAGTCGGTCCATACGTCAGCAACCATTTTTCATCGTTGTTAGTTTTTCTTTTAGAATTTTGTTTAAAACTAGAGTTGGCTGAAATAGACTCCATAAATAGAACTTGTAATACCACTCAGTCCACGAACGAAATGTGAACTAATTTTTTTTTTTACTTTGAATGAGCTGCAGGTATTTATATTAAATTTAATCACTCCCACTTTCAGCATTTTAACTATTTGAGAAAAAACAAAATGGTTTATTTAATATACAGTTTTATTTACAAAATTGTTTACAAGGTTTTACTGTGTAGCAAATTCCAGTAGTAGTATATAAAAAATACATTTTCTAACGCACAATTTAAGTCGTTATTTACATGTTTATTACAGTGATTAGATTTTAACATTTTCTTTAAATTTTCCAAAGAAGGACAGTTGTTTTCCTCTAAATCAATTACCTGGTAATTCTCTTCCAACAGCTTGCTTAACCACTCTTTCTTTTGACCTCCCTTTACGGCGATTATGACATTTGCTCCATCAACAGTGTCAACACCATAAGATGTATTGATAAAATTCTTGATAAAATCTGTCAAGTTTTCATAGTTTATAATAATACTTCCGACACCACCACAACGATCACTAAACCATTCCAAACCATGTAGATTTCGAGTTAACCAATTCATGTGGTTTTCAATCTTGTACTTAAATAGATTTAGATCAAATTGAAATTTAACCATTGCGTGCTTGTAGTTACCACTTGAAGTATCCAGAATTGCAATTTCTTTACAAAAAAAACTAGTGTTTCCATATTGAAATCCTTGAACATCCAAAACGTACATTTTTTTTTTCTACTAAAGAACTTTTACTGTGCTAGTTAGAGGATTATATTTAACTAGTCTATCGTGTAGAATAAGACAATAGGCTGTAGTATTGGCAGACACTGCTTTACTTGTTTCAAACTCTATGCGAACATCTACGGCCCCTCCTTTCAGCACGTCTTCACCTTGTCGAGAACAATCGACGACTACCAGTGGAGCTTTACCTTTAAAACTTGCAGGTTCATAACATGGATCGCTGTGACGTTTGTAATAATACAATCTTTGGAACTGTGCATACATATCGTAAAGAATGGCAAATTTGTTGGTGTCATAGTCCACGTTTAAGTTATCGTATGGAAATACTTCTGAATTTAGGTAAACCTTTAGGTTTGTTAAACCACAGTGGTTAAAATGACTGCTGTTTTTAGCAATTTTTCCTTTCACATCGGTTTGAAACCCTATTATTATGAAACGAGGTTTCTCCAGCTGATTTGATGATTTGACTGCCCAACTGTGATTTTTACTCTGTTGCAGCTGAGGGTATTCATGTAATTCCCAGCTTCTAAAAGCAATATTCAAATCTCTGTTACTTTCAAATTGTCTTAACAGACGTAACTTCTGGCTATCACTCACGGTGACGTGTGGTATTTTCCACAACACCTTACTAAGTGCAATTTTATAAGTTTCCTTTCTATCGGCCAACTGACATATTGCATTCAAATCATTGTTGCTTCTAATAAGCACTAATTCTTGTCGAATATTCATGATAATTTTATTAAAGTCTTCTGCATAGCCCATTATAAGTTTTAAGGGAATGCATACACTAAAGTTTCCTTTGTCATCTAATAGACTTGGATGGTTTTCAGTGTTCCATCCTGCATTTTGTAAATTAGAACTTTCACTTCGCGTAAGCGATACATAACCTTTAATAGTTGAGGTTATTCCAGGATTCCTTACTCGATCTATGCATACTCCTCCCAATTCGTAACGGATCTCTTCGAAAAGGTACATAAGACCATTGTTGGTAAACTTTACGTTGTCACTAAATGTACCATCCTCTTTTGTCAGTTTGCCTTCAATGTATAGAAAGCTTTGACTAGGTAAGGTATAGAGATCTTGGGTTTGAATAGGTATCCTAATTTCATCGTTGTTGTTCAAAGTCGTAGCAGAGTACGATTGATGTGTATGATATTGGTAACTAACTATTGAATCATCACTTATTACGTAGTCTATACACTACTTTTAGAATATTGGAACTCATTTCTTTGACTATAGGCACAATTCCAGTTGAATATTAAAAAAAAGTGTCGAAGATTTGCACTAAGAAGTAACTTAAAACTACACCAATATCTCCTTATTTTTTCTATTATTATTATTATTATTATTATTATTATTATTTTAGTTTAAATCCTAAGGAAATTAAAAAAGCTCTATTTTCAGATGTTAACTGATGTGCACGTAGTCTTGGACTGTTGATTATTCCAGTGGACGACTTGTTTTTATGGTACTTAATGGGTAACCCTAATGCATTATCTTCATAAAGAAAAACCATGCTCTTATACCTGCTTTAGATGTAGTCTTACTGTTATCAGTTCTTTTCGGAAATTGACCAATTTTCCGTCCTGATCGGTTATTTTAAGCAATATTTCATCCACATAGCGCGTGTTTATTGGTAAATATATAACGTTTGAGGGTTTTTCAACAATCTTAAAACCGGGCGCCACCTCGGGATAAAACATGTGAACTATGTGAACCAGATTACCGTTATTGTAGGCATTTGTAACTAAATTACAGTCTACAGCAATGGAGTTGACCTTAAATATATCTACTGGGTTTTCGGATATATGCAATTTGTCTGCTTCCAATACTTTATTTTTGAACCCCAACAAACTTCCAATTGAGTTGTCTTTTGAAAAGTCTATTGACCTATTGCATTTTATTTCACACTGTAGTGTATTATGGTTTGCTTGCAATCGCAGTACAATTGGATCACCTTCTTTTTCCAAATTTAACGCCCTAACCAAGTAGTTCTGGATATCCTGTATTTCATAAGAGCCTTCAGGTAGTTCTATTTTTTTATTTTTACCATAGTGAAATACATTGTTTGATTTATCCACATTTGGAATTGAATTGTAACTTTCGAAATTTATTAAACCTAAAACGTACTCGTCACTTTCACTCAATATAATTGGTGGGTAAATCTTTGCAGAAATTGTTGATTCTTTCCCCGATAAGGTAAATGTATATGACATTATAACTAAAAGAGAGAAAAACGATCACTACAAATCTATTAAAATAAATGAAACAAACCAGATAATGTTAATCTATTTATTCATTGTTCCATATGAGATAAAAAATTCAAACATAAATGGCCACAGTTGTAAGAATTGTAGGACTGAAACTGAGAATGATTATAAAATATATTACAAGTACCATTAGAATTAAAATATCTTAAAAGCTCTACGGGTGGGTGTAAATTACCAAAACTGTCAAAGTAAATAATATTTTTTCCATATTTTCGATATGCAGTCCAATGAGTGCCAGGTCCGTAGGGGTTGTCCAAATTAACTATAGCCGATTCATTTCTATAAATTTTTTTGGGGAGTTTATCTTTCATAAAAGTTTCACGAAAATAGGGTATTTTCAATTTTTTTGCATAGAAATCAAGTTCCAAGTTGTTTAGGGCGTGTGCTGGTAATGTTAGCTTATTTGACGTTTTGGACCTAAGTTGGGAAAAAAAAGTCCATATCCAGTTTTAAAGGGTTTCAAGTAGAGTCCCTTGCCAAGTGCAACTGCTTCCATAGTTCTATTGTGTCGTTTATTTTCTTCCAATTGACGTTTCGCTGCTTGTGCATCATTGATAGTTTTTGCTATGGCTGAAGCTCCACCGCTTAATGCTCCCAAGGCACTCAAACCGGCAAAAATCGGTATTAGTGGTAACACACCTCCTGTCTTGGGAATTCTAATTATTCTCGAGGATGGTGGTTTGATCCTTCGTTTTTCACCCTTAACTGTTTGAACTGCAATCTTTAAAGCGTCATCGATAGTACGAGGTTGATTTTTTAAAACATTATTTTTAATTTTTTTAGTTTACTGTGGAAAGTTTATACGTTTCTTTCCTTGACTTCTGCTTCTCTGCATCTTTTTGTGTTGTATTTTTTGTTGTCTTTTCATCACTTTGGAGGATCTTTTCTTTCGGTTACGTTGCTTATTCTTTGAGGACATTGTTACTTTAATAGTGCTCGGTATTAACTAATTTGAAAACTAAAAATCTTAAATATTTATACGGTATCTAGCCTTTAAATCTTTTCTTCGGTTCAAAAACAATATTGTTGTCCTCAGAATCACTTCGTTTACGTTTTTGCAATTTTTGTGAAATTAAATCGTTGTCGTTGATTTCTAACTTCGGTTTTTTTGTATTGTTATCATAGTCAATATCAGACGAAATATCTGCTTTACGCTTGTTAAACGTTTGGATATCCATTTTCATTTCATTTTCGAAAAGTTTTTTTTTTATTGCTGCTGCTGCTGCTGGGTCGGCTACTTTTAACAGTTTTTATGTTACGATTTAACATTTTTTCTTTCATTTTCTTTTCATGATAATTGTCAATGTGTTCACTATCACTTGATTCCTCTTCAAAATTTTTAAAGATTTTCTTTTTATTTTTTGTGGGACTAAGGGGAGAATTCTTTCTAACTCGCTGCTGCTGCTTTTGTTGAGCTTTACTCTTGTAAGAATTCACTTCTTCAAGCAAGGCTTCAATCTTTTTTAAATAATTTTCCATACTTTTTGCACTTTGTGCCATGACAGTTGAACCTTTTCGTAGAACGTTACAAGTTTGTTTCACACACTGATTATTTTTAGAACTCTCTTTCCTTTTTATACCCATACCTAGTTTTAGTTTAGCTTGCATGGCTGTTGATACACCTAATGCAGCTAGTTTTTCGCTCCAACCAGCCTCTGATGATGAACTGATTCTGCTCAAAGCACTCTAAAAGAAGAATCTTATCAGCCTGATGACGATTACTTAAATCCTTGTTATTTGAATAGGCAATATCATGTTGCTTACATGCTGCATCCAAGGGATTAATTCCTTTATCACCACGTGCTAAACGTTTCTGCAGCTTGGTACCCGGTCCACAGAACTGGTAGCCAGGTATGTGCATCTCGAATGGTAGTTTATTTATTACAGTATTTAGCAGACCATTTCCGGTTTTTTTTGTTTTACTTTGATTTGTATAATATCTCATGATTGTAAGACGTAACAAAACATACTAACTATAAATTGTTATGTTGTCGTCTATTATTGTTATTCATATTTTATTCTTTTTCATGTCAAGATTTGTTTTTTAACGCTATGAAGAAAGTTGTGAAACAAAAAACAACTTTAAACATTCAAAATCACGACGAAGTTAAAAGAGGAAGTATCAAACACAGTAAATTGCTACCGTCTACAATAAGGGCAGTTATCACAGGTCCTTCAAACTGTGGAAAGACCAATGTTATGATTAGTCTGCTGGAACATCCAAATGGATTGAAATTCGAAAACGTCTATCTCTACTCAAAATCTCTTTATCAACCAAAGTATGTGTATCTGGAAAAGCTGTTGACACCAATCAAAGGTATCGGTTACTATACCTTTAACAATGGTGACACTATCCTCGATCCCTCTGACAGTAAATCTAACTCTGTAATCATTTTTGACGATGTGGCATGTGACAAACAGGATGTTATGAGGGAATATTTCAGTATGGGACGTCATAATAACATTGACTGTTTCTATCTGTGTCAAACCTATGCTAAAATACCAAAACACCTAATAAGAGACAATGCCAATGTTTTAATATTATTCAAACAAGACGATTTAAACCTACGTCATGTTTACACAGATCACGTGGGTACTGATATGTCATTTGAAGATTTTAAGTCAATTTGCGGCTTCTGCTGGGGAAAACCTTATGGGTTCTTATCAATTTTCAAAGACAATAAAATGAATGATGGACGTTATCGATATTGTTTGGATAACTATATATATCTCTAACATAATGACATTTTATTAGTTTACTTGAAAATCTACTTAAATTGAGTTGAGCTATGGTTGGGCTCGATAGAAACAAGAAACAAACTGCGAGAAAAGTTGTGAAAAAACAACTTATAACCAAAAGAAATGAAATTAAAAACAAACTAAAACTTCTTAAGCACGGTCAAATGACACATGAAAATCTTTTCAAACCCATAACCAAGCATTTGCAGAATATTGAAAATAAATTAATTCCTAGAGAAACTGTGACTTTAAGCAATGCAAGTTCAATACCTGTTCACAACGAAGAAAGTAGAAATCGTTTAAAACAAGAACAAATTGAATATAATGTATCTGACTCTGACGATTATGACACACAATCCACACTCAAGCTGCAGGTAATTCGAGTCACAACAACGAAATCGTTTCAATCATCGAGGAATTACGAGAAGCTCAAATTATAGAATAATTTCGAAAATGTCTAAATACGTTACAGATGTAAAACGTCATATTGTTGAAGAAATACATAAGCCAGCCAGAATTAATTTTCAACGACGAAAAGTTATAATTAAGTCCCTTTTGGATCTTATGCAAGCAGATTTAGTCGACATGAGGGAATATGAAAAGGAAAATAAAGGTTATAAATACATCTTAGTAGTCATTAATTGTTTCTCCAAATATGTATGGACATTTCCATTAAAATCGAAAACGTCAAAAGAAGTCGCTACAATGCTGGAAAATGTGTTCAAATCTCAAACACCGATTCACCTGTGCAGTGATTCTGGAGGAGAATTCACGGGCAAAGAAGTACAAAACTTAATGAAAAAGTATAACGTCAAACATTACGTGGTGTATAGTGAAAAAAAGGCTTCAATCGTCGAAAGAGTTAATCGCACACTAAAAGGAATGATGTGGAAAGAATTTAGCATTCAAGGGTCCTACAAATGGTTTGACTTGATTAAAAATATTACAAATGTTTATAACAACAGAAAACATAGGACCACAGGTTTCAAACCTTCAGAAATAACAAAAAAGCATGAAAAACTTTTGTTGGAGACTGCCTATAGCAAAATAAAAATTGCTCCCAAACCAAAATACAATGTAGGCGACCATGTTCGCATTTCTAAATTTAGAGGAGTGTTTGATAAGCAATATAGGCCGAATTGGTCTACTGAAATATTTATAATCAAGAAAGTTCAACTTACAAATCCAGTTACATATTTACTGCAAGACGAACAACATCAAGATATTAAGGGTGGATTTTATGAACTTCAGCTTCAAAAAGTTAAATATCCAGATATTTATCTAGTTGAACGAGTATTGAAATGAAAAGGGAATAAGGTTTTTGTTAAATGGTTGGGTTTTGACAATAAACACAACAGTTGGATATTAAAAGATAACATTGCATAAATAATAATATTGCTCTATAAATATGCCAATTCCAGTGAAACATAAATGTCCCACTTGTTTGGGTGAAACTGATGTTAGAACTCTGGAATGTTTGCCATGTGCTTATCAAACAAAAGCTAAAATACTAGATGCATCTAAACATATTCCATCGCATTATTGGCCTGAAAAGAACAATAACAGTAGTAGTAGTAGCTCATCAAGAGGAAGTAGTTCAAGTAGTAGTACTTTCTCACATTTACAACATCTATAAAGAATGGATTACCTACGTCACAAACAAACTAGTTACTTTCGTATAAAAGCTCTATAGAACATTTGAAATCAATCAGTAAGTTGTAAATCTCACAACAATGCAAAGCTCATTAGTGCTGCTATTTACCATACTTTTTTGTAATTTTTTTGGATTATCTTCTCAATACACAGAGGAAGAAGAAGAAGAATACAGTTACAATTCAGTGTACATAAACGATAGAGAGTACCATATCTTGAAACATTTAAGTTTAAGGACATATCAAGACACGGGATATAATGTCTGGTTCCACACACATTACAATCTAATAAAACCAGATGAATATGTAAGACCCAATGATAAAATATATAATTTGGCTAAAGTTCAAATTGGTATCATACCGAAACTAATAAACAAAGTTTCGAATGTGAGTTACGTTCCTGTAGATATTAATGAACCTGCAGATATACATTGTATTCAATATACATCTAAATATTTTCAAAACAAAAATGTATACATAGAAAACAGACGAACAATGTTGGATTATTTATTTAACACAAACTCAACCTTTGAGACCTGTCTTATAGTATACCAATAACAATATATAAATCTATCTACAAAATTTCTATGTTATCTGACTTGGGGAGAGAGACGTTATGAAACCAATAAAGTCGGTAAGCTTTAATGAATCAAAAAATCATATACACCTAATGATTGTTTGGAGTTATGCATACAGAAGAGCTCGAAAAGATGAAGAAATTATCAACAAAATTCATTTTCAACGACGAATAGCTCTTTTAGAATTAATTTTAAAAAATGTACTTGATGAAAATCATAGGACTAGAATTTATATTGAAAGGTTTAATTGATTTAAATAATAAAAAATATATTAAAGATATAATTATTTGTTTCATTTATTTTCGGTTAGACGAGGCTAGGCTAGGCTCATGAAATTATACCAGAGGTGCGGCGTGAAGCCCTACAAACATTCTATTTTTTTTTACCACATGTGTTGTACTGTATAACTGCGTATTATTACTATTATTGCTCGTTTAAAAGATAAACAAGATCATCTAAATTGTTTACTTATTACGACGTACTGCATGGCGGTAGTAGTCTAGAAGTTAAAAATTTGACAAAAAACAAATCTCGGTGTCGACGGTTCGAATCCAGGCGGGCGCGTGGGCTTTTTTTTTCTAAGAAACAAATTAGTAATAATTATAGGGGTGCATGTGTGTGAGTGCCAAAAAGACACTTCACATATAAAAGTCTTTTTTGCATCTACCTATTTACATCCTTATAAAAACACCCTAAAACCATCCCCATAAAAAAAAACTCCCCTAGGGGTCTCAAGGCCTTTTTGAACCCGTACACTAATAAGGCCCTTCTGGTCAACAGCCTCTGGTCATTGTCGACCACTTCTTCTTCGGCCATTTTCAGGAATTTTTCAGGATTGTGTCACTTCGTCGCCGAAGAAGTTGGACACACCCAATCTTTGGACAGACAGGCCATCCTCGGTCACAGTACCCCGCCTTGTATACACTTCCGTAGTAATGAGAATTGAATTTGAGACACACAATGCAATTAAAAAAGATACTTCTGCTTATTGTCTTATTTTACATGCCAAATTATTTAGCTTCAACCCTCTTACTAAAATTGTGAAACAATTATAAACTTTAACCCCACTCTTTTCATATTTCGATTTAATCTAAAGGGATTTTCAAAAGCTTTTAGTTTTAGTCATGACATCAAAACTACAACAACAAATTGAAAAATTTATTTTTAAAATTAATCAACTGAAAGAAGAAATTGCAAATTATTCAAGTAAAAAAATTCTCATTAAAAATTTTGCTGCTTTGAAAATATGAGATTGGTTATGGATATTCAAGGATTCAAGGATGAAAAAAATAAATTTATACCGAAAGAGCTTGCAGCTTTTGATGGTTATGAAATGACTCATTACATTTTCAAAAAGCCTTTTCCAATGGAGTTTCTTTCACCTGATTGTCACAAGCAAGCGGTATGGCTAATGAAAAATCATCATTATATACATTGGAATAATGGATTTACTCATTTACATTTACATCATTTCCCAAAAATAATTGAAACACTTACGAAGTTTTTGTAAAAGGAACCGAAAAAAAGGATTTTATAGAGAAATATTCTAAAAAGCCTGTGATTGAAATAAATGAACAACCAGCGCTAAAGCTAATGGAACCAAAATGCTTCTATCATTCAAAATCACCTTGTATGTGTGCTTTGACAAATGTGTTATTTTTATATGACAATTGTTTTATGAATGAATAAAAATATAAAAAAAAACTTAATTACATTTTTATTTTGCGTTAACTAACCGTGATTGAATACAATTTATATGATACCTTAAATCTAATTTTCTAAATTCATTTAAAAGTTCATACTCATTTTTATATTTTAAATAATCATTACAAAATTTAGCGGCTAATTTACATTGTTCCATTCGATCTATATTCTTAACGTATGCTGACAAATCTCGTGCTTCTGCGTCTTCTTCGCTTATAATTGATAAATATTGGAAGTATGCAGCAGATATAATAAACTCTTCATACATTTCAGTAACCACTTGCTCCATTGTGAATATTATTAAATTTATTCTTCCTTTTCAATTTCTTGAAGAATAGTATCCTCGTCAATAAATTGCTTCAAGTCTTTTAAATAGTAACCAAAGCCAATATCTTTTAGATCTTGAATAAGTTGAAAAAAATTTAATGTTTCAAAGTATTTGTTGCAACAGAGGGCAGCCTTTACGAATTCCGCAGATTGATTACAATAAAAGTCTATCCACTCCGGACCACTGGCCATAGAATATGAGAAATAGGTTTTTGAAAGATTACTAAATTTGTCCTCTAATAATTTAACTGCAATCAGCAACTCAGCCATTTAATTTATTTAACATAATATCTTAAATATGTGGGGGGACGTCTCTTGCCAATAGGATTAACTTTTGTTGATAATACCTGTTTTTTATCTTCGTATAATTGAAACCTCTTTTGGGTTGCAATAATAGCAGGTATAAATTGGCAATCTTCTCCTATAAATTCTATTAGGTGGCTTAATTCTCCTACAAAGTATGATTTCCCAAATGTATTGAAAAACGTAGGAAGGCTTATAATTCCTTCTAAATAATCATCACAACAGTCAATTGCTTCCAAATAATCTCGTTTCAGTGGATAAAACAGCTTGGTGTATTCATCTTTCGAAATCACTTCAAAGAAATTGAGATATTTAACTTTTAACTGTCTGATAGATGTAGCTAATTTTTCGCGATTACACATAATTCATTTATTACTTGACACATTTTTTCTTTTTGTTTTATACACAATTGGTGGAAAAATTGAAAAATAACTTTTTACGCAACTCGAGCACACCTTAGTAAATGTACCTCAGCATACTAAAATGATCTTGATGCACCTATTTATAAGACTTAAGAATGCAAAATCAAATGTGGGAGGACAAAGAGAAAAAATTAAAAATATGATGCGAATGAGAATAAAAGGGGAGGAAGATAAGAATGAGGGACACGAGAGAGAGGAAGAGGAGTAGGAGGAGGTGCTCCCTATTTTAACTACTCTCGCATGTGGATGATAAAAATAAAAAAAATATATATTACAAAAAACAGTATATAAATCAATTTTTATCGATTAAAAACGTCCGAAACAATATCGAGTTAGAATAGCGACCGCGCGACCTCTGAACAATTGAACATTGGCATGCCGACGTGATGCCGCGACCAATCGATCGAATTATGAGAAGAGGCCGACTAATGACCCAAACCGCTATTTCATATTCCATTGCTATCACGTTCGGCTGCCGCTAGCTTAGTAAAGCGTATTTTCTTATGCCTAAGGAACGCACGAAACCATTCGAACCGCCGCGCGCGGCTAATAGTGTAGCGTATTTTCCAAGGTTCGCTTTTTATTACAATTATTACGAGGGACAATCAAACGAATAATTTATTTCCTGAAATATTTTTGGGGGTTCATTAACCAAATGACCCTATGGAAGAGCCGCCACTGCCTAAAACCTTAAGTCTACTATACGCACAGTAAAATGCGACTTACCATACTGAAATGAGTGCGATAAAGTACACTTTACCGTACGCGCGTAGGTAAAAGGTTTTTTGAATGTTGTATATTACGTACAATAACAGTTTTATTTATTCTTAATGTAAAATGTGCCAATTTTTTGAGTGCAGTGTTACTTTTTGCACGATCGTATGAAAATACTTCCCACATTACAGAATATAATAAAAACCAACTTCAATACTGAAACGGGTAGGTATATTTCATAATATGAAATTAAAATGTACAAATAGGTAATAACAATAAATAGTAGCTGTAATTAAATACATTTTTGTTTTAGAATTCCGTATATCCTAGCACATTTTAAAGTGGGTTTTATTTAATTGTTTTTGACACTTTTCTTTTTTTTAAGGTGTTCTGATTGTGCAAATCCATATTTAACTGTCTAATTTGAAAAAAAAACCTTGATCGAAAAAATAATTCTTTGCTTTTATGATCGAAGAGTTATTTGTCATAATGATGCCTAAAATAAAATTGTATATTTTTAGATTAGGTTACCCAGAACCTATTGTACACATAATATGCTTAATTTTTAATATACCTTTCTGAAATGGAAGTAAAGTCGTCTTGCCTTTAACCCGAAGATTTTTCATTATGTTGGTCATTTCAGTGAAAATCTTATCTTGAATTTCCAAAGCCAGTCCATAAGCTTTTGTTCTCTGCCTACTATCAGTCATATAATTTCTCATAACATCGAACCAATCATTTACCTATAAAGGATAATACTATTTCTACTAAATCAATATTACATTTTTACAGTACATTAGCAAAGACATATTTTACTCCACATAGGTAATAGTAAATACATTTATAAACTTACTAATTTAAAAAACTCAGAACATTCAAGCCAGTTGGTTGGTTCAAAGCACCTAAACTTCCACATCGTTTAATTTTGTCGCCAGTTTTACTTTTTGACTAGCACCTCCTTGAACATGTAAGCTAGCTCTAGAAATTTTGTGGCTGATTGTCAAGTCTGATGTTCCTGTTACATCTAGCAGTTCCTGAATGATGTTTTCGTTTATTTCTTGTCGTTTAATTATAAATCCATGGTCGACAAAGTTATTCCTTATTAATTTTATCAAATGTGGTACATCAGCCAAGACATGAACTTTTTTGTTGTTTATATCATCTGCTGATGATGCTAATGTGGTTAGCGAAACGCGCGTCCAGAACGTAACAAGTTGTGGTGTAGTGTGGTTAGAACTCTTGTATTTTGATCTATCTTCCACCCCAGATTCCAGTGCTAGGACTTAATTATAAATATAACTAACTTTTTAAAGTTTATGTAATATAATTAGTACATTCATAAGTATATTAGTATATTTAAAAACATATATATATTTTTTAAACGAAACGAAAAATTAAGCTACGTATTACCCAACATTTTTCTTAGCAACAAGGTCCAAAGCAGGTTGAGAGCTATCACAATATACATTATTAGTAGCACAAGAACCTTTCATTGAGCCACCACCAGCAACCTCAACACCACATAACTGCTTGAACATTCACCCTTACTTCTAACCAAAAACCATACAATAAAAATTATCATTAATATATAATAAGTTAATTCATAGGCTATCTAACTTACTTTTCCAAAATTGTTTGCACCAGCTCTCTTCTTTGCCTTTTTTTCTGACGTTCTGACACATTTTAAAAGTTAAGGCAAATTCTTAGATGGAATAACCTCTTCTTTTAAGCTCCGATAATTTTTTGAAGTGTAACCTAGCAACTCATATTTTAGATTGCGTACGTAATCGTCGAGATTAAAATGTTTTGAACAAACCCTTGCATTTAAAACATTAAATTTATCGTCAGGTTTACACAGACGTGCCCACTGTCGCGTTATTTCTTTATCTTTCGAAAATGTAAAAAAGCTTATGTCGTGTACACAGCCTTTGGACTGATTATCTGAATGACAACCGTATACCGCACACCTCATTTTTTATATTCAACAGTGATAAGTGATAAAAACGTTTAAATTAACTAAAAACCTAAAAACAGCCGACTGAACACCATATGAAACAATACAATAATCAATCATATCTTCTTTTCGTTGTATCGTGGTTACTGACCAAAATAAAATACCAAACCAAATTCAATTTTAAAATCCTAATCGTACTAAAAAGATAACATTACTGCTCAAAACAGTTAACCTTCTCGGAACGGGGAATAAGTATTTTATTAAACTGGTAACTGAAGCAATCTGTTTCACGTACGAAACTGTTCCAAGATCACTGTTCCTAGTATTTTGTATCATCTCTACTTCATTGGTAGGTAACTCGAACATGTACACTTTGCTCTCTACCACCGTAGTTGATCGTTGATAAAAATGGTTCTGTTTATCAGGCTGCAATGTTATTAGATTCCGGTTCACAATCTAATTTTGTAACAGAGAGTTTTTGTAGTAAACTATGTTTAGAAAAAAAACGAGTAAACTTCGCGATATCCGGTGTCGGTGATAATGAATCAGTCGCGGCAAAATTTAAAACGAATTTACAATTAAAATCGCTTTCTGGAGGTTTTACAAAGGAAATTAGTTGTCTAATTTTACCTAAAATAACACAGCCCACGCCCATACGTACTTTTGATTCCAATTTATTGAATATACCGGAACATATTTATAATAAATTGGCCAATCCCGAGTACAACGAAATTGACATTTTATGCGGGGTTGGATTGTTTTACGAGATCCTACTCATGAATCAAATTTAATTAAATAAATCATTAATTTTGCAAGCGTGATAACGAAGGACGTTTTGTGCTAAAAATGCCTTTTAAGAAAATTCTTAGTAGTTTAGGCAATTCAAAAGAAACCGCTTTAAACCGTTTCGAGTTTTTAGAGCGGAGACTCTTAAAAAATTATGATCTGAACCATTAGTATGAACGTTTAGGGCACATGACAGTTTTGAATGAGAACATTAATAAGCTGTCTGATGGTGACGCGTATTATTTAAGTCATCATGCAGTTGTCAAAACTACTAGTTTGACAACACGCCTACGGGCAGTTTTTAATGGATCTGTTGGCACGGATAACGGCTTGTCATTAAACGTCGCACAATATACAGGTCCTACAATGCAAAATGATTTGCTGACCATTCTTTTAACTTTTAGAAAAAATGCATATGTATTGAGCACTGATATCTCGAAAATGTATAGGCAAATACTAATTGAGGGCTTAGCGTCATCTCCATATCTTGCCACACGGAGTTTGTTACAACTTGCGATCGACAATGAAAAAGAATATCCATTAGCTAGTAACTTCATTAAAAATTGTTTCTACGTCGATGACCTACTTTGTGGGTCGGATTCTAAGACGGAATTATTACAGATTCAAAGAGATGTAAGTAAAATCCTTTCGAGTGCAGGCTTTTAACTTCGAAAATATATATCTAACAGACCGGAATTATTATAAAGGTTCGATATAAATACATCCCTAAATGTCTGTGTTATAGAGTTAGGCCAAGATGATAATAACAAAACTTTGGGAGTATATTGGAACTCAAATAGCGACACTATACAGCATCGTATTAAAGATTTTTTAAAATTTTCCAGTATCACGAAAAGAATTATACTTTCAATGTCAAGTCAAATATTCGACATATTAGGGTTGCTCGGTCCTATTATAATACGTGTTAAAATAATTATACAATTACTTTGGAAGGAGAAACTTTCTTGGGACTAAGAAATTTCAGGGGCTCTTCGGAAAAAATGCATTTTCCTTTGAAAGGATTTAAGTTATTTTATTGAAATTCGAATACCATGATATGTATTTAGAAAGAACGCCATATATGTTGAGCTTTATACTTTTGCATACTCGTCTGAAAAGGCATATGGTGCGTGCGCATATGTACGGTGTAGATTGAATGATAACGAATTTTCTTGTAGGTTAATACTTGCTAAAACTAAAGTTGCTCCGGTACGACCTGTGACGTTGCCTAGATTAGAATTAGTTAGCGAAGTTTTAGCTAGTAGATTAGCAGAAAAGATTAAACATTCTTTGAAATTTAAATTTAATAAATGTTTTTACTGGAGTGACTCCACCATAGCGTTGTGTTGTTGGATTAAGGCTCCAGCAGAATGATGGAAAACATTTGTATCAAACAGAGTGGACGTGATTCAGAAAAAAACAAACCTTAATTATTAGTTTCACGTGAAATCCCAAGATAATCCGGCAGTCCTAATTTCTCGCAGCATTTCTGCGGAATCTTTAATAGGAAACACATTTTGGTTTGAGGGACCTCATTGGTTGACAATTCTAATTGGCTGAGGAATGACCCTATCAAGATCGTAATCGTAATGGTCATCATTACGTGAGTAGTTTGTTGTAGTTCTTTTAGCTCCGTGTTAGTCCATTTCAAGATTCCGAAACTGTAGGTCAGCACGGGCACAGCATAGGTGTTAATTGCTGTAATGAGATTTCCGGCGTTCAGTTCTGTCTTCAGAAGAGCTCTCACTCTTTGAACGTACTGATCTTTCAGCTTGGTCTTTCCTTGCTTATCCTGAAGCGTTCTAGCTTGTTGGAACGCTAGGTATCTGTAGGTCTCTCCTTGGTTCATCCCTAGAATTATTTCTCCATTTGGCAGGGCTACATCACAATTAGTGACTTTGCCTTTTACGATGTTTAAGGCTTTATACTTTTCCATTCCAAATTCCGTATGGATGTCTTTCGAGGAGGTGTATGTCACGTCGATAAGTTTTTTTAATTGGTTATGGTTTCCACCATAGAGTTTAATATCATCCATATACAGAAGGTGGAATATGGTACGGGAATTGTCTCTATTGGCTTTGATGTTGAAGCCATATCCTGTATTGTTGAGCAACGTGGAGAGGGGGTTCATCGCTAAGCAGAACCAAAGTGGACTTAACGGGTCTCCTTGATAAATTCCTCTATTAATGTGTATCTCACCGTTGCCGCGGTGGTAAGAGTTCGATCGCCATTATAGATCCTCAGGTTCGTTCTCCACTGGTTTTTGATAGTTGCCAGGAAATTGATGATCATAGGGTGAATTCTGAATATTCGTAGTAGGTCTATGAGCCAGGAATGTGGTATATTGTCAAACGCCTTTTTATAGTCTATAAACGCAGTGTGTATTATTACTATTACTCTTATTAATTATTATACGAATGGAATGCGGTCTGTATAAAATTTTTTCGTACTTTAGCCTCATATTCGTGTTTCCGAGGGTCCTGTCTCTGCAGATGATCCGAAGAATGTTTCAATCCCGAGTGCAAGTGCTGCTACAAATACTAAGACATATCCTATTAAAAATAAAACACAAGTAAGTTCTATAACCTTTCAGAAGAAAGTAGCGAAAATAATTGTAAAACAAATAAAATATATAATTACATTCCAGAGACTTTTTTTAATAGTGCCAAAAATAAAATCGACAATGAGTTGCTTAACCTGTTTTACCTTGACTATCAACCTTTCCGTGTGGTAGAAGATCGTGGGTTTAAACAGTTTTTAAACGCGTTAAATCAGTCATACCAGTTGCCTAATCGACGGTTTATTTCTAAGACAATTATTCCAGGAATGTATGAAAAATGCTTGTATAATTAAAAAAAATATTTTGCACTGATAGACCATTTGTTTGCTTGACCACGGATGGTTGGACTTCTATAAATAATGAAAGGTTTATCGGTGTTACCGTTCATTATATCGATTCAAATTTTGAATTGCTAAATGTTGTTTTAAAATGTTTTGTTTTTTACGAAAGCCATACAAGTGTTAATTTGGCAAATGAACTTATGGCAGTGGCAAATGAATGGAACTTAAAGAATAAACTAGTATTGGCAATCTAAGATAATGCGGCAAATATTAAAGGGGCAATTAATATCACAGAGTGGAAATTTTTGGGGTGTTATGCTCATACTTTAAATCTTATAGTTCATGACGCCCTAAAACTTCCTGACGTAAAATTGGTTTTAGAAAAGGTTAAGTTAATAGTAGGGCATTTCAAACGTAGTACAAAAGCGGTTTTAAAGTTAGCTGAGACTCAAAAAAATATTGGTATACCAACAAAAAAAATTTTGCAAGATGTGGCCACTCGTTGGAATGCGTCGTTCTACGTGGTCGAACGGTTTGTAGAATTAGAGCCCTCAGTTCGCACGACTATAGCTCTATTAGATGCCGCATTACCAGTGTTATTGACGGAAGAGTGGGAATTGCTGAGACATCTTCGCAAAATTCTAAGACCTTTTGAAAACGCTACAAAATCGATCAGAGAAGAAAACTACATGTCTGGGTCTTTAGTAATCGTAATTACAAATGGTCGTCTTGTATTAAATTATTAAACACCGAGTTGTCTCAAATATCCCACTCTGTTATTAAAAAACCACAAGCGTGTTTAGAGGAACGTGTAGGCAATGTTGAATATAGCAACACACTTGCGGTATATACCTTTTTAGATCCATGATTCGGAACGTATGCATTCGAAAATTCTGATGCAAATGAGAGGGTTAGAAAAATGTTATTAGAGCATTAACTACGCTTATTGAAGACCAAGCTGATGTCAAAAAATCAACAAAAGCTGGGGAGCAGTAACCAGCCACAAAAATATTAAAGCTTTCTGAGACTGAAGTCGATGATGAATTGTCCATCTGGTGTTTCCTAGATAAAGTTGGGTTTTCGATATAAAAAGGACTGTAATCGAAGATTTTTATGCGAGTTGCCACATATAGAAAGTCCGCGTTTTCAGTTTTTAAAGAAATGCACGGAAAAGATTAATTCAAAATTTAGAAAAGTGGTATTTTTAGACGAGACTTGGATATTTTCTAATGGAATTGGTTCGAAATCTTGGCAGGACGAGTCTGTAAAAAGTGTCAAGAGAAAAAAGGGATGTGGGACGGGAAAGCGGTTCATCATTTTGCATGCAGATTCTCCAACAGGATTTCTCCCAGGTGCAAGTTTACTATTTTTATCAACATCCGAAAGTATGGACTACCATGATAATATGAAGTGTGAACTGTTTGAAAAGTGGTTAAAACAACAACTGATTCCAAATTTAGATGCTCCATCTTTAATCATTCTGGACAATGCATCTTATCATTCAAGAATCTTAAATAAACAACCTTAAGTGATATTTATGACTGGCTAATAAAACAAAAACAAAATCCTTTACCCAATATGCCGAAACTAGAACTTCTTTTAATGGCAAAATCTATTAAAAAACCAACAATATATGCTGTAGATGAAATATTATGGGAAAATGGGCATGAGGTTTTACGACTGCCGCCATACCATTGCCAGTTTAACGCAATAGAATTAATATGGGCTGGGGTAAAATCATATTACGAAAAACACGTGAACGATGGTCTTACATCAGATGAAGTGCAAATTGTTTGGCAAGATTCATTAAATATATTACGCCGGAGTACTGGAAGAAATCTGTGGAACATACAGAGAAATTAATATGGGATTGGTAGAATCGAGAACAAGTTCTAGATGTCGAAATAGCACTAATGATCCTTGCGCCATTTGAGGACGACTCAGAAAATGAGGACTTTTTAAGTGATGATGATATTTTATTTTATTTTTATTTATTATTAGTCTATAATATTAAAAAGTTTCTGAAGGATTATATTAGTCTTTGACGTGTATAAATCAAATTGCATTATGAAAATTCATTTTTACATTGTAATTTAAGTCTTTTGCCTTTGGATTTTTTCGTGTACGTTTCTTAATCATCTTCGGAAGTAAATTATGTTTTTTTTTCATGCACAAGTTTCTGTACATTTATTATACCGATTCTCAGACCTTTTGCCACTGGCTTCTGGATATTAGCCAGTGAATTTTAATTTAAAATTTTTTTTATTAGAATTGACATTTGATTTTGCTTACTTTTTTAGAACATTTGTAATTTTGTAGACAATAAATAAATAATTATAGAATATTAGTTCCAATTTTAAAGCATGTTTAAAATAAGTAAATTTTTTTATTAATTATAAGACAAAATTTGATATATAAAAATCGGTAAAATCGCTTTACCAGAAACTCGGGGCTAACGAAAAATACAGGCTATATATATATATATATATATATATATATATATATATATATATATATATATATATATATATATATATATATATATATATATATATATATATATATATATATATATATATATATATATATATATATATATGTATATATATATAAACTGACGGACAGACATACCTACAGACAGACGAAATTGAGAAAACATGTTTTCCGGAATCTAGGGACCCTTAAATGTAAAGATCTGAAAAAATCTCACGAGGGAAGTAATAACTAATTATCTTGTGTTTTTAACAAAAGTGTATAATATTTTTGAAAAATAAATTTTTTTTGTTATCACAATACAAAAAAAAACAAGTTTTCTTTGCACAGGGGGTGGCCCGCATTTAAATAAATGACACTGTATAAGTGGTTAGATTTTTAGGTCAAGCGTGGCTCATAATTTTTGGTGATTGATAAAAAAATCTCACTTTCATTAAGTCGCTGTATAAACAGAACATATCCTGATTGTTCCACGGATTCGAACCGCCTTCCGACGTTATTAAGGCGATTGACATTTAGCGAATTTTCTTATTTAGTCCCTCGGCATTTAATATATAAAATAACATTAAGTGGCTATCTTTATAATATTGCGTAATATAATAAAAAAAACTATTTTCTTTCTCCCTATATATTTGTAAATAGCCCATCGAGATCTAATAGCTCGATAAAAGAATCACACAACATTTTGGTATTCACTGTTTTCTGCACGATAAGACCGCATTCGACTATAGCTATGTCTGTTCCTTGCGAAAGGATTTTTTCTAAAGCAGGGAACATTTTAGAGGAACGCCGTACACGTTTAAGTTCAACAATAACAGATAATCTCTACTACTATTTTTTTGAGAGGTTATGTCTTTTTTAATTTATATTCGTTTTGTTTGTGATTTGGATGGATAAATTTTCCTTTTTGTTAGAAAACGTGTTTAAGAATTATCAAATACTTTATTTTAGGAGAATTTGTTTTGTTTTTGTTTATTTTGATTTATTTAATAAAAAAATATTCGTAGTAATTACCAAATACTTTATTTTACTATTTTTAGAAGAATTTGTTTTGCTCTTGTTAATTTTGATCTGTTTTAATTTTATTAAAAAATAATTGTTTGTAGTAAGTTTTATTTAACTCAATGATATCTATTTAATAATTAACCTAAATGCCCTAGTAAAAAAATAAATAAGTCGTAGTTATCAGCAGAGCTGCTCCGCGGATTGATAAAACGGTACCTAAATAATAGTCGATCCGCCCGCGATATGATTTGCCCGGTAACCGTATGGTATGAAAGGTGGAAAGTGGAACAGGTATTTGTAACTGTTCCAGGGACGGAACAGTAACGTAACAGAATTGGTACTGAAAAATTCTCGTTTTTACCATCTCTCTCGGTCTTGAACAGCTGATCCCTCTCCACTGCGTTCCTTATCGGCATCGTATTCGCTGATGCTCTGTTGCTTGATTGGTTTTCGTCGTTCGGCCTACTAGCTTGATAATCGGCCGTACTTGAAGTGTCCTTATGCAAAAAATATATGAACTTAGAGCGTTGTCTACAAGGTACTTTCTGACATTGTTGCTCACTGTGATTTGGATTCAGACAGTTCAAGCACAGCTTTAGTCTTTTTGCCCCGCTATTTCTTTTACTTACCTCTAGCTGAACAAAAGAACTACATTTAAAAATGGATTGGAGGAAATGACAATAAAAACATGAGAATTTTCTTTCATTAAGAGATACATACGAGTTGGTATTTTTAAATTTATTTTTATTTTGGGGCTTAAAATACTGATTACTGTCACCCTTAACAACTTCTAATTTTTCTAATAATTCGCATTTTTTTTAAATCATTTATATTTTCTAATGTGGGAAACGTACCTTGATATTTATAAACTTCCCAGTCGCGTCTGGTGCGACTATCAAACTTGCTGACAAGTAAATAAATAATAAGTATAGCCCACTGCTCTGTGAGTTGGTCTAATGCCTCTAAACTACGATGATTTTTGTTAAATGTATCAAAAAAAAACGCAAGTCAGAGTGGGACTCTCTTGTTACCGAGGGTGCCTCAAACAAACTTTTTTAGTTAAAAATTAATACGAATATTTTAATATATTGGTTGAAATAATAATAATGCTATAGAATAATTTTGTTCGGTCACTTTTATTGATTTTATCATTTTTGCAGCCTTACCTTCCAGGTGCGCACCTAAATAATAGAATTTTTGTACAGTATCAAGTGATGGGTTTTCGTCAATCATTGACAGAAAAGGTAAACCCTGGATTATTTTGCGACATATGACTCTGGGTGCGGCTGTTTCTGGAAGACGCGTTACTTCCTGAACCAGACCCATTGTCATGTTGGTTATTTTCATACCGAGCACTTATGATGCTTTTGTAATAGTATTAAAATAATTCGTTTCAAAAACAACAGTCTCAGCATATTCCTTTTGCAAGTCAGCAATGCTTTTGTCCTCGCAATTTTCTAAAATAAATTCAATATCTGTCTGACATTGTACGAATTCATCGTAAAGCGAATTTTATCTAACCTGATATTTAAATGCATGTTGATGGTTTGGTCAGCGTTTTGGATGTCAAGAGTCAAAGTTTGAAATCTAGTTAATCTGTCTTTAATTTGAGTTCGTTTAAGTTTAATTAATTCGTCAGATTTATCATCCATTTTTACTATATTAAAGCCTCTATTTGATTAACAACTTAAGAAATGAAATAAAAAACCGTGTCAGGTCTAAAGTAAACGTCACAATAAAATCAATAATTTGGAACAGACTCACTTGTCTCTGGCCTGTCTCTCCTAGCGATGGTCCTCGCTACGTGGGAACGTCGTCATTGTTTGGCAACACCGGACTTGACTTCACAGTCACAGTCCGTAATTGGCGGTCGATTTAAATACTATAAATCAACATACAAACTCTGAACACTATTTCATCTATGTCGGGTGCTTTATTCTGGGACAAGGGTGTCAGGCTAACCACAGATGGCACCACGCTCTGAAGGCGGGTTTCCGAAGATTTCCTGTTTCGATAGAACGGTGTTCTGATCCAGGGACCGTTAGGATCGTATGGGGGAACAACTCACTTCGCTTTGTCCTTGGGTTGGAACAAGATGCTTCGGGATTTAAGTCATTATCCGGGACACACCATCTCATTAGAGTATAGAAGTCTGGAGTTCCTTTCACCTGGATTCTTGCTCGGCTAATCGTATTTTCAAGAGCATTTATCTCCTGCACATGAAACGACTCGGTCCCGCGGACCCATGCAAGCTCAGAGCTTGTCATCCTTGAAACATTGAAAGTAACCTACAGGATGTTAAAAGAGGATTGGGTCCTAATATTAATAGTAGAATATTTTTGGGGTTTTATAGGTCTTCGCATACAAGGGTCCAGCGTTCATTTTTTTATCCTAGACAGTATCCACCAGGGCACCAATTTCCTCTACAGTTGGTTTGGGTAACTTTATCCCGGTTCTCCTAAAGAAGAAGGTCTAGGAGGCTCCGTGTCCTGGGAAGCTTCTACGTCCAATCTATTTACACTCTATCGTCTCTTGGTGGGTGTAAGAGTGACCAACAGCTCGCAAGACTCGATGGCCTCACCCTTTGCGTGAGGGATGGCATTTTCCCGTATGCGAGTGTTCCTAACTAACATATTGAGAATCAATTGCTCAATGTCGAATGTCGATGTTCAAGAATGAATTACTACACCTGAACATTAGACGACTTAGCTTTTCCTGTGGAAATTGTAGAGGGCATGAGAAGTTTCGATGTTTGGAATCTGTAAAAGGCTTTTAGGACGGAACAAAATAGAATAAGCGCACAGTCTGGGTTATTTTTAGAAAAAACTAAGAAACCAAAATTAATTATTCCTAATTAATTACCATTTCATACGGGGTTCCTTCTAATTTGAACCACAACGAATTCCTAATAGATAATGATATTTTTAACAATTCGTCCAGCCAATTTAAATCAGCCGCCCTTAAAATTCGCCTCTAAATATAAGTTTAACCTCAGAGGCGGGAAATAGATACCTTATATCCTGAATGAAATCCGACAAATATTCATTTTGGCAACGGCCAAGTCACAATTTCATTCACAATGATCTTTATCGTCTACGGCAGCAGAACGGAGCCTCAGAAACATGCATCAGGAAACAGGAATTTAAAACGTAGCAAAAAACACGAAAATAGTATCTCAGCAACTGATCGTGTTTTGCATGAACCTATTGGCTACCTAAAATCCTCAGCTGGGCACATTTAGGAGTAACATTCACATTACCACCCCAAACATTGGCTAAAACACGCGTAACGACGCTTTTTTATGTTCTAAAAAGGGGGGCGTGTACCATAAAAGCTTTAGCTAATATAGAGTTCCAATACTATAAAAATTACATGCATTTACGGCCGATATCAAAACAATGTACAAATTATCTCGCCTTAAAAGGCCTTAAGACCAAGACTGATGAAGTTTCAGTACTATTTTTTATTCCTTAGAATGAACTCCAAAAACCAGCCGTATAAGCAAATGCCCACAGCAATATTGATTATTTCAAGAAAGCATAACTTTGTATGACAATCATGGTAACCCAGACCTGGCTGGAACTTATCCAGTGTGATTTACAATGCTGCAGATAACCGGGGTTATTTAACAAATAACATTTTATGTTGGAATCGTGATGTTGAGCAGAATACACTTGCTTTCATCTAGATACTTTGAGACGATAAAACTAAGCTAGTAGGTTTAAACAGAATGAATGTCTCAACCTGCAACTGCAACAATAGCAGTTTTTCCTGTCTTTGTGTATCTCCGTGCAACCCCGATACTAATACACAAATGGACGTCATAGACACTAAGAATTTCTCGTGACCTGTGATACCAATGCACACCACGTGACTTAGGGCAGTGCGATCAATAACAAAAGAGGTAAGTCTCTTTAGGACTAAATTACTAGTTGCAATCTTAGTATAATTAACAGGTGCTATAACCCGACATTTCTGAACTTTAAAGTTTAAACTATTATTGGTATCACTGTAACACGGCCGACTCCAGGCCATCAAGTAGTAAATTCGGCAACGACGCTTGCGGATTTGGAACAGTATAAAAATGGTGGTTCTCGCAATTGTTTACTTACACGGAGTAAGGAATAAATTAAGTTTTTTTTGTGGATATATTTTCGTTTGTGCAAAAAAAAACTGTACTAAATAAATCGAGTCCAGGGTCGACCGTGGTTATAATTAATTTTATTGTGTTATATTGTTTTGATAACGTGTGTGCTTTTTTGTGCTGGGTAATGGACTAATAAGAAGGTGGTAAAGTATCTTGTAAAGTAGTTTATTTATTCATTTATAACCAAACCAAAAATTAGGTTGTATTTAGATGTGTTCAGATATTTAGCTACAAAATGTATAATGTGTGTCAAAATCCATAGAAGCTGCTTTGTCCCAGGATGTTACATCCAATAATTATAAAAGGACGTTAAAAGCAGGAGAGGTACTTGTAATTGTGAAAAAATGACCCTCCAACATTTTTCCAGATCTTTACGTTTCAGGGTCCCTAGATGACGAAAAACAAGTTTTCTCTATTCTGTAGTTCTGTCTGTCTGTTCGCGGCGTAGCAAAAAAACTACTTACCCGATTGACTTCAAATTTTGGTCAAATATTAAGGGTCATATGAGGATGACCTGGTAACATTTTGGTAAATCCAATATGGTAAATCAAAATGGCGGCCTAGTGAAATATTCGAAAAATTATTATCCAATTGATCTCAAATTTTGTACAAAAATCAACTATTAAATGGGAATCAACTGGCAAAATTTTGGTAGGAATCGGAGATGGCGGCCTAATAAAATATTTAAAAAATCAGCCTGAAAAAATACTTATTACACTAATTTCAAATTTTGTGCATGAATTCAAGATAGCGGAAAATAATGTTTAAAAAATCAACGTAAAAAAACCTTCTCATTCAATTGACTTTAAATTAAAACGTAAAAACTACTTATTGAATTTATTTTAAATTATGCCCAAAAATCAAATGTGGCGTAGGTAGAAATTGGTAAAATATTGATAGGAATCCAATATGTTAGAACAAAATGGCGTCCAATAAAAATGTATGTATGTATGTATGTACTGAACTAAATTGGGTCACACTTCACTATTCCTAACAAAAAGGAAATATTTATAACGAGGGAAGTTCCGGGTAAAGGCAACACCTCCTACAAGACAAGGCTAGGGTGTTGAGATGAAATTTTCTAGTGACGTCACGTTCCATGTTCATACGTTCATTCTTTGCCGTTCGTCTAACATCGGTAGTTGTCGGTTCACATTCGTTTTCAGCCATTTTTTGCCTTTTTTTTTTTGTCTCAAGGTTCTTTGCAGGTACTATATCGCTTCTCGCCAATGCATTCAACGAAGGTATAGTTCCCGCCCATTCATATACTTTATATTTTTATTTTGGAGACAAAATTAACAGTAAGAATAATAATTATTCTGAATCCACCATGAAATAAAGTAAAACAGTAAACTCGATCTGGCATCGTTGCTTCGTGACGTATCCCCCGTGACGTCAGACCAGACTAAATGTCGAGGTTGCCGTTCCATTACAATTGTAATAGATCTATTTATTACTATTGTGAAGGATCTATTACTCTATTACGTAATAGACCAAATCTAATCTAATAATATAAAAGCCAAATGCTACATATATTTTAGAGATGCATTTATAAACGTAGCCACAAGTATTTGTGTGATCCTACAATATAACTAGTTAATGGAAATTGTTATTATTTGTATTCATTTTTGCGCCGCGGCCGTCGCGATTGCTTCGCTATTTAATTTTATGGTTTTGGCCGATCTCTGTTTAACACTACTGTTTTTAAATTTTGGATGTATTATTTACCATATAACTTGTAACTAGAAGCCAAGTTAAGCCAGGTAAGCTTTGTCGGCTCTGCCTGTTCCCGATTTTAGCTTAATAAAGATAAGCACAATATTAAAAAATTAGATTTTAGCACAATTAAATTTTAAGCAAACTATGATCTGTTAGTATTTTTGAAAATCTATTACCTTTTTACTAACCAATCTATTCCTGTAAATCAAATTGCTGTGGTTATGGCAACACTGCTGAGTAGTGACTGTTATTTGTTCTTTGGTATATTAAACGATTAATGGACGTTTGTGTCAATAAACCGGATATTATTGATTTTGTTATATTTAGGGAAAATAACCGGTTTTTTGGCAGATATCCCAGCAGGATTCCACAACGGGTGAGATCATTTCTGTAAACTTAAATATACCAAGATTGACGGAGCACAGTGTACCAACTAAATTTCCTAATTGTCTAAAATACTTATCGAAAACTATAATGCGTTGAAAAAGCAAGGAAGAAAAGCTTAGGGAACTAGACGAAATTCGATTTCACCAGGGTTTTGACAAAAGCAAGTGCGAAATGTTAAACCATAAACAGAACACACATTATGATTCTTTTGAAGGGTTCTGTAATTTGTTTAAGACATTTAATTTAAACTCTCCTCAGGGTTGAACATACTTCTAGGCCTACAATTACGTGGGCTGTTAAAATAAACACCGATTTACAAATGAGTACATATTTATATGGACAACCAATAAGTGTACAAATTTATAAACAGAAAACGCCCTTTTTGTCAAATAATTTGGACGAATTAGAGATCGAACAAGACAATAACCCCCATTATAACCGGGATCCTGAATTTAAGAATAGAACAGTCAGTCTTCCGGTTCGTCTCGTCGAATGCCGACCTCTGTGTTATTAACATAAGTGGTTCCACGTGTTCGGTTTTGCTGCTTTATTTCGGGGGAAAACTAACGACCCCGCTAGAAAGGGAGCAGACGCTGTGAACGTGTGAGGCCTAGTTGTTCCTGCATTCTATACCGTTCGTCTGCCTCAGTTCTACAGAGAATATTAGCGTAATGGCCGCTACGTGGCGGGAGTGGGAGGGGTAAGGGAATAGCTTGAAAGAAAGAGTCATCTCGTGATATCAGTAGTACTCTCAAGGGGCACCTAGTGGAAGCCTAGATACATTTCAAAAATTTAAAGAAAAAATATTAAAAAGTATTTAAAAGATTCGGGGTATTCGGGAGCTTAGAGCTCGCAATCCGGATATCCTACCGATAACGTCTCCAAACTGGAATAAGGTGCAGGGTCGACTTCGAGGGTGGCCGATTTAACGACTCTGAGCCCCGGACGGAGAGCAATCTGGCGACTGCCTTGTAGCAAAGCCAATAAGTCCTGTTATGTAACAGGATAAACAGGAATGAAGAAGAAGAAGAACCGAAAAAATAGCAACGATATATGAAAAATAAATCTAGTTCTGAACTTTGTTTCAGAATTGCTAAAAAATTTAAAAGTAGACGATGCTAACGCAGAAGCATTACAATTTATTTCGGAGCAAATAAAATTAAGAACTTTGCCAAAAGAACGATACCGATATTCATGTACAACTATGATATTTTATATATACAATTAGTCCTCATGCCTACAAATATTCAAGAAGTCATTGGCTAATTATTAAAAAAATCTGATATTGACAAAATGCCCGTGATTACTTATTTAGGTGGCTGTTGTAGCCACATTGCTTTAAAGAGACTAAAATGCAATTATTGCAAAACTTCTTTGATATGCGATAAAGACCTTATTGTTGATGATAATTTTAATCTCATAACTAACCTAAGCAGAGGGGCACTACAATATCCTCGAGATTCTGTAGTTGAAATAGTTGTGATTTCCTTCACAATTCCAGAAAATACTAAGTAACCGTGAGAATAAATTCTTGAACATTTTTTCTCAAAAATCATTCCTGACTAAACTCATATACATACTTATATCCTTAAAGAAGAATTTTTAGTTTATTTCCAAGGCTGCAATACGAACTCAGCAAAAACAGTTATTGAAATTGTACTTAGCAGTACTACCAATACTTTGATTAAAAATTAGCAAAAAAAAAATCGATTACGTAAAGGTCATAAAAGGAAATTAAATACATATTCAAAATAATTGGCCTAATATATCAATTATCTAGACTCGTATTTAGGATATTATGGATTATTATAAGAGTATTTTTCTGCTTGTTGTTTCACTGGGTCAAAACTGCTTTAGGTAGGTACCTATTTATTTCGAAAAACTACAATAGAAAATCGTAACTATATAAAAATAATTGTAAACAATTATTAAAATATTAACAAATCCAGGAAAAAAGCACATACTATTGCAATAATCAACGATACTGCGTTGTTTTCATATGGCCACGGGGGATGACGTCACAAATCAGCGCCTTGGCCTTGTTTTGTAAGAGGTGTTGGTAAAGGATGTTTACCATTTTTTTTCACTGTGACTTAATACCCTATCGAGTAACTAAATTAACTTGCTTATAAATAAGTGTTATATTTGAGGTAATTTTTATAATGCTTTATATACGTTTTTAAAAATCTTATGAACTAGTAAATTAAAATACCAACATAAATTTAATTTCATAGACGTTATTAAATATACCAATGACCTCCGGGTGGGAGTGGGCTAACTTGGGCTGTAGAGCATGTCCAGTCAAGCATTTTTTTTTATTATTATTGAATGCATTTTTATAATTTTATCGTGAACATGTCCTAGGTATACCTAGTGTAGATTTAATATCACGTAGGTAAGTACCGGCTACCAAATATGTAACTGTAACTAAGATATTCTTTTGCAACTAAAGTTACTTTTTGTAACTAAAGTTACATCTTGTAACGAAAGGTACTTTTCAAAACTAACCGTTACAAGATACTCATCAAAAGTATCTAGTTACAAGATACTTTTTTCATAATTAAAAAAGTAACGAAGTTGCTAGTGCAAATTTGTACCGGTTACTTCCTTCCTATCAATTTGGACCAATCTCTCATAAGAATTCTGACGTCATCTATCGGCAGTTTTTCAGGAAAAATTAGATGAATTAATTACCCCTGAATGTTTATGTGGTTATTGGTTGTTAGATACCTATATTATATTACATATAATATATGTAACATAAAGTACCTGACAAGCAGACGCCTTCTGGGGGCTATCTTTTTCAAATGTGTGAAATCCGATAAAAGATTAAGTAATGGGGTAGAGGAATAGATACAGTGTTGTGTCAAAATTATTCAGACAAAATACCTATACCGTCCTATTTATATTTATTTTTTTATAAAATTTTGCTTCTATCTTGAAAAATACCAGTTTTGTGATAACTTGTTATAAATCCGCATAGTAAGTGGGTATTGCAAACTTGATCATTTAACAAGATAGTTTTTTTTTGAACATTTTAATCTTCTAAACATTAAAAAAGTATTATTTTTTCGAGTAAAATACAATAAATTACTGTACTGCACTCTGAGACACGGTCTCGCCGCATGCAGCGTGACTGTGTGTCATCGTGTATGCTCCGTTTTAGCCATTAATTAATTTAATTTTATTTAATTAATTAATTTTTAATTTATTTAATTTATTAATTAAGTAATATTACGTATTACAATTAATCCTAATTAATATTAATGTAGAGCCGGGTGAATAATGTATAATGTATTCGATACTTAGTTGAAAAAAATAGAAAACTGCAATAAGCTGAAATATGTTTCAATTATGAATCATACAAGTTCAATTTAATTAGTTTTGGTAGGTGATTGATCAAATGATCTGTGACATGATCGAAAGCAATTCTTGTGGGCCGTGCGTTTTGCACCTTGCAGAAATTATATATTTTTGCTATTCTATCTTTTCCTGCGAATATTTTAGTATTTACTCCCCATACGCTAGTGCATAATTTGCCTAGCTGGAAACCCCCGGAGCCCCAATAAGTGGCAACAATTGTTACACTCGGCATATTATAGTAGTATTAGCGTGGAGCAATCTCCCAGGGTACAAGTCTGCCTGATGAGGGTAAAGGTTTAGAAATCATGACCGCAAGATGGTATCCTGTGACATGATCGAAAGCAATTCTTCCTGTAGGCTGTTCTGCGCCTTGCAGAAATTACATACTTTTGCTATTCTGCATATATCTTTTACGGCGAAGAACTTTTGATAAAGATGTGAAAAAGAACATTTTTATCGATTTTAGTATATATATATATATATATATATATATATATATATATATATATATATATATATATATATAATGTTTTTTCATTCCGGGTGTACATCCGTTCACTTCTAAAGGGCAGTTTTGCTGACGTTTCGCTAAAATCACATTTGGCATTTTCGAAGCTTTTTTCTCGCGTCCGAATAGAGACTCAATTCAAAATTAGCAAAACTGCTCTTTTCAGAACGACAGTAGTGAACGCATGTACACCCGGAATGAAAACACATTGTACTTTACCATGCGTGAAGAACTAAAAATCGACACATATTTTTATATTATATTATATATATATATATATATATATATATATATATATATATATATATTTTATATTATTTTAAATTCTGTTTTTTTCAACATAACTATTTTTTAACACAATACACTTCTTAACAATTCTTCTTAACCGTCCATTCACTTTTCGTAAAGTTTGGGGGGTAATTTCCTGACACGCTTGCCTAATTCTAACGCAAAGTTGTTCTCTATTACGCGCCCGAGTTACATACACTTTATTTTTCGAGTCCCTCACAGAAAAAAATCACAAAGGGTAATATCCGGCGATCTGGAAGGCCATGGTTCTAAACGACTATATCTACCTATCCACTTCATTGGGAAAATTGCATTTAAAAAGTTTCGAACGGTCAGAGAATTATATGCGGGGGCACCATCTAATTGAAAATATAGGTTCTGTCTCTGCGCTAAAGGCAATTCCATGTGAAAATCATGAAAATCTTTTTGTAAAAAATGTAGAAAACTTTCTCCGTTCAGTTTATCCAAGAAAAAAAGGTCCAACAATTCGTTCGTTGAATATGCCACACCACACGTTCACTTTTTCACTATATTGGTTTTTACAATTAATTACCCAGTCGGAGTTTTCGATTACCCAAAACCTACAATTTTGGCTAGATACCACACCGTTTGTCGTAAAGGTTGCCTCGTCAGTAAACATTATATTCTTTAAAAAAATCTGTCGTTAAGATAGTTACCTTGCAACCATAAGCAAAACTCAAACCGCCGTTCAAAATCACCATCTAATAGAGTATGTAAAGATTTTGGTTTAAATGCTGTAATTCTATTACGTTTCAATTACCTACATACTTTATTTTTGGTTAAATTCAGTATCCTCGTAACTGCCCTGATGTTACCTTTTGGGTTGTTTCTAAATTCTGCCAAGATACTTTCGTCGTCTGGATAGTGTCTTTGATTCAAATTGTACCTTCTTGATCTTATCTTGAAAACCGCTCCAGTTCTTGCGAACATCCTGTTAACTTTGGCAACGATATCGTGAGAAATTGGTGCTCGATCATGATGCCGTTGATTGAATATTGGAGCAACCTCACGAGTACATCTTTCATTATCACCAAATAAGCGGATAATTTCCACATTTTCTCCAATTGTAAGAATTACTCTTCGATTTTATGCCATTTTATTGATAATTTTTAAGAGTTAAGTAAAACTGCTTGACTATTGACAGTTCGTACTAATTGCTAAATGGCAAACAAAAACTTTTGTTTCAAAGTACCCTCTGATTAATGTGCTCAAGAGTAACACAGGCCGGCATGCTTGTTGAATATGAAGAAGAACCTTTTCAAAGAAAATAATAATTTTTAGGTATATTCTGGTAATTGCAAAAGTGATTTAGACCTTTGGCATTTTTTATTGGAAAGTGTAATCGTTAAATAATGGCTTACTTTGGTGCCGATTTTCAGCATTTTAATATTAAATTGCTATTTTAGAATTTTTTACCTACTGCTGATTTAAAAAAAAAAGGCTTTTCACGAGAATACATCCTAATACTCAGTTAATGCTAGTGCGAATTCTTTCAAATTTGGATGTTAGAAAAATGAAATATTTTGGCATAGTGAACATTTTTATTTACTATCGCCGTTGGTTGTTGAACGATAAAAAGGAGTTGATTTTTCGGGAAAAATATATTAGAGCTTATTTTAAATAATTTTTGCTATCAGCTTTAGATCAGCATCCCCAAAAACTAAAAACCCTTAGTCAATATATTTAGAGTCTCAATAGGCATTTATGACAAAAAGAAAATTTTAATTAATTTATTATTAATTAAATAATTAATTATTAGACAATTTTTATTTATTTTTATAACTTGTTTACATAATGATGATAATAGGCCTATTTCTTTCTTATCAGCAGTAAAGAATTCTAAAATAGCCATTTAATATTAAAATGCTGGAAATCAGCACCAAAGTAAACCATTATTAAATTTTAACGATGTGTGGTATGGCATTATTCACCGAACGAATTTTTGTTACCTACTTTTTTTCTGGATAACTTTAACATTTTTAACAAAATGATTTTCATGATTGTCTCTCGGAATTGCCTTTAGTGCCGAGACAAAACTTATACTTTCAATTAGATGGTGCCCCAACACATAATTCTCTGACAGTTCGGAGCTTTTTAAATGCAATTTTCCCAATGAAGTGGATAGATAGAAATAGTTCTTTAGAACCATGGCCTCGCAGATCGGATATTACCCCTTGTGACTTTTTTCTGGGGGGGGACACTTGAAAAATAAAGTGTATGCTACTCGGCCTCGTAACAGAGAGTAACTTTGAGTTAGAATTAGGCATAATTAGACTTAAAATAATTTTTTTTCTGCTAAAATAAGCTCTTGAGATTTTGGAAATACGAATTAAGGGTTTTTTGGGTATGCTGATTCTAAATCTGATAGAGAAAATCATCTAAAATAAGCCCTAATATCATTTTTTCGAAAAATCGTATGGAGGTGTTTGAAACGCAATAGAATTAGAGCATTTAAACCAAAATTTTTACATGGTCTATTAGATAGTGATTTTGAACGGCGGTTTGAGTTTTGCTTATGGTTGCAAGGTAACTATCTGAACGACAGACTTTTTTAAAAGAATATAATGTTTACTGACGAGGCAACGTTTGCGACAAACGGTGTGGTATCTAGGCTTGGGCAACCGAAAACCGCAACTGGGTAATTAATTGTAAAAACCAATACAGTCAAAAAGTGAACGTGTGGTGTGGCATATTCAACGAACGAATTGTTGGACCTTTTTTCCTAGATAACCTGAACGGAGAAAGTTTTCTACAATTTTTACAAAATGAGTTTCATGATTTTCTCATGGAATTGCCTTTAGCGCAGAGGCAAAACTTATATTTTCAATTAGATGGTGCCATAATTCTCTGACCGTTCGAAACTTTTTAAATGCAATTTTCCCAATGAAGCGGATAGGTAGTCTTTTAGAACCATGGCCTCCCAGATCGCCGGATATTACCCCTTGTGATTAGATGGTGCCCCAACACATAATTCTCTGACAGTTCGGAGCTTTTTAAATGCAATTTTCCCAATGAAGTGGATAGGTAGAAATAGTTCTTTAGAACCATGACCTCGCAGATCGGATATTACCCCTTGTGACTTTTTTCTGGAGGGGGGGGGGCACTTGAAAAATAAAATGTATGCTACTCGGCCGCGTAATAGAGAGCAACTTTGCATTAGAATTAGGCAAGCGTGTCAGGAAATCTGATAGAGAAAATCATCTAAAATAAGCCCTAATATCTTTTTTTTCCGAAAAACAAGCTCTTTTTACCTCTCAACATCGCACGCCAATGGTAAATAAAAATATTCAATATGCCAAATACTTCATTTTTCTAACATACACCCAAATTTGAACCAAATCGTATTATTAATAACTGAGGTGTAAGGGTGTATTCATGAAGAGGTTAAGAGGAAAATTTGATTCAAATAGCTTTTTTACTGAAATAATCCATTTTGACATACATTTTCCTTTTCTAGTAGATTAGAGTAGATTCTAATTAACATTAAATTTGCACTAAGTGGGTCTCGCTAGTCTATATCGGCCTGGTTACATGTCCTGCGCCTCGATTTAAATGCCTGATTTTTGAAAATCAGAATCTGGCAACCCCAGTCTGATGAGCTGTAAAAAAGACCAAATCGCGGTCCTCATTTCTCAAAAATGGATTATTGCGCCTGCGGCATTGCAGGCTATGCTTCAGATAGAGATGGATCATAATACTCTTGCTATAAACACCATTTTTTTTTGTGCCAACAACAAAAAAATATTCAACTAAGACTCGGCAAGTGACGGAGCTCAAGCGAATGCTTAAGAATAAAAAATTTGCGGCCCGTTCAATATCAGGGATACCAAATTTGGTAGATTGACACCTTCATCTAGTGGACATATATTTGATCTAGTGGATAGTAGAAAACTTAGTAGAAACGGAAAAAGACAAGAGCAAATATTTTTTAGACGTATACCACATTTGTAAAATATTCAGCCCTCCTTTTTGCACTGTCGCTATTTTCCACTAACGGCTTAACATTAGAGAGGCTACAATTAGATAGGCTACGTTTGGCAAATTCGAGATGTTAAGCGCCATCTTATGGCAATATTTTTAAATTTACTGCTCGTTAATTTTGACATTCTCCTTTTTAAACTCGAGTTTTCAGATTCGGATATTCAGTTTTATTTTGACAGGAAGAACTAAGAATTTTCTGTTATTATATTATTGATGTTCCTTCGAATGATAAAGCGAAGGTATGCTATAATTTAGCGTTACCAATTACTGGAAGTGGTAAGTAAATGAATATATCAATTGACATAAAATACACCACACAGATCTAAAACATCGACGAAAGGGGGAGGTATGTTAAAAGCAGCCCATTTCCATGGATATACAGAGTTGTAGCCAACCGTGAATGATCATTACACCGTTTCCATAGTTACTCACATTCTTTTCATAGACTCAGATTTGTGTGCCAAACTTTACGTGCTTATTTTAAATCAATTGTAGTATACCTATATAGATACCATGCCTAAGCCGCAATACGCACAGAAGTTCCGTGTGGCCTGGTTAAAGGATCCTTGCTTTAAAGATATGCTATTGGCTGTTGACAGTACTGCAGGAAAGGAGGCAAAGTGCACATTTTGCCTCAAAGTAATCACGGGTCGTTACGCTGATTTGAAAATCCACGCTGAATCCAAGAGGCATAAAGCCAACGCAAATGTTTTTCTAGGAAGATCCTTTGAAGATAAAATCCAGCAAAAGTTCGGTTCCACATCCGCAATAAATGACTCAAAACTTGCCGGAGCTCGGTTGGCATTATTTGTTGCCCAACACACGTCTATAAATATTTGTGACCATTTGACGGGCACATGTTAAAATGTGTTAAAAAAATGTGACTTTTCTGCACACTTGCAAATGCATGGAACGAAATGCAGTAAAGTAATCAAAAATGTTTTATATCCACATTTTATTCAAGAATTGTGTTATGATATTAGTGATTCCTCATTTAGTATTTTGCTAGATGAATATGCAGATATTACTATTGATAAATATTTGGGGTGCACCATTATCTACTTTAGCTACAAAATAAGAAAAGTCAAAAATTCATTTTTATATTTAGTACCATTAGAGGAATGCTGTATACATGTATTAAATATGGATAAGGCGAGCACGTCAAAATATTTTTTCGATTCGGATTCCGATCTTAAAAACAAGAAAAAAAGTTTTTTTTTAATTTTTGTAACTTTCTCGTTATGTTAATGTTTTGTTCTTTTTATGTTTTATTAGATATATAATTTGTATTTAGGTTTTTATTTTCTTTGTTGTAATAATTTGCCGCTTCACCTATAAAGTGCGACAGCTAAGCGGTACGGAAAATTAATCGGGGATTTAGTAAATTTCGCACTGGTCCACTTGTAATTGGGATGCGTCTAGAGTCTCCATGCGCTTGCCGCTAGAAGGTTTAAGCTAATTCCAGTGGCGCCTATACATTTCGAGCATTTGTTTTCATTTCTATATAAATGCGTTGCGTTAAATTTGAATTATTATTTCGAAGTAACGATGGCGAGCAAAAGAGGAAAAACAATTCGAAGCGGTGCACGTGAAGTTATTGCGAGCGTTATAGAGGCCTGTACTAGAGAAGCTGAAAATAATAGTTTGACTATTCCAATTTAAAATCGAACGGAACGCGCTGCATTTTACACTGGTGTTTCGGAAAGTAGTGTAAGAAAAATTCAAAGAGAACATAATGATCGCTTATGTTCTACTTCACCTTTAAAATCTACTGGTAAAAAAGACCCCGATTATCATACAAACATAAAATTGACGATGGTGTAACAATAAAGGATTTTTATATAAACTTGAAGAAGGTTCCGACCTGCAAACCCCTACTTCGTGCTGTAAAGAACAAAATAGATTTTCCGTACGGGTATAAAACGTTAAATCGGCTTTTACACACAAGTGCCAAGATAAACGAAAATTGCTCATTGCGAGACCAAATATTTTTCACTGGCGTGTATCTATCAACTGTAAGGCAATATCGGCAAGAAGGATGCAATATTGTGTATCTAGACGAAACCTGGGCAGATAATGACATGACAGTGAACAAATGCTGGCAAAGTGAAAGTGTTACAGGTGTTATTCAGGGGAATTCGCTCTAGTAGCCGCTTTATTATAGTTCATACTGGTTCAGAAGCCGGATTTGTTACAGGTGCTGCTTTCGTTTTTGGAGCGGGACTAACAACTGGAGACTATCATGAACAGATGAATAGAGATCATTTTGAAAAGTGGTTGCTCTGCGTCTTATCATTCTCACGTAGAAGATAAAGCGCCAACTAAATACTCTACAAAAGCTCATATGATATCGTGGCTTAAATCGAACAATCTTGTATGTGATTCAACATGAAGAAAATATCAATTATATGAAGTAATATCAGCCAACAAGTCTAGAGAAAAAAGTATAAAATTGACGGTTTTTTACGTAACCCCGATCATACACCTTTAAGGCTGCCTCCATACATCTGCGACCTCAACCCTATTGAACTTGCATGGGCAGGAGTAAAAAAATATATTCGAGAGCGCAACACGAATCGAATATTGCAATTAATATTTGGAAAACTACAGAACTCATATTTTTCCAAAATTAACACATCAATGTAGTTATAGTAGGGGAGCCAGCACTGATTCCAGTGAACAAGATTTATCAACATTTTAACGTATGAAGTTCGACTTTGGGCTATTCGGGTATAACGAAAGTGACCGTTTGTCTCCGTCTGTCATATTACTTTGTACAGGGGGCGTCATTGTGAAGTACTATTTTTGGACCTTTTTAAGAAAAAACTTTAATATGAACCTAAAAGTCTTAACTTTGGAGATACAGGGTTTTAAAAAAACATTTTTTTTAAATCCTAATTCTGATGTTATTATAGATAAATAACTGTGTGAAATTTGATACAAGTCTTTTATACATAAAAGGGCATTTTTTATTAACAATCAATTTTTGAAATTTCTACCAGTGGCGTGCATATGTAATTAACCTGAGTAAATTCGTATGCTCCTTAATGCATAGAAGACGTATATCAAATTTCATGCAGTTATCTACAATAGCATCAGAATTGGTATGAAAAAAAATGTTTTCTTTTTAAACTTTACCATCCTGAATCTCAAAAGTTAAGACTTTTAGGACATAAAAACACCCCGTATAACATCAGCACGCAATTGGGAAACGCCCTGTATAATACTTCACAATGACGGCCCCTGTATAAAGTAATATGACAAACGGAGACAGACGGCCACTTTTGGCATACCCGAGTAGCCCAAAGTCGAACTGCATAAATTAAAATTTTAATAAATCTCGTTCACTGGATCTGATGCTGGCTGCCCTTATAAGATCTGGACTTGTAAATCGTGTATCACTCTACTGGGTGGTCCAATAATAGTGGACGTAGGCAGTAGTCCGGAAACCGTTAATGACAGAACTCAAGAAAAATATATTTATAGGTAAATCGAGCAAGAAAAATCAAAATTAAATCATTTTAAAATTCGAAAGTTCGCCGTTTTTGCAACACAAAAGAGATATAGAAGTGCGGTACATGAAAGAAAACAGACAAATATAGATAAAGGTTCATTAAGCATAGTTACATTTTTTAATTATCTGAAGTGCTTATAGTCAAAAAGGAGTGCCATATTATTTAAAGAACGACGGGACACCACTGGTTTAAAGAGATTTCTTGGCCGACCTTCCTAAACCAATTGACTCCGCCCGGTTTTCTTTCGTGTCCCGCACTATACTGGTTAACTCCGTTCATATTGTATTTAAAGTTATTTTGTTTTGATTTCTTAATTTATGTCATAGTATTTAAATAAATTTTTAATTTACCCTATAAGTTATTACTATTCCCTTTTTATTTATATATATATATTATATATATATATATATATTTCTTATTCCGATTGGTGATTGGTGTGCGTTTCTTGATCATGATGAAGTTATAAGGGACCACTTACTTGAGACTTACATATGACAACTGCTTCCAAAATTATATTCGTTTCGGAATCTGCGTTTATACTAAATTTTGTGGCATTATAATTTAGTAGATTTTTTAGTAAAATTAAATATTTATTTTTTCTAGTAGATTTCCGGTAGAATTTGTGATCTCATTTAGTAGAGTTGATTTTTGAAGTGTTGGCAACTCTGTCCATTATGTTATTATGAATATGTCATATGTTATTGTCATGTCAATGGTCAAGCAGGCAGTGTTGCCGTTTGATTACTTTTCTACTATTTCTAGTACATTTTCGACAGCAAAGTACAAAAATACATTTCAACATATAGGTTTAATTCTAATACATTTTTGAAGATCGTTTAAATTATCAACATACATGTATATTACCAGATTACCAAGCTCAAGTTTTAAAACAAACGTATTGCAAGTTATTTATTTAAGACCAAAGTCATAAAATTAGGTCGATGATTCCCCGAAATTATCGCAAACGGTGCCGTTAATTCCCCGAATTCGAATTATCAGAATAAAACGACAACGTACTCGTACTTCGTACTCGCGGGGTTGGCACGGTATTCCCTACTCCGCCAATTACACGCCCGCTGACTGCTGGGATTCTCCGTTCCTTTTCATCGGTTTCGTTTTTTTTATGTTTTTAGTTATTTTTTGCCTATATTGGACAATTATTATATCAGGATTTCCCGTGATTGTGTGAAAAATAATAATAAATTATGTTACAATAAAACGAGAGGAATATTTTAGCCAACGCCAACATGGACAAGTAAGTGTTTTATTGAAACGTTTGATTATTTTTTTGAAATGTTGTTTTTTTTTCGTATACATTTTATGCTGTATGATAAGAAAATTAGAAAAATAATAATTTTCTGTTTGATTTTTTGGCATATATTATAAAATATATTGTATAATTTGTATATAATATATTTAAAGAAATAATAGTTAATTTAAAGAATCGGATTATACGGAATCGAATTAACAGAATACTCGCATTAATCATCCGATTTCGAAATCACACGTTATGCGCGTGTTTATGCTTCCGAATCGGCAGCTGCGGAACTGAAATCGAATGACATCGGCGGGTGCTGAACTGCCGTTTCCACGAATGCACAATGCGATGTCAAACGTCGAAGTAGGAATTAGAGTAAAGAAAGAATTAGTAATATATGCTGCGAGTAGGGTCAATGTGTGAGAGTTAATAATTAATGTAACTTGTAATTAACATACCAAAATTCGATATCTCAATATCTACTTAAGGTGCAGAATAACAAATAATACAAATTTAACTATAAAAAAAAGATATGCGGAAGAGGGTTTTAATTTTAAGATAATGTTGGAAAACCTATCTGTCCTAAGTAGGTAACAACCTAAAACTTTCACGCAGATCCTCGACCCCCGCTTCAGTTTTCAATTTTATTATTAATAATCCAAATTTAAAAATCTTCCGAATTCGAAATCAACGGGTTCCCAATGTTCCTATCCCATATTTATTCGGATTCAGCCACCGGCATCGGCCCGCTGCTACCAAACCCACGAACGGATTTTTCGTTCGAAATGCGAATGCAAATTGTACTGCCGTGCTTACTCTTCTGGCCTGGCATCATAATCAGCAGTAGCTGGGCGGTTGCTTAACAGCATAATTATTCCGCATCCGTATTCCGAATTAATTTTAAATACTCGGATAATTCCGAGTATCTCAATACTCGGATTCAACAAGTATTTTAATTCGAATCATTACATCACTACTGCTTAGTACATTTCAGAAACTCAGCGCGGAAATACTGAAAGCGGGTAAAGCCGCCAAACTTTGAGGTTATCGTTATTTTGCATTACAAATTGAAAAGTGTTTTAGAGTTGTAATTGTTTTTGGCTAATTTTTGCGCAAATACCAAAATGGTAAGTTTATACAAATAAACTAATTTTATGTATCAATCAATAATACTTATTTTTCTTATGCTCTTTTAGACGATCGGCAAAAATAATAAGATGATACAGCACATAAACTATCGAGTGCGAATCACTCTGCAAGACTCCCGAACATTTATTGGGACTTTCAAAGCATTTGACAAGCATATGAATATGATTTTGGGCGACTGTGAAGAGTTTCGGAGAATAAAACCCAAGAACTCCAAAGTAGAAAGAGAGGAGAAGCGGGTATTGGGATTTGTATTGTTACGAGGTGAAAGCATTGTTTCTTTGACAGTCGAAGGTCCTCCACCTCCAGAGGAGGGTCTTCCGCGGGTACCTATTCCGGGTGCGACATCTGGCCCAGGTATGACCATGGACAGTTTAATATAGTTCTTAAGGTACCAAGGGTATTATAAAGCTAATAATGCTTGAGATCAACACCAGATATACATTGACCGCTCTTATAATACCAATGGTGCCTTCAATGTTTAATGTCTGAGTAAATAAAATGTATTTATATGTATATAAATAGTTTTATATATACATATACATATTTTTATATATATATATATATATATATATATATATATATATATATGCAGATGGCACCTTGGCCCTGGAAACAAACATAGCGTCATGTTTTGGTCGATTCTCGACAAAATGGTGAAGGAAAATCCTTACCGTTACTGGTTTCGTTTTGTATAACTTTTTACGACCACGAAATTTCTGTTTCTCAGAATATATATATATATATATATATATATATATATATATATATATATATATATATATATATATATATATATATATATATATATATATATATATATATATATATATATATATATATATATATATATATATATATATATATATATATATATATATATATATATATATATATATATATATATATATATATATATATATATATATATATATAAATATATACATATATATATATATAAAGAAAGAAAGAAATCCTTTTATTTCTACAGACATAACAAATACAAAGAGAGAAAAAAAAAAAATACATCTGAGAAATACGTCATTAAAAATGGTAGTCTGTTGTATAAAATTGTCAAGCTATGGTATCAACAAATATATAAACAAAGACATACATAAAAAAAGAAAACAGACAATATTTAGCTTAAACAAAACATTAAAACACTTAATGCATATGAATATGCAGTTGCTACAATGAGATCAAGTCTACAATATAGTAACAACTCAACACACTAATTTCCAAAGTTCAAGAACTCTGGGATAGAATAAGGTTCTACCAAACACAGATGCTCTTTTAAGTTAGAGAAATTTTCTTTTATCATCAACGATAGATTTAATGTTGCATGGTAGACTATTAAATTGTTTAATACTACTATACAATGTACCCTTTTCATACAAAGTTGTTCGATGTTTAGGGTAGTTATAATTTAGAGATCTAGTGCTGTAGCTGTGGTTCTTAACCAGCTCATATATATATATATATATATATATATATATATATATATATATATATATATATATATATATATATATATATATATATATATATATATATATATATATATATATATATATATATATATATATATATATATATATATATATACATATATACATATATACATATATACATATATACATATATATATATATATATATATATATATATATATATATATATATATATATATATATATATATATATATATATATATATATATGGGAGTTGAACAAAGATGGCGGCGAACGAATCATCTCAATCCGACGGTTAAAATATGCGCTAGTTGCAATCGTAATGCAAAAGCTGATATTGTTTGTGAAAAATGTAATAATATTTATCATGCGGCTTGTGTAGTTCGTTTAAAAAACGTGAAAATTGTGGGATATAATCGTCTATTATGCCCAAACTGTATTGTTGACGAAGTGAATGTGCCGATTAATGTGGATGAAAAATGCGAGTATCTTTTAAAAGAGAATTCAAATCTTGCAACTTTGGTAACTGAATTACTGGAAAAAAATGATCTCTTAAGAGGAAAAATTATGAATTTGGAGGAACAAATGGAAAAAATTGAGAAAAGTAAGGTTATTAATCGTATGCAATCTGTCAACTTTCCCGCCTACCATTGTCTGTCTTCCCCAGTAATACATGAAGTTATCTCCGATGCGCCACTAGGCCAGCCTAACAAGTCCATCAGTGAGAATCAGAAATACAGCAGAATAGCTGATCCACAAGCTTCTGGTAGCAATGCCCCGAAAAATTTACGGAATACCCGACATAACCAACAAAAGATGTCGGATGTAAATACGAATCTAAACAAAGATAATAATAAACACATTTTCACTCTCAGTCAAGTGAAGGATTCAATTAATAATGTGTTACCTCAATCAGATTCAAGACAGCAAAGTGTTGATCAACAGCCTACCACAATTAATTCGCGTGATGCCCGAACCAAAAATGATGTTTTCTTTATTAGAGGAACTGCCTCTCACCAATCTGGAAATGGTGGTATGTTTGCAGGAATACCCTCTAAGCAGTGGTTTTATGTAGGAAGAGCAGCTAAGGATGTTACTGTAAAGTGTGTTTTTGAATATGTAAAAAATAAACTTGATTTGGCTGATGAAAGCCTTATATCGGTGAAATTACTTAAAAATGGTGACCATAGCTCTTCATTTAAGGTCGGCGTAGACCATTCATGTTCTGATGTCCTGTATAAGGCAAATTTTTGGCCATCAAATATAGTGGTTAGAAGATTTAATTTTAGGAATTTTAATAGGGTATCATCACAGGGAAATTTTTCAATGGCTCCTCGAAGCGTGCCTATAGAGTAAATCTAAATGTCTACTACCAGAATGTAAGAAGTTTATTAAATAAACAGGAGGGACTGAGGCAAACATTATCTATTGATGCTTATATTTTGTGTTTCACCGAGACATGGTTGAATGAGTCAATTAAAAGCGAAGAGTTAGAAATGCATAATTATGAGATTTACAGGTGTGATAGGTCTTTAAATACTAGTAACTTTGTTCGTGGTGGAGGAGTGTTAATTTGCATAAGAAAGCATTTTCGATCTAATGTATTATCAACAGAACATAGTAATTTGGAGCAGATGTTTGTGTCAGTTAAGATTGGTAATGCAACTGTCATCATTGGGTGCATATACTTGCCACCAGAGTCTCCCTTGATTGATTTTGAGCAGTATTGTTCATCTGTTGACTTTATTTTACAGAATTATAAATATAATTCAGTCGTGTTAACTGGAGACTTCAATTTGCCAAGGATCAACTGGGTTAATGAACATGATGGCACTAGGGCCATAGGAAAACTCAGTAGCCAGGCAGAATGTCTCGCTGATTATTTTGCTTTTTTAAATTTTTATCAATGTAATAACATACCTAATGTAAATTTGAATTTTTTGGATCTTATTTTTAGTAGTGAGCGAGACTGATCAGTTGCACTTGCCGAGGATCCATTTTTAAAATGTGATCCACCTCACCCTATACTTAACTTCAGCATACCCCTGTCAAATGAAATGAAACTGCTGGGTTTTGACTACTATTATTATAATTTTAAGTTTGCATCTTATGCAGACATTAGCATGTACTTAGCTGGTTATGACTGGAATAATATTTTTGTTGAAACTGATATTGATGCAATTGTAAATGCATTTTATGATATTCTCTCTTCTGTCATAGATCTGTATGTTCCTAAATGTAGAGTTAGGAATTTTAAATTTCCAAGTTGGATGTCACCTGATTTAAAGAATTTAATAATTAAAAAAAAATAATACATAAAAATTATAAAATGAATGACTCAGAGGATGATTATAGACAATTTGTTGATCTTAGAACTAGATGTAGAGATTTGTCAGTGATTCAGCAAGACTCATGTGAGTTTTGGAAGTTTGTTCATGGGAAAAATAGTGACATGAGTCTACCTGCTACAATGTCTTATCAAGAGAAAATATCAAGTGACCCCCAAGAGATGGCAAACATGTTTGCTGCCTTTTTTGGCTCTGTTTATTCTGGTGAAACTGGTGTGACATTGGTCACTCCATGCTTTGAATCATCAGTAAATTTGTCCCATGTTGATGTTACTATGACGGATGTTTTTAAGGGTATTGAAATGCTTAAATCAAAGTTAGGAATGGGCCCTGATGGCATTCCCTATGACCTAATATTTAATTGTAGATTTGTTCTTGCACCGATCCTTCATAAAATATATAATATATCACTGGAGCATGGCCAGTTTCCTAAAGCATGGAAGGTTGGTTATGTAACCCCAATTTTTAAAAATGGAGATCGTAGTAAAATTGAAAATTACAGAGCTATTTCTAAAATATCTTTATTTAGTAAGGTCTTTGAACAGATTGTTAACGATAAGATTTCGAGTGTTTTAAGTCCGATGATTTGTTGCGAATAGCATGGATTTATGGCTGGAAGGTCGACTGTCTCTAATTTGGTGGTATTCACCGAGTATTTGTCAGAGGCTTTGGAGGGAAAGAGTCAGGTTGATGTAATTTACACAGACTTCTCCAAAGCCTTTGACAAAGTTAATCATGAAATTTTGTTGGCCAAGCTTGCTGCATGTGGCCTCGCTGGAGGTCTACTGAGCTGGATGCGGAGCTACCTACATCAGAGAAAGCAGATGGTAAAAATTTTTAATGTTCAGTCTGCCGCTATTTGGGCTTCTTCCGGTGTACCACAAGGTGGACATCTTTCTCCCTTGTTGTTTAACATTTTCATTAATGATTTATCACAAACTATAACTAACTCATACTTTTTACTATATGCAGATGACTTTAAGTTGTATAAATTGGTCAATTGCTTCAGTGATCGTCTCAGTATACAACAAGATTTAAATTTCTTTAGTCAGTGGTGCACTGATAACAGGTTAATTTTGAATATAGACAAATGTACTGTCATGAATTTTTATAAAATTAAGAATCCAATTTTCTTTGACTACTCAATAAACTCAATAAGCATAAAAAAGTCAAATTCTGTAAAGGACCTGGGTGTCACGTTCGACTGGGGATTAAGTTTTGGCTTGCATGTGGAAAATATTTGTAACAGGGGTCTAAGGCTACTAGGATTTATTTCCCGCACTTTGAGGGAGTTTAATAATATATATTGTTTCAAAGTTCTTTATTGTTTTGTTAGATCTATTCTGGATTATGCCAGTCCTGTTTGGAATCCACATTACAGTAAATATGTTGATATGATTGAAAAAATTCAAAGAAAATTTCTCAGAATTATAAATTTTAAATTGAATATTCCTATAGATCAAATAGATTATAGTCTTTTACAAAATCTATTAAATATTGATTCACTTCAGAAGAGAAGATTTCTATTTGATGTCAGCATGCTTTATAGAATTATGAAAAATAACATCGACTGTCAAAAATTGCTGGAGTCAATTGGCATTCAGGTTCCACAGAGAAATACCAGACACTATGATTTTTTCTTTATTAAATATCATAGAACAAATTATGGTCAAGCATCTCCTCTGAGTCGAATGGCTAGAGAAATGAATACTTTGGATTTGGATATTTTTAACTTATCCTTGGCTCAATTTAGAAAACTGGTTCACTGGTGAACCTGTGAACTGTCAGAATTACATTAGTATCACTGTGATATCCGCCATCTTGGCTAATAATTGTGTGTAATTATTGTCTGTGATGTATTATTTTAACTTAAGCTTAAATCTTCAATATTTAAAAATTTTAATTGTAAATATGTGTTTTTACTTTAAACTATACAATAGTGATAATTGAAATAAAATGTTAGACATTTAAGATAAAATACCTATGTAAATGGCAAGGCCGTTAAATAAATAAATAAATAAATAAATAAATAAATATATATATATATATATATATATATATATATATATATATTTATAAAAATATGTATATGTATATATATAAAACTATTTATATACATATAAATACATTTTATATATATACATTTATTCAATACACGTAGTTACCTCGAAATCAGATATACAGCGGGCGTAGTCACCTCATATACAGGGTGAGTCGGGAGGATCACCCCAAACTCCAGGAGTGTGTTCTATGAAAGATACTGATTTAAAAAAACTCATATGTTCTTATTCGATTCTCATTTGTTTTCAACTTACAGCATAAATTAGAATATAAACAAGATCTAACAAATTAACGTTTCAATCTTTCTATCTACTTTATAAATATAGGTAAAGATATGGCTGCTAAAATACCTCATCCATCATCTGGCTTAAAGTTAAATTATCCTAACCCAGTCAATTCTATGTCACTGACTCCTGTAACTAATGATGAAATTCTAGTACATATTAGCAGCTTAAAAAAAAAAAAAAAAAAAAAAAATAATTGTTCTCCTGGACTTGATGGCATATCAACGAAACTGGTTAAAAAAGTACACATGTATATCAAAGATCCATTAATTCATATTATCAATCTTATATTCTTATCTGGCAGGGTTCCCTCTGATTTTAAGGTTTCAATTGTTACGCCAATCTATAAAAATGGTCCCAAAGATGACATCTCAAACTACCGACCAATTAGTCTAGTTTCCACTTTTACAAAAATTTTTGAAAAATGTCTGAAAAAAAGATTATATGAATATCTTACATCGATGGGCATTTTGCATAATAATCAATTTGGTTTCATGAAGAATGTTAGCACTGCGGATACCATGTATAAGCTTATTAGTCTAATGAAACAACAACTTGACTCTGGAAAAAAAAGTATTGTGGTTTTCTTAGATCTGGCAAAGGCATTTGATACTGTGCCCCACAAACAACTGTTGGAGGCACTTGAAAAATATGGAGTCAGGGGTACAGTGTTGGATGTCTTTGGTAGCTATTTGAGTGATAGGAAGCAGATGGTTAAAATTAAGAATACCATTAGTGATCCCCTGACCGTAGAAATAGGAGTGCCTCAGGGTACAGTGCTTGGCCCTTTGCTCTTCATTTCTTACATAAATTCATTATTAAATTTAAACACGGGTGGAACTGTAATTTCTTATGCGGATGATACTGTTATGCTTTTTGAGGGGGATCCTTGGGAGTCAGTAAAAACCAAAGTTATGACAGGACTGAAGAAAGTAAAAAACTGGCTGGATACACATAAATTAACTCTTAATAACACAAAAACTGTCTATATTGCCTTTTCACTAACCGAAGCAAATCGTCCACACTATAACTCAATTTCATTGCCTGACTACAGACTTACTATAAAAGATTCTGAATCAGCAAAATATCTCGGAGTTACTATAGATAACCATCTAAAATGGTCAAAACATATTCATAATTTAACTAACAAATTGAGAAGTTTAATTCATAAATTCTATGTTATTCGAAATATATTAACTGCCAAAATATTAAGATTGATCTATAAATCATTGGTGGAGTCGTTGTTAAGGTATGGCATAATTGTATGGGGGGGGCTTTATGATAATGTTCTATGTCCACTCTCTGTAATTCAGAATTACATTCTTAAAGTAATCAATTTTAAAAACAGATTATATTCAACTAGTCTCCTCTACAATGAAGATATCTTAAATGTTAGATCTTTGTATTTGTTGGCCAATTGTATATTTTGCTTTAAATCCAACAAGAACTACATTGATCACTGTTACTTAACCAGAAACAACACTAATCAAATGCTATCAGTTCCTTATAGAAAATGTGATGGTAATCAGAGATTTGCTGATGTTATAGCACCTAAGATCTATAATTTGCTTCCTAATGAAATTAAAAACATTGTAAATATGAAACGTTTCATCATAGAATGTCGGTCGTTTATTTTTCAAAATAAAAATCACCTTATTAATGTTCTTTAGTTAATTCTGGTTGTATGTATTAGGTTGTTATATACGCTAGGCTACACAAAGGTATAATTACATAATATATAATTTCTTTACAATTAAGCAATAATGTGAGTTTAATATCGAGGTACATACAGATGATCCTTTCATCTAGGTACCCTCTACACAAGTAAGGCAACTATTTTGTTTAGATTTAAGCATTTGTTAATTGTGTATTTTACTGTACGAATAAATAAATAAATAATAAAAATAATAAATAAAATAAATCATTAGATTTCATCATATTAAATGTTCAAAAATGCCCCCATTGAGCTCTAAACATTTTCGGCTTCGTCTACGTAGGGCACCTGTTGCTCTTCTAATTGCCTCATGCCTTTCTTTAATTTCATCTGCAATATTTCTGATACGCTGAATAAGTGCTTCTCGAGTGTCCATTCTCACTTTGTACACTTCATTTTTTAACCAGCCCCATAAACAGAAATCGAGTGGAGTGAGGTCAGGAGATCTTGGAGGCCAAATAATAGGACCACCGCGACCAATCCAACGCCTTGGAAACCTCCCGTCTAAGTGTTGCCTGACCTGATGTGCGAAATGTGCTGGAGCTCCATCATGCTGGAAGTACATTTGCCTTCTGATGTTTAGGGGAACATCCTCCAGTAGTCCTTGTAATTCATTTTCGAGAAATTTACAATAGTAGTCCCCTGTGAGGCGATTTTCCAAAATAAAAGGGCCAATGCCATAACTATCTATCATACCACACCGTACGTTTACCGAGAACCTATGTTGAAAGTTGCTCTCGACTGTTGCATGCGGATTTTCCTCTGACCAGACATGGCAATTGCGACTATTATTAATACCGTCACGAGTAAATGTTGCTTCGTCCGTGAAAAGTATGCGCGATATAAGATGACAATTATTGTCTATCCACCGACAAAACTCCATACGTTTGGCAAAATCTTCTGGCTGTAGGTGTTGGATTTTTTGTAAGTGGTAAGGATACAAACCTTGCTCGTGGAGCGTATTTATCACTCTTTTTTGTGGAATGTCCAACTGAGCAGCCATTCTGCGTGAACTGATGGTTGCATCTTCTTCTACTAGGTCCAGAATATTTTCTACTTCTTCTAAAGTTTGTTGAGTAGCTCTTTCAGAAGTTGTGTTGGCACTGGGAAGTGTTCTGCTTTCGCATAGTTTGTTGAAAACTCTCATAAATACTTTCTTATCAGGATGACGTTGAAATGGGAATCGTTGACGGTATTCTTCAGCAGCAGCTGTAGCATTCCCATTGCAAAAACCATAAACAAATATCATATTCGCATACTCTAAGTGTGAGTAAAAATTCGGCATTTTGGAATATGTTCAACAGCTCGAATTCAAAAATGACACTGACAGGTATAGTACCAGTAAATGGAACATTAACTTATTTTGATTTCTAAGCACCCTATAATTATTATGTTGTATGTATGGAATTATGCTTGAAATCTTATTTTTGTTGTAAGTTGAAAACAAATGAAAATCGAATAAGAACATATGAGTTTTTTTAAATCAGTATCTTTCATAGAACACACTCCTGGAGTTTGGGGCGATCCTCCCGACTCACCCTGTATATCGTTCTTACCTTGAAAAGTTGAGGTGACGTTTTGCCTTGATTTTGATAGCATGACGTTCTACATCACTTAAAACGTGTAATGCCGAAAATTTGTCTTGAGGTGACTTCAACCGATACGTGCCTGCAAAATAAGTTTTTAGTTCAGATGTATATCACGGGCGCTAGTGTAGATTTATCTTAGTACAGATGGCCCATGCGAAGTCACCTCACGGTTATATATGTCTCTAGGATAGACAACCTGGTCGTTCTCACCTCGAAATTGTGGCACCATAGCCTGAGTGTTTTAATTCCAAGAATGAAATATAATATCGAACAAATCTGTCTGCTGCGTAGACAGAATCGAAGTACTGCGCGTTTTGTTGCTTTTCTGTGGATTATATCTGATTTGTTTCAAATTATTGAGTGATGATTTCCAGAGGGTTATTAATGGTGCAATTAGCAAAGGTAGGTATTAATATGTCCTTTATTAATTTAGTTATTTTTCAACTATAGTTATACCGAAATTCTAACTTAACCTGCAATTTGTGGATTTGGCGCCAATATTGTAACATCTTTGAATTTTGTTTTAAATTCGATTTTCTTAAGAGTAATATATGCTAGTTGTATTAATATGATATGATAACATGATTTAATAAGAACCTTGCATCACTTTCTTTAAAAACTATGTTAATTTCTTTAGCTTAAGTTGTAAATGCAGAAATCAATACAGAGCATTTTATTAATTTTGTGAGCACTGTTAGGGATTTCGTTATGAAAAAGTTTTTTTTGATGCAGAGGACTGGTGGTGATCTAAGTAAGTTGTATTGTTTTTTATAGCTGTTATGTTCTCCATGTTATAATTTAAGGTTAAGCATGAAGCATCATCAAAAAAATATCTAATCATATGATCTTAACTGTCAAAATATGATTCGTGAAGTAAAGCAAAAATACATTTTATATAAAATTCTGCAGGTTTACATAATATAAAAATAAAAAAAAAAAAAATAGGTTGAGATTTTTGGTCATAAACATGAAAAACATATTTAAAAAGAAAGATATTTGAGTGTGTGGGTAAATACAATTTTGGCGCACAATAATGTGTAATAATAAGAAGCCGATTTTATTAAAATTGAAGACTGGAATAGTTGAAAACAATATTTTGTCACATTTGCCCATTTGAGTAGATTCGGTTAAATGTTTCGACAAATTTTTTGTGTATAAAAATTATTCTTATTTTATACATGGTATAGTTTAACTAAAGGGAAAATCAGAGCCTAAGAATAAAAATAAAATGTTTAGGTTTTTTAAAAACACGCATCATTTATTTCAATACTTCCACATCTCCACGAGATATACTAACAATTTTTCGTTAATAATTAAGTAGTAAGTTAATGTCTTTTGTGGGTGTATGGGTTTGCAGATTTAAATAATAACACCTGTTTAATCTTTCTGTAAAAAAATAAAATGTAAGGGAGTAAAAATGTTAAATGTTTTAAAAAATAGAATACGATATCTTTTTATGGGTTTTTGGGCATGCACATTTTTATGTTTTAGAAAGAGGAGGGACGAAAATAAATAATTTATTAAAAACTATTACTTAGTATGACTTTTTATGGGTTTTCGGACATTCAGGATTTAATTATAACATCGGCTTGATGTTTTTGTGGAAAATAAGTTGTAAGGGTAAAGCAGAGTGAGGTGAAAATAAAAAAATATTTAAAAAATTGAGTAATATGTCATTTTATATATTGATGTGGACGTAATGATACCAGTGCAAGCGGTTTTATTCTATTATATAAAATTGTGTAGGTATAGTTTTTTCTATTTTTTATTTCTTGATTGTCTTTATTGGGTGCGTGGTACGATAATAAGTAATGAGGTACAATATGTTAACTTTTTAAATCTAAAAAAATATCATGCATTAAACAGTTCAAACCTATTTATGTTAAATTGAAAGTAAACTAATTCATGGAAAATATTTTGACACAAACTGTTAATGCTAAATTTTCCATTTCGTTTATAATTGATTAATATTATTATTCATTTTTTTAAATTAAATTGTCTATTTGTATTTTTTTAACTTTTACTTCATTCATAAGAGGAAATTATTGTAACAGTGAAAAAATCTCACTTTGGGATTTTTGCAAATCTTTGCGTTTTAACGCCGTTAGTCTATCATTCTGCATGTAAGCGGCATTGCTCAAAAACTACTTTACCAATTTGGATTAAAAATCAAGGGTCATATGGGGATGGAATACTTAGTTAAAATTCATGTAATCTATCTAATCATTCTTAAGAAACTATTTATTAGATGAACTTTGAAATTTGTACAGTAATCAGGGGTTTGGGGACAGGCAAATACCACAGTATTTTTTTTTGCAAATTGTATCTCTTTAAGAATGGATAGAGAACTCACACATGGGTCGTGTGGTGTACAAAAAAAAATAGCCAAAAGACAAGAGTGCTGTTCTTACCTAATAATTCCAAAATATTGCAAAAAGCACAAAATTTGTCTCCAAAATATTTTGGGCAGAGCAGTATTTACGAACAAATTTTAATGGTAAATTAACTTAAAGCCATCATTGATTTTCCTATCCATTTTTTTCTAAGTCGGAATTGAATTTTATTTTGATTATTTTTTTATTTAAACTGCAAAATTAATGTGTAAAAAACATCTGTCGCTACATACAACGTTAACGTAACTGCAAATACATTTTTTATACTCCAGTTTTGTAAAAACTATGGGACCTGCAGAATAAAACATAAAATTCAGGTAATTATCTGCTTTACATTTTTTCATTAAACAATTTTGCTTTATCTCTGTCTATATTACAGTATCTGCAAAATTTGGAAGGTATATTGACTGTATAATATGAGTTCTGTGACAGCCTCTAAAGTTGTTTTTAGTGACCGGGCTATAAAAAGTTTATTACATGCATAATTATCGGATAATGTGATAAAATGTTTGTGTAAAGCTATTATGGTAAAAAAATGTCGGCCTAATAAATTAAAATATTCGATAAAACTCCGTTTCCTGGAATAAAACTTTTTATGAAGAAAAATAATAACAATAATAAATAAAATAAAAATTAAATAAAGAATGAAATAAATTACCATATATAGGATTCGAGTAAGTTATTAGCAAATAATTGTAGATTGTGATAAATGATATACCGGGCATTTTTCAAATGCTTCTGTATCTCGGTTATAGAAAAGAACTTCAAACAACATTAATTTTTTGTCTTTTTCGCAACTAATAAACTACTCTACGAAATGTTTCGATACATAATTATAATAATAATAAATAATACGATTATTGTTCAAAATTGTGTCAGTTACTTTAAGTTTTTATAGACATAGTTGTAGAAATGCGTTTTAATCAATTTAAAGTTAGGTTTTTTTATTTAGTTGAGAAAAACTAATAAATTAATTTTGTCGGTAAATCTAAATGCAACAAGTAATCTGGAGACACTAAAAACACTTCAAGATCTTTTAAATTTTTACGTAAGCGTAACAGCTTTTATTTATCTTTTAAAATTTCGAGGATGTAGGTCTCAAAGTTGAGATTTTTTTCAATATTTAGTCCAAAAATTAACTTGCCTTCTCACCAATACCATACACACTATTTTTTTATAATAAAGGCAATATGAAATTTTTAACTTTTTTAATGATAATTTATCATCATAAGTGATTAATTTATTATCATTTATTAAACAGATAATAAATATCAAAATTTTCTTCATTAAATAATTAAAACAAGTACCTAATTAAAATCCGCTACCAAATAAAAGTTTTTGATATGACATAATTATTTATCAACTATTTTATGGAAATTTATTAGCGCTGAAAATTAGTAGATAACAAAATTTTGCTACGGCGTACGATAATTTATTGAAGTGAAATATGTAAGAATGTTACTCTGAATATTGAAAAATAGTGTTGTTGCATTTAATTTTTATTTTAAGAAACATTTCAAACGAAACCAACCAGATATTTCTTAATTAGAAAGTTAAAGCGGAATTTAGGACTTTCTTGTACTGTGGGAAATTATAGTTTTTGAATGTGGCTTTATATTTCTTGCTATGCATTCCAGTAATATTTCTTATTTTTTTTGTTTATTATTAATTTCGACACATACAAGTGTATTAATGGCGATTTTCTTTGTAATAACTTTTGCATCAAGTTTTAGTAAACAAACTATAACATATTTCTAAATTCCACTTTAACATTCCGTGAAATGAATATTACGATGATGTCTCGTTGTCTCTCAAAATACAAATTGCACGCAGCGACACTATCTTTTCGACATTCAAAGTAACATTCTTAAACCTATAATAGATTTTCGTATGTGGAATTTTATTTTTCACTTATGCGTTAACAAAAATTTGCTTTAGTATTTTATTTAGTTACTTAGGTTGTTAATTTTTAGGAAAAAAATAAAATTTTCTTATTTCAATTAATTATTATTTAATACATATTTATAAATAATCTATTTACGTTTTTTATAGTATTGTTAGAAAAAGGTAAAATATTGAATAATACCTGCATTAGTTTGGCATTGGCAAAAAGGCAAATTAATTAGAAAATCTGAAAAAATATAAAGCGTGTCTCATTTTAAGAACACCGCCCAGTCAGATCTTCGAAATATAAAAGATAAATAAAATGTTGCATCACTGTATGTAAAACTATATACCATTTTCAATTTAAGATGTTTTCTATCCTAATTATATACCAAGATACAGAGGATATTTGAAAATGACAACATTTTAAAAGTGCCTTTAGATCAATGCAAAAAGCAAAACAAAAATACTGCTGGGGGGGGGGGGGAATCATTTGTATTCAAGTTCGAATTCGCGTGTGCGTGGTCAACTTTTTTCTATTTCATATAGTTCACCAAAACACTGTATAGGTAATGTCATGGGTTCTTGTATTATTTCAGATTTAAATTACAGATTTTAAAATATGGTGGTCAAAAAAATGTATATACAAACACGTGTACTCACAAAGCGTGTTCTGCTTATTATTTTGTGGTGATTTATTATTATTAGATGCAGCTGGGGGCATACAAGAAGGTCTCAAAATACTTAAGGCTTGATGATCTTATTTATAGTTATCATTTGTTTCATAAAGGGCTCGAAACCTCGGCCTGCTGAGGGCTCCAGAATCAATCCAGAAAACACATTTTTATGTGGTATCAAATTTTGGTTCAAATTTCTACCTAATATACCTAATAATAATTAAATTTAATAATTAAATTTAAAGTGCCCTAGAAAAATGTTTTAGAACAAATGGTAAACATTATATTCGGGCAAACCTTTTAGAAACTATTTTATCTTTTAATTTTGTACATTAACAGGAATATTGTTTTAATAGGTAAAAGAAACTAATAAAAACAGAAACTTGGATAGGACTTTGGTAAGTATTAAACATAATATAAATTATTATGTCCTTGAATTGAAAATAAAGATCGAGAAGGTACTAAAGGGAAACATTTAAAATGGCAGTTTCTAACATATATAGTATCATTTTATTAATAATTGTCTTAGATATGACAAGATGATTATTTAGTAAGTCCCATATTTCTCATTAAAAAATATTTTTTAATGTAATCAAATCAGTTAATAAATAAAAAAGTACAGAAGTCATTACGAAATTATTTGATTTTTATAAATAAATATTTCATAATATAAAAAGTGCCAAATTTCTTAAGTAATAAAGATACTTAAATGTCATAAATTAATTTCTCAAGATCAGTAATAAAAATAAATCTCACAAAACAATTAATATTTGCAAATGCATTTAAATTAATTTTTTAATAGGATTGGGTGAGACAAGTCTTAAAACAATCGTCTCTAGCAAAGTTCGCACCAAATTATTTGACACAGATGAAGTCGAATCGGAAAATACATTGACATGCTCGAAATCAAAGAAATCGGAAGCATTTGAATTAAAAAACTTAGATGAATCAAGCTTTTTATTGAAATCAGTGGCATCCGTCGCAAAAAAATCTAATTGTTCTGAAACCGAAAGCTGCAGTTGCACTCATGTGTCAGACTCCGTTTCAGATAAAGTAATACAAGAGAGAGACCCCTATGAGTTTTTGGAATCCAATAGTGAAACAAACAATGCTTCCATCGAGGTCCAACATTGCAAATTCTTGGATACAAATGGTAATGTAAGTAATTTTAAAAACCGCGTAGACCTAAAACTAATACACTTTAAGTCAATTTAATTTGTGTACATTTTTTACAGAATTTCATATCCTCTAATGTTGAACATTTTCCTAAAACAATTTCTACACCAGTTAATGAAAAAAAAATGGACATTGGGCAAACCAGTTCCAGTGGTTTTAAGATCTTCTATAATGTTAATAATTTCGATTCTGATATGTCAGACTGCTCTTCACAAAAAGACTACGAATCAGAAATTTCGGAGACCAAAATCAATGAAAAAGAAATTTACGATAATAATTTCTTGGATGCAAATGAAAAAGTAAGTAATTTTAAAAACTGCTTATTGGTTTTGATTGATTTAATTTTATCTTATCTTTACAGTTTTTTATATCATCTGGTCATGGTGAGCTATTCCCTAAATCAATGTCTACCCCGGTTTATGAAAAAAATTTGGATCTGGGGCAAACTGGTTTCCCTAGATCTGAGATCTGCACATAAATAAAGGTTATCAAACTGTCGAATCCGATAATGCACACTTAATAACAATAAACAAAAATGCGAATGACTGCGCTAAAGCTGTACCAATGAAAACAAAAACGAAAATTATTACCGTGAGTATAAATAATAAATTGTCTTTCATAAAAACTAAAACTAACTAACACAAAATGTTTTTAAGCGAAGCAGATAAGTACAAGAAAATTAACTCGATGTAGATTTTGTGCTAAAGATGTTATATCAAAAAATTTTGTCAGGCATATGGAAACATATCACAGAAAAGAAAAAGAAGTAAAAGAAATTTTAAAATTTACCCAAGGGCAGTAAAGAGAGAAGAGAAGCTTTTAGCTTACTAAGAAATAGTACAAATTTTGAGTTGTATGTAAACGGTGTAACAAGATCATGTCGAGAACAGATAGAAAATGATCAGGCTTTATTTTATCCGTGTGTATACCGTAAAGGTTTATTTAAAAAAAATTATTTAAGACGTCATACCAAAGTATGTTTAATCAAAAACGCTAAAAGCACTGGATCAACACTTACACAACAAAATTATCTATCAAATTCCCAGACATCGGTTGCTTGTGCCATGGATCCAACAAATGTAATATCTCGATTAAATGTAAAAGAACAGGTAATATGTATGGGGTGTCCTCACTCAAAAGATTGATATTTTTGTAGTTATAAGAATATTGCATTGATTCGGCAGGTACTTGATGGAAAATCATAATTTTGCTTTATGGTAAAAAGTAAAAACCACAGTTTTTTACTTAAAACTTCCACTATATTCAACAAACTAATTAAAATGTTTCGCCAACACTGTGGCTTCAGCGGATATTACAAATAGACTGAACGAACAAAATATTTTTCCTGCATTACAGTTGGTAAAATATATTTATTAGAGGTCAATTATTTAGGTCTGTTGTATTTTGTTCGTTCATTCTATTTGTAATATCTGATGAAGCCACAGTGTTGGCGAAATATGTCATGTTAATTAATTTTTTGAATAAAACGAAAGTTTTAAAGAAATGTGTTTTTTTTTCTTATACCATGAAGCGATAAAAATATTTATTAATTAATTAATTATTACGATTTTTGGAGACATTTCATATTTTTAATAGTATAGTTCTTATATTTTTTTATTTCAAAAAATACTAAAAGTAAATAACATTTTTATAAAATATTTAAAAAATCATGGTTCTTGGGGTAGGTCGTGTCTAACTGCGATTCCACTTTTACACAGTCTTAGCGCAAGACTCAAAATTCCTAATTGACCCTGAAAGCTTCCGCTTTATAGTAAACATAGTTCATATTAAAATACAAACAGTTGACAACTATATTTTCTCAACTTTTAATGCAAGTTAAAAACCAATTAGTTTTAATGTATGTTTTATTATACAAAAATGTTGGACTCTTTTTAACAGCTTCTAAAAATCATACCCAAATTTTTCATTTAAAAGGAAGATTGATACCGGCGCCAGTAAGCTAAACTTTTCTTTTCTGTTAAGCCACGTTTAATTTTTTTTACAGTTGCCTAAATTGAATAGGTCATTATGACGCATTTAGCATGGTGTTGGCGTACAAAACAGTTTAAGTTAAAGTTAAGTTAAAAAATTTTATTAATTGAACTTATATTTCTATATAGGTACCTTTTTACCTTTAAAAAGGTTTAAAATTACCCAAGTATCGACTATATTATTTACATATAAAATATCAAAATTTGAATACAGCCCACGTCTGCTTTAAATTATGCTGTTTTATTAGTTCGTAATTGAATATAATTTTTTAGGTTTTTGATATAATGGAAGGAGACGATATAGCATTTGTGGCAAAAAAAGATCTGCTGATTGTTCACTTTGGGGAGTCATATCTTAAAAAACATAAAAGGGAAAGAAAAGAATAGCGTGCAGTTCTAGAATGCGAGAACTATCTCGACTGCTTATTGCATACAGAGAAATTATTAGCAATAAGACCATACAATTTAAAGACATATTAAAACCAAAAAATTTTGATACCATCTTAGCAGCAACAAGAAAAATTACTGGATATGATCCTGAAAAAAAAGCACCGAGTCTAGCTTTACATCTAGGCACGTATCCGAACACGGCTTGCGCGGAAATAATTCATTTAATTCTAAAAGAGAGCTCTGGGTTTGAGTGTGTATGCAAATAGGATTCTCAAACTTGGCGTGGAGATATAACCAATTTGCAAAATCTAATAACTTCCCGTTGGAATACAGAAATATCATCACTTGCAAATAAAGACCTTCTAGAAAAACGATGGAATAAACCACTTCTCGTGCCACTAGTAAGTGATATCAGAATATTTACAGAAGAAAGTCTAAAAATTGCAAAAGAATGCCAACAACAGTTCCTTAACGGTAAAGATTGTATTGACACCTATAAATCATTGGTACTCTAGCACTAGTAATTTTGTTCAACAGACGGCGAATTGGCGATGTCCAATATTTAAAAATTAAAGACTACCAAAACGAAGAAAAAACTAATTTTGCCGATTTTCAAAATGCATTAACCGATGTTGAAAAAGTTCTTACTGCCAAATATAAACGGGTTGTGAATAGTGGCAAAGGATCCAGACAGGTAGTAATTTTAATACCTCCTGAATTACAAACGTGTATAGCTACGATTTTAAAATTCCGAGAAAAATATATTTCAAAGGAAAATGAATATGTATTTGCAAATCCGAAAAGCAAAATTAAATGGGTACAAGGAGACGTGGCAATAAAAAAATTAACTATGTCTATGAATTTGCAATATTCTGAGGCGATATCAAGCAATAAGCTAAGAAAGCATATCGCAACCGTTAGCCAAATCCTAAATTTATCTCCAGAAGAAATCAAACAATTTTCCAAGTTCATGGGTCACACAGAAAAAACGCATTCCGAGTTCTACGAGTAAGTATTTGATAAATAACTGTTGACTTTTAATAATAGTTTAAATATAGAATGCCTAAAAAAAAACACGTTACGTTAATTTTTCGTGTGAAAGTGGAACAAAATTTTTATTAGTTTTTTAAAATTCTCATCCCTTACTAATCACCATTACAAACAGGATCTTTTTTAAAATTCTTTGGAAATTTCTAGACATATTTATAATTTTGTATATTTTGGATGTTGAAGGGGCAAGTCTATTTTGATATTTCATTTTGCAATGTACAATGTAAATATGTTACTTTTAATAAAATAGTATATATATTTAACGTATAGTACTGCCCATCCCATGGTGTCATCATATTTTCTTTATGTAATTTATATGGGATTTGAACAAAGTCTAACACCGTGTAACTTAAAATGTAACCATATGTTGTGGCCATGCGAACGTTTAATCAAAATAGCAACTACATTATATAAAAAAAAAATAAAAAATACTGGGAATTGTTTTCCATATATTGTGCCTTTAGTCCTAAAATAAGTCACCAATTACATCCCTCATTTTTAGCCATCAAGTAAAAATTAATGTACACCCATACATACATACATACACTACGTATCTACAAAAATAAATGAGATCTTAACAAAAACATAAAATGTAAGAAATATCCAGTCTCGCAATGTAGTCCTTTGGCCGCAAAAGGTTGTGAGATCATTTGTAACACCAAGTCAGATATTTAAGTTTGTATCTATGGAAGTACTTATCCAACAACTTTGTTGTAAATTGTTATCTACTTTGATACCTACCAACATTTATTGTGACAATATTAGATATCTTTATTTCTATATACTAAGTAAAATGACCTGGTAATCACAAGGCAACCTAATCACTTAAGAATTAATATTCTGCTATTTCGATTCGATTGCAAGCAAGTTTAAACATAATTAGTTGACTTATTAAGGATAAATTATTTTAAATAAAATTACGATTACCAAGTCAATTTATTTATTATATAGAAATAAAGATGTCTATTATTGAAACATTCACAATAAATGTTGGTAGGTAGGTACAATTTACAACGAAGATGTTGAATCATAGATACTAACTAAAATAACTGACTCAATGTTACAAATAATATCACTGTTCTCTAAGGTCAAATTGTTATATTTAAACTAAGTATTGATTTTTCTTATTTCAGATTCTAATTCGGATTCTTCAGATACACCTAAGAAAAAAAGGAAAATACAAAAGAGACGTAATTACTTAATACATACATATTTTAATTTTAAATTATATCTTTAAAATATTTTGCAGGTTGGACAAATGACGAAATCGTCCTAATTAAGAAAACATTTTCCAGATTTTTAAAAAACAAGCAATACCCTAGTGGAGATGAAATTAAAGATTTCATATCATTATACATATTAAATCTAATCTGTTTGCATCCTTTGTGTGACATCAATGACAAGACTGGTTACTCGTTTCTACACCACTATGGAGTGGAGTACTTGACGCGTTTTTTTTTTTGTTTTTTCTCCAGTAGGCCTAATCCTCAGAAATGTAATTGGAATATGTGTGGTATAATACCTACTTTGCGGCACCCGTTCTGTATTCTTGTTGTTCGCTAAGAACTTGGAATACTTTATATATCGATTATACAATACCTATATAAATATGGAGAGCACCTGCAACTATAGTACATGCTCATTTGCACCAAAAAAGTATTTTTTGCAAATTTTTTTCAACCTTAAAAAATTAAAAGTTTTAGAGGTGTGGTTGAAGAGAGAAACCGTGTTTCGTCTCTATGCATACATCTCGAAAAAAAATAGAAATATTTGCAAAAAAAAACTTTCCTAGAGGGTACAATGGAGGGTTGTCGGCTAAAGTAAGGGTACACATGAAGATTACTTGTACCATAGTACATGCATCCAAAAGCGTAGTTTTTATTTTAATTTTCAAACCCCTTAAAAATTAAATAATTTAGGGAAGTCTATGCATTCCTCTTAAAGGGCGTATTCAGTGACAGAGCTAACGTTCCGATATACGAAATAATGTGAAAACATCGTATGGCTATAAAGTATAACTGTATGAGTGATTTTCTGGTACCCGACCCCATTTACAGGGGTTGCGTGTTTTCAAGATATGGAGTTTTCATCTCCCAGAAATATGTTTAGTTTTGGCTAAAAGACCTAATATGACCCAGTTCAAACTTTTTCAGATTATATATATTCATATATACTAATAACACATTATATGTGTGGTGTGGTGATTAATATTTTCTAGCCCAAACCACACCATAATAGTTAAAATAGCAAAAATTATGCTTATTTTTTGCAATATTCTAAACAATATTTCATATATCGGAATCTAATCTGTATCATTAAATACACCCCTTTAAGACGAATGCATAGACTTCCCTAAAATATTTAATTTTTAAGAGGGTTAAAAATTAAAAAAAAACTATGGTTTTACACGCATGTGACAAAGTAAATACCGATTGATTTAAAATCTTGATGATTATAATGAAACTTCATTGTACTACATATTTTCCAAACGATTCCAATTTTTACCCCCTATCATTTTTTTAATCACTCTTTATACAGCAAGCTAGCAAAGGTATTGTATTCCAGAAAACGAATTATTTAACCTCAAAAACTTATAAATTAACATGCAACATTATATTCTATATTTTACTTCCGCTACGCTTAAGGGGAAGGGTTGCATGTGACAAAATAATTACGGATTGACCTAAATTCTTTATGATATAATGAAACTGTATTTTACTTCACATTTCCAATTTGTACCCCCAATCGCCTTTTTTACCCCCTATCATATTTTTAATCACCCTGTATACAGAAAGCTTATAAGGGTATATACGCATATAGTATCCCAGAAAATTAATTATTTGACCTCAAAAACTTAAGGGAGAGGGTTGCATGTGACAAAATGAATACGGATTGACCTAAAATCTTGATGATATAATGAAACTGTATTTAACTACATGTTTTCAAAACGATCCTAATTTTTACCCCCTATCATAATTTTTAGTCACTCTGTATACAGCAAACTAATAATTATTGTATCACAGAAAATTAATTATTTAACCTCAAAAATGTATACAATGAAATGCAACATTATATTTCATATTTTACTCCCCCCTTCGCCACGCTTAAGGGGAAGGGTTGCATGTGACAAAATAAATACGGATTGACCTAAAATCTTAATGAACTGAATTTTACTTCATATTTTCCAAATATTTCCATTTTTTTACACCCCCTTCGATCTTGTTACCCCCTATTATCCCTTCCATTTTTAAAAACTAAAACGTCAAATCATAAAACCAAAAAATTGCGCAAACCAAACTTCTTTAAAATGACAGATTTTTCCGATTATTTTCCGAAAATTGCAATTTTTGAACTAATTAACACCCTTTTACACCCACCCTTTAAGAAGTTCGTAGTACAAAAAAATGGGACCAACTTGGAGAAGCCCGGAACGAAATGAGCCTTAGAACGTTAAAATCGGTCAAGGCGTTCCGGAGAAAACCACGAACATACATAAAAAATACATCGCAGACGAATTAAGAACCTCCTTTTTTCCATGTCGGTTAAAAAATGAATTGACTACCGTATGAATAAATTAATAAATTACTTTTTGCACTTGCTGTATTTAAATAATATTGTATTTTTTACTTTATATGCCAATTAGCCAAGAAGAGTAAAGTTAAATAAATGCTTATTAAAATATCATTGTTTTATTAAATTGAATTAACGACACTAAATAATACAAGAATTAATATATTACAAGTATGGTAATAACCTACGCATCGAAAATACGTGGCAACACCACATGAGGTGAGTAAGTACTACGTACATTTTCAGTTTTATATATACAGATCAATTTACCTCACGATTCACCGAGGTCACACCAGATTTAATATATCGTTCAAAATGTTTCCCCTCTTTTCAAATCCTGGTTTAGAAGATTCCCCTTAAGGGATATATACTCATATATAGTCATAAAATGGATTAGATATAGGTGAATCCATAGCAGGCCTTGGAAAACAATTTGAGAGGTTTCCATGGTAGCAGAATCAGTCATCGCACTTTATTTATAATAAAACAAGTGTTTTGTCCAAAATGTACCAATATACCAAAGCAGAAATGGCAGACATTCATTTTATTTATGGAATGGCTTGCGGTAATGCACAAGCAAGACGAATGTATCAGGCGTGATTTCCTCAACAAGTGGTGCCATACATCCAACCTTTTATTAATATTCACGCAAGACTTTGTGAAACTGGCAGCTTTCCAGGAAGGCCTGCAACAGTTTGAACAGTTGATATTGAAGAAGCTGGGTTAAACAAAATTGAAGAAGACCCGCAAACTAGTACACGGAAAATAGCTCTTGAGTTGAATATTATACACTCACTTGTTTGGAAAATTTTAAGGTCCCGACAACTTTATCCTTATCATATGCAACGTGTGCAGGCTCGATTACTTAGAGATTTTCCCCTCAGACTTGATTTTTGTGTTTGGTTGCGTAATAGATTAGTACGAACCCCGGATTTCTTAAGCCATGTGCTTTTCACAGATGAAGCCTCGTTTTCTCGAAATTCCATAATTAGCTTTCATAACAACTATATCTGGGCTGAGGATAATCTGAATGCTATCAGAAAAAATCATTTTTCAGGTGCTATTTTCTCTTAATATTTGGGTAAGAATTATCGGTGATCACCTTATTGGACCTTGCATTTTGGTTAATGCACGACGGAGCTCCGCCACACTTTAGTGTCGTGCGTCAATTTCTAGACGAGAATTACCCTAACCGTTGATAGGAAGAGCTGGACCACAAGCCTGGCCTCCCAGATAACCAGATTTGACTCCTTTGGATTATTTTCTGTGGGGTCACTTGAAGTCTGGTTTATAAAAGTCCAGTCCAAAATGAACAAGATCTAAAAAATAAAATATTTGAATCTTGTGCCATTAATAATCAGACGCCAGGTATATTTGAAAGAGTTCGGCAATCAATGTTAAGGTGACTTATTGCATGCTTTGAAGTAGGCGGTGGTCATTTTCAACAATTATTTTAAAATAATGTTATTAACTAGTTTAGTTTTATTCTTGTAAATGGTTTAAGTTTTTTACCTGATAATACAATCAATAGAAGATATATATTTTTTTGCTTATTTTTCGAAATCTCGAAAATGATACAATTTAAAAAATTTCAACGCAGATTTAACTTCAAACCCTTTTTTATCCAAAATGGCTGCTTTAGCGACAAATACTAAAAGCAACTTTTTTATGTAGAGTTAAATGGAGAATAGGTCTGCTAGTCAAAAATGACAAAAAGGCTTCACAAAAAAGTTATGGTTAATTAAATTTAGGAACAACACTGTATGTGGCGCCCTCTAACATTAAATAAAAAATTAAGTTAATATTTGAATTTCTCGTCATCAATATACCCAGAATCCCAAATTTTGTCCAATTGTCATGTTCCTTAACAAAAATATAAGCAAAAAACCAAATAAAATTGCTTTTTTGGACGCCCTGTATCTCAGAAACAAAGCCGTTTCAGACCCATGATCATATGAACTTTTCATCCTAAAATTAGTCAAAGAATCACCCCTTATTCCTAAGCTTTAGAACAATTTTGGGTCTCCAGTATCAGCATTTTGGAAATGAGTTTACAATAGCTTTTTGCTTGGTATAATAATATTTGGTGATGTAGATTCGATTAATGTGCATTAAAATAGAATGTTGAAATTAGGATTATATTGTAAAAAGAAATGTGTGTACTTAGGATTTGTCAGTTGCAATAAATTAACATTAAAGCTTTTGTGGGAAAGTTCTGCCCTAAATAAAAATATTAATAATAATAATAATAATAATCTTTATTTGCACATATAACAGAGGTCTGACAAGGGTGCCGTATAAACGGGGGATGGTCTGAATACTTTGGAAATCGTTTGTTATTCTTTAAAAAAAAAAAAACCAAATAAATGATATCACTGAAATGAAAGAATTCATGCATCCTTAGCATGAAATAAATATTGAAATATAGTGATATAATAACTTAAATATACACAATAATTATAATTACCCCATTTACGTACAACTGAATCTAGAAAATTTAACTCGCGCAATATAGGTCTGTAAGTAATAAAATATTTAAATTATCAAATTCTAAATATGTTTACTTAAAATATATAATAAAATATTGATTTATTATCATGATAAATTGTCTTACTGTAACGCACGGCAGTACACCGTTACATCATAATATTTTATCAGATAAGGTTAATATTTATTTTCCTGTAAGAACTTCAAAAAGAAAAAAATAGAAAACCCTAATTAATAGTGGACTGAAAAAGTGATCTAGAAACATGCGCCGCTTCCTGTACATCCTTCATAAATACATGCTACACACTAAACATTTTTATGAGGTATTATGGTAGATATAGAAGACATATAGACAGGTTATTAGACCTCACGTCTTAGATTATTAGTAGCCTCCAACTTGTCTAAGCTAAATAAGCCTGAAGTGATTGCCATGGATTATCTGTGTAACTCTTTGATAAGTGACTTTTGTTGTCCAACTGATGTTTATGAACTTAAAAACAGTATTTTCAGAAATAAAAAACAAAAAAGCACTTCCTGATACATGTTTGAGCTGAAACGATAAATATGTCATTTTCTTCAGAAGGTTTTCCCCCATGTTTGAAGGTTGCCACAGTTCTATCATTTTAAAAGGGGCGACCCTAAAACACCCTCCAACTTCAGACCAATATCACTTCTTCCAATACTTGCCAAAATTAATTAGTTGAATGATATAGGAAATGGTACATGATTTGTATATAAAGAGTAAAAATGTTCACTAAATGTGTAATAAGACAATAATCTTAATGACTGTAAAAATGCTTTGTGATAAATTGAATAATTGCCTATGTACTTAATCACACATTATTTGTGTACTAATATTGTAAATTTTAGGCCCTGGTACGAGTGGTTCATCACTGATTACGGATCAGTTATAAATAAATAAATAAAAAAAAATCTTAGAAAACTTGTTAAAAAACATATCACTAGTTTCTTGAATACACATAATATATTGACAAATACTCAATTTGGATTTCAAGGTCAAAAAATTACTAACGATGCTATTTTTTCACTATTGCAAGACTTGTATCTTCGACTTACTGATGGCGATGTTGCAACAGTTCTATTTTGTGATCTAACCAAAGCATGTTGATTGTGTGGACCACAGGATACTAAGCAAGCTTGTAATTTTATGGTTTTTGAGTCACAATCTTAAAGTGTCATATTTTTTAGATTGTCAACAGTTGGTGATATTTTATCCTCAAAATCAACAATAAATTTTGGAGTTCCACAAGGTTCCTTCCTTTGACTATTTCTTATATATATCAACGATTTAGCAAATTTAAATATTTCTGTATCTTTCACAATGTTTGTCGATGATGCCTTTGTTTTGTAGCGTTTTAAGTCTCCTGATCAGTCGGAAAACAATATTGCTTGTGATTTTGTGAAGCTTAAAACTAGTGTGATGCTAATTTCCTTACCCTTAACCTATCCAAGACAAATTTTGTATATTTTAAGTGTGAATTGGAGGATGTGTCTATCAATGGTTAATTAATGTTAAGGTCTTTCGACATACACAAGTCAATATACATGTACACAATAAACTTAAATTATTCATGATTTAATTAAAATAAATTACAAATTAACATTAAGTAGAGTAATTAAGTATTTACTATTAAAGTATCGACATAAAATTTACATCAATGGACCGGCACAGTAAACATCTTAGTTAAGATAAGATAATTTATTTATGTCAATACAATATTTGCTCACACACATCATAAGTAACATAATATTTTCTTGTAGAAATGTTTTTAAATCTAGGTAGGGGAAGCCTTCTAATATTCAAGGGGATCTTATTAAACAATTTGACAGCCAGATATTCCGGCCGACTTTGGCACCTTCCAAGTCTGCAATAGGCGACACGAAGCTCACTCCTCTCACGCGTCATGTGCTCATGCACATCTCTGTTTGTATTAAACGTGTGTACATTTGATCTGACATAAGTGATGCTATGTAGTATAAATACTGAGGGGAATGTAAGAACACCCAGTTGGCGAAAAGCGCGCCTGCAATCATCGCGAAATCCCAGCCCTCCAAGTTTCCGAACCACCCTTCGTTGTATACCAAACACCCTGTCCGCAGACTGAGACCCACCCCACAACACTATGCCACATGACATAACAGAGTAAAACAGGGCTAATATGCAGCCATAAGAACGTCATTGGATACACTACTTTTTAAATTACGGATCAAGAAGACACAGCTTCTCAACCTTCTGGACACATTCTTCACATGGACATCCCACTTCAATTTGGGGTCCAAATATACGTCCAAATATATATGTGTTTTTTCGTTATTTAATAAAAGCTCACTGGAATTAAACCAAGCCTCAGCCCTCGACTGCGCCTCCCTCGCGCTGTGAAAAACGCCATCCAGCTGAGATCCCCTCAGTGAGAATTTCGTGTCATCAGCATGTCATCCTGCTTCAGTCTCGCCCAGGGGCAGACCATTGATATAGATCAAAAATAAGACCGGCCCCAAAACAGAGCCCTGAGGAACTCCCACATCAATTACTCTCTCCGCAGATGACACACCACCCACCTTGACTAGAACTTAGAACATATCAAAACAACACATCACAATTTAAAAATTCATCATATGAGTAGAATCCTCTCTCAATCAGAAAGTTCTTAACTGTAGATTTAAACTGCATTTGGGGAGGAAATTTAAAATTTCTAAATGTATAAATGCATTTCTACAATCCTCTCCGAATGGCATCCCTGCAATGATTCTGAACGCTCTTCGTTGGAGGGCAAATACCCTACGCGCCTGAGCCGCCTGACCCCAAACCAAAATACTGTATGAAAGTAAAGAGTGGCAGAGAGCAAATTATGCAGTCCTCAAGACACCCACAGATACACTACCTGATAAATTCTTAAGCAGGAATCTATTTCTGCCCAGTTTATTCGAAATTTCTTCAATACGGGTACCCCATTTCAGCTTTGGATCCAGCGTAATGCCAAGGAACCGCACCGCATCTTCCGCCTGCAACTCGATCTCACATCTCCGCAGGGAAAAATCATACATTTAGGTCTTGTCTTGGTTCAAGATATGGTTATTTTTACTAAAGTACAAACCTGCAGCCAACTGTGCTTCTCTTGTTCTTTCCGCAATATCACCACTTCTCTCTAATCGAAGACTAATAGCAGTGTCATCCGCAAAAAGGTTGACATAAATGAGGAAAAGAAGAGATCCCAAGATAGAGCCCTGAGGCACACCAACAGTGAGTTGAGAGAGACCTTCTGAGACAACATCACCCACCCGTGCACTCTGGCATCTGTTTGTCAGGTAGGATTTCATGAGGAGCAAGCTGTTCTTATCAAAGTTATAGCTCTCTAATTTTTGGATTAAGAGGCTGTGCAAGATACAATTCAATGCCTTACTTAAGTCGCAAAGGATGGTGCTGGCATACTCAAGGTTCTCAAATGAGAATGACGAATGAGAAGAGCTGTAATGAAGTCAACCATGCTTGAGACAGTGCTGTGCCTAGACCTGAATCTGTGTTGAAATTCTGTAAAGAAATTATTTAATTCAAAGTATTTGGTAATCTGTAAAACAATGCAGTTCTCAACACCTTTGACACTTCTGGCAGCAGTAAAATGGGTCTATCTTAACCAACATTATCCCTGCTCCCTTTATTTTAAAAAATTGGCACAACCAAATCACCCTAAAAGACATCAGGAAAATACCCGCTTTTTCCAGATTATTAATGAAAAGTGTTGATTTTTCTTCAAGATCAAGGAATGGCTTATTAAAAATCCCGAGAAGTCTGTTTCTCTAACATTCAAAAATGTAAGTTGAGAAGTTAAATTTTCATTAAATTAGAATTGTATTAGATAGAAAATACATTTTGAATTAAAAAAAAACAGAAATTTTACAATTAATTTATTTTTACAACAACTTCTTCATTGAAGTTTGTTCACTACATCGAGCTCTTCTCCCACAGCGTTATCTGTCAAATGAGAAGATTGTCGTCTCATTCTTTGGCTACTTCTAACAGAACTGCAGGAGTAGGTTGTCAAAGAGTTGTCACCTGTTTTCAGCAGATGAACGGGATGTGGAGTCAACTGAACCTGCGGAAGCAAAACTAGCATTAGCAAACTAGCATTATCATAAATGTAGGAACAATTTAAAGGTTCACAGCTTCCACGTGATTGCGGCACCACCGCGCGCCCCCTGACAAGACGAATCAGATATAGAGATGTTCTTTGACTCACATCGGGTTGATTGATAGTATATTGATATGATAATAGTCTTTATCTAAGAGTACAAAAAGCATAGCTGATGGATTTGTTTTGTTTTTGAGTTCTGTGAGGTTTTATTATCTAATGTAAGTATGCATGGCAGGTTTTTCTGTGAATTTCCAATTACCGAACTTGAAAGCTATGAAGCTGTGAATAAATGAAAAGGAAATAGGCAAAAGGGCCTAATGGCGTGCCTGGATATGTGATTAAAGGTTGCAGCGTCATGTTTTTGCAGCCATTGTCGTATTTTTAATGTTAGTTTAAGAACATCTCTCTATCTGAGTGATTGGAAGTTGAGTAGTGATTTCGGTTTTCGAAAGGGGCCTGAAAGAACAAGCAGTGAATTATCGCCCTATATCTATCATTAATGCAGTTTGTAAAGTATTTGAAATTGTAATATACAACAGACTGTATAATGAGATAAGGCATAGCTTTTTTGTGAATCAGCATGGTTTTTTCTCCAATAGATCGACAATGTCAAATCTAATAACTTTTGTACAGTGCATGAAGCTATAAACAATAAAACACAGGTGATGTTATATTTACAGATTTAGAGAAAAATTTTGATAAGATAAAGCATAGTATTATCATAAAATCTTGAAAGCAAATAAATGTGACGAGCAACTTGGAGTATTTGATTGGTTCTTATTTATCTAATAGAAAGCAATATTTCAAAGTAAAATGAGCAAAATCTATGATGTACATTAGTACATCTGGAGCATCCTAAGGCTCAAATTTGGGGCCGCTTTTGTTCATTATTGGGATTAATGGAATTTTCCAGGTTGTTAATAACTCACGAGCCTTCTTATTTGTTGAAGATTCTAAATTATTTTTGGAGATTTTAAAAAAGGATGATTGCAAAAAATTGCAAGATGATTTAAGTAGAGTGTGTGACTGGTGTGCTGAAAATGGCTTCAAGTTGAATGACCATATGGTGGCTAAGATAAATGATGCGCATCGTACTATGGGTTTCATCATAAGATCTATCAGGTGCTTTAATGTTGATGTTTGTCTTAAATTATTTGATAGCCTTGTACTGCCTAGATTGGAATCTGATAGCATAGTATGGTCACCTCAATATGAAATTTGGACAAAATCAATTGAAGGATTGCTTAGGAAATTTTTAAGATACATGTTCTATAAAAAGTTTGGTTATTATTCTCCCTAAGGTTATAATCACATACAGTTGCCATAAGTTTTTTTGGTATACCTTTATAAAATTTTTACAATTCATGTTGAAATTGCTGAGTTATTATTTAACTTGCCCTTTTCTGTTTCTGTTGGAAATATAAGAAATAGATCTACATTTTATCGGACTTTTCCAAGGACAAACTTATATAAGAATTTACTTTACAAATGCTTTATTGTCCAAGAAACTTCATTCTACTGATAAAGCTTAAAGATAAATAATATACAATATTCAAATAAATAAATCAAACTAATAATATTTTTATAAAAACAGGAAATGGCAATGTACAATAAACTGGACAATCACAGATTGGTGTCGTAAAACTCTTGTTAACTATAAAAAGTTTTTCTAATAAAATCTTTTTTAATAATTTTCTAAATAGTTCTGTTATAGGAATAGGTAGGGATAAGTTATCAGAATTTCTTGTTTCATACTGGTGACTCATTCGCATGCTCTTGATTCGCTTGTGGATAAAGGATGCTGTCTCTAATATATTATAGATTGTTTGGTCAAAGTCAGTCGAGGTATAGGAAGGCGTACATTTTGTTGGTTATTCTGTCATGTGTTATGAATATTAGATTCTGGCACAGTACCGAAATACTTTTTGTGAAGTAGGCACACTGTTTCCAGGATAACTAAAGATACAACTGTTAATATACCATGCTTAATAAAGAGTGGTCTACAGTGTTCTCTACAACCGGCCTTGCACATATATCTAATAGCTCTCTTTTGAAGAACAAACACACTATTAAACAATTGTTGGTTGCAAAAACCCCAAAATGCTATGCCATACTGCAGGTGCGACTAAAACAATGAGAAGTACACCATTCGTGCCGTAGAAATTCTAAGCTCAGTTGACACCACTCGAACTGCAAAACAACCTGAAGCCAATTTACTATTTAAATTCATTATGCGTTTTTCAAATCTCAGTTTTTTTGTCTATTACTAGTTTCAAAAATGTAGTAGAATTTTTATTTTCAATATGCTTATTTTCCAAAATAAGGTTGTCAAAGTTAAAACCAAATGTTAATATATTGGTCTTATTAATGTTAAAGCAAAGAGAATTTGAATCACACCACTTTTTAATTTTTGTCAGATCGGTGAATATAGTTGTTTTAAGATCTTCATAATTTTCTGAGTGTCAGAACAGAGTGGTGTCATCCGCGAAACAGATGAAACTTCCCTGAATATCCAAGCAGGCCAAATCATTTAAATACTGAGGAACGCCATGACGTGAAAAAGAGGGGTCAGAAACGTTACCCCAACTCTCACCATCTGCTCTCTTCCTGACAGATATGCAGAAAACCATTTATGAGCAATACCCCAGCTATACCCCAGATATCATAGTGCTCAAGCTTATACAGCCATATTCTGTGATCAACACAATCAAAAGCTTTCGAAAAATCGCAAAACACTGCTGCAGCCGCCTGCCCTTCATTGAGACAGAGATAGACTTTTTTAAGTAGTGCAAACATCGCATCACCAGTTCCTTTCGAAGCCTGAAAACCAAACTGGGATGTAGTAATAATATTAAATGTTCTTAAAAACTTCACCAACCTTTCCTTGACAAGCTTCTCGACCACCTTGGAGAGAGCAGAAAGCAGCGAAATTGGACGGTAGTTTGATGGATCTTCCGTCCCCCCACCCTTATGTACTGGTATTACAATTGCCTTCCTAAGGCATTAAGGAAACTCTCCCATTTCAAAAGATGCATTTATTACGGAAGCTAGATATGATATAGCTGATTCTGGAATGCTATCAAAAATTCTTACCGAGATGTCATCATAGCAGACGGAGGTTTAATTTTTAATTTGAGAAAAAATATGTCTCAACTCAATGGCATTTGTTGATTCTAGTTGGAAGTTTGCTGGGATATTGATGTTGGTGAGATAATCAAGGGGGTTTGATTGGTAAGATATAGTGGAAATAATATCTGTTACCGAACAGAAAAAATTATTAAAATCATTAGGTTCCACATTTACCCTATTCTCAGATGCATTAACTTTACATCTCAAATCATTTATTATGGCCAAGTTTTCTTTTGGTTTATTACCCGCTTTAGAAATTATTTTTTTATAATACCAAACTTTACCGTGCTTGATTATTATAAATGCGTTTATACCTATTAAAATATTCCAAAAAAAAGTTGTTATTTAAATTATACTTTCTAATATTATGTTAACAACGCAAATGGAGTTCCTAATGCCATTTGTAACCCACTGTTTTCTGTTTTTGGTTTTTAATTTCCTCTTTGGGAAACTTTTATTGAAGGGGAATAAAAGATATTTGTGAAACCTCTCTAAGGGCTCTTGGCCTTGCATAATATTCTCCCAAGATATTAAATTGCAATAATGCCTAAACCTTGAAGAATTGGAAATATCCTGCCTGCCAGTTCTACCGTCCTTAATATTTTCTTGTCTTTTAAATGGAAAAAACAGAACTGCCTCATGGTCAGAAAGAGCCGCTGAAACAATGTTACATTCCAGACCACTCAAGTCAAAATTTATACACACGTAGTCCAATACAGTTGAAGAATTTTGCATAATACGAGTAGGTTTGGTTACATGCTTTTTTAAATTAAATGATTGCAATACATTGCACAATGTTTGAGTGCTCAGGGACTACTGATCCATGTAATTAATATTCAGGTCACCAGCCAATAAGATTTTTGAGTTTACAGGAAACTTTAACAAGAAGATGTTTTCCAGACTTTCAAAAAAATAGCATCATATCATTGCCTGGGGGTCTGTACATACATAAAACATACAAATTTTGGTTCTTTTCAAAATCGATTGAAAACTCGAATTCTCTTTCAACCAGGATTGAGTTGTACTTGTAAATAGGAGTTATAGAAAATTTATCACAGATTTGTTGTTTCACTAATATCAGAGTGCCTCCATGTAATGACTCTTTACGATTAAAAATAGATATCATTTTATAGCCAGGAATGAAATTAGGCTCATTTGGCTTAGGCCAATGTTATGTGACCAACACAAACTCCGTTTGGTTTTGTTCCTCGAGTAGTATGGTAAATTCATCACGTTTATTTCGGATAGATTGGATGTTTAATAACAGTAAAGATATGTTTAAATTTGGGTCTAATTTTACCTTGTTATTTGCATAAGTGAAGTTGGTACTAAAAAAGAGTGATTATCAGAATCATCTGCAGAGAAGTTGGCTCCAAGTTCACTACACTTGTGCTGGTATAAAACCTAATTCGAATTTGAGCTGTGTGTCACCTGTATTAAATTACATAAACTATTAAAATTTTTAGTAAAATCAATCAAGACTTATTTAGATACTGAGAATTCCCTTTAAAATGCTTTGAATAGAATAGTTACTAAGATCAATATTATTGCAAAATTGCTTTAATTCAGTGGTATACTTTATTAAATTTTGATTCTGTGACTGGGCTGCATTGATTGATTTAAAATTATCATACCTAGCAGGAAACGTACAAACAATTAAATTAGTGTAGAAACATCTGTTTGCTAACAGAGTAATATCATGCAGGGAAATTGTTGAGTTAGTTGGTTTTATTAAAGTTATTACGTAATCATGATGAGAGAATTCCTTAATATAGCAGTCTGCACTTTCCACTATTTGCCTAAAAGAAGCATTGGGTCAGTATTTCAGATTCACCTAGCTGTTTTTTTAAAGGATCATACAAGTACTTAGCATATCCATCTGTCAACACAAATACTTTATGGCACTCAAGAATTTTTAGTTGTCTAAACTTTGGAGAATGCAAAATACGATCTGTTTGAATACATTTATCACTCTGCCATTTATTGTTATTAGAGTTATTAAAATTTGTCAGAATACTCTTCAAATCCTCAGTCTCAGATACCAAATATTTGCTTTCCTCATTCAGGGTGTCGATTGTGACTACGATGACGATTGCTTTTTAATTTCATTTAGATATCTAATTTCCTTTTCCAACTTATGTAATTTTTCATTACTATCTAATAAACTAGTTTCCAATGAATTATTCTTTAAGCGTAAATCAGCCAATATTTTATTTAATTCTGCTATATTTTGTTTTTGTTCATTTAACTGCTTTTCATATCTTTGTTCACCAGTGTATCGGATGTGTGATTTATTTAATAAGTATGCAAGTGACTTAGATTTGTTTTTCTGCTCTACCCTTGTATAGATTATTTATGTAATATTATTATAATTTTGATTGGCCAAGTCCTGTAATATATGAATTTGAATTAGCTATCGCGTGTCGAGAAGAAGTGAGAACGTAAACTACAGCTGTATCATCTTTATGTTTTAATTTATAGTGTTTAAAGTTTAAAAAAATACCTATATGGGGTACCATGTTGTGAGTTAAAAATTATAGTATCTGCCTAATTTGTTTTAAGATTCTGATTGCAAAAAACGCAAAAATGTTTAAAAATTATGTAAATGTAATGTGCATATTCAAATTTGAAGAAGATCAAAAACTACATTATTTCGTTTATCCTCTTATCAGTATCCTCTTTATTCGGCTATTTCTTGAGATATCTAAATAAACATTTTATTTTATTTTACATGAACAATTGGACTTTGAACTTGGGAATAACCTTCCAGTTTAGATAACTATTATATTCTTTATTTTAAACACCTGTTAAGGGAATTCCCTTTTTTTGTTTCTGTTTATCTGTATATGTATTTATATATGGTGGAATCCCATTTTTGTATAAATTAAAGAGGAAGCTCTGGCTTTTGCGAATTTTATATTGTGTAGTAATATTAAAAATTTATTTATTTATGTTTTTTTAAACCAGGGCCCAAAGATGATGAACTATTTGGTGCTGCATGTGACAAATGTAAATCAATACTCTGTAGAGAGTGTGCTGAACCTACAACCACCGAAGCTCCCACTATAGCCTTAAGCCAAAGTCGTATGATTTACTACTGTGCTGACTGTATATCTTACTTACAAAATATACTGAAAGTGAAAAAAGTGATTAAATAATTAGAAAAATTAAAAAATGAATGTTTAAAAAAAAAGATGCTCAAATAGAAACGTTGCAGTCAAAATTTGAAATCAAAGTTAGCAAGTTAAATGATGAATTAAATGTAATTCACACAGATAACTTGGAGGAGGAGACACATATTAAGAAACTTAGGAAAATAACACAAGATTTTGAAAATGACGTTTTTAACACTGAACGGGAATATGAGGAAACTATCAACAGTCAGAAGCAAGAAATTTCAAAATTGAACAAGGAAATACTGCAACTGATGGAGAAGAACAGGTTATTCTCTGAACATATCGCAGAGTTAGAAATTAGGGGAAAAAAGCTAATGAATGACCTAAAGTCAAATAAACACGCTGATTAGTTTGGAGGCATTGACTAAAGATAACGTGTATGTTAATGATTTAAAAAAATCTAACCAGGAGTGACTCCGATTACATGACAAAATTATGTTTTTAAAGAACCAGCCAAAATTAGCAGCAAATGTCTGAATTCCTGATAGTGAGTCTGATGGTCACTTTAACTTATTAAAAAGAGCTCAAATCTTAATAATAGGTAATAAATCTTGTGCATCAGGTAACATAGCATTATTTACAAAATATACTTAGAGTTAATTTGATATTGACTGTCAACACAAATATAAATCTCTGTTAGATGATCTTATACAAGAAACTAACAGTATCATCTAATTTGACAAAACAGGATACCGTTGTGTTGTACACTGGCAAAGAAAATGCTATGAGGAGAAAAGGAGTTCTGTCGGAAATCGTATCTCTGCTCAAGGAAATTTCTAGCTGGACTAACTTAGTTATTGTATCACCACCTTATGCATGTGACCGTAAATTTTTTAATAAATTTATTTATGAAATGAACCTGACGATTTATAAGAGCATTTTTGTTAATGAACAGAGTGCTTATTTCTTCAATTTGTATAATTTTACTGAATTGAGAGACAAAAATTGGAATGCTGAAACTAGTTATCTCGCCACTCCAGCACTGGTGACTTGTATTTGTTCAAGAATATTGGAGTTAATAGGAACAGGCGGTTCAATAAGGGATTCTATATGAATACCATTAAGTCGGGAAATTGAGTGCCAATCCGAACTAGTGCAAAATTCTTCCAAAGTAGGCACTATTTCCGCTGGATATACAAATGAAAATCTTATCAATTTTGAATCACTGAATTAAAAAAGGCGGAACGCACTTATGGTAGAATTTTTAATTCTATTAACTATAATAATTTTCGTCCTGAATGTAACAGTTTTGACTGGACCAAAGCCACCGAAGCCACAAATCCACTCAATGAATTTTATGAAAATTTGCTAAATATTTTTATTTATTTATTTATTTATGGCAATGCCGTTCACAAATTGTTTAAAAATAATCCTAAATCTAACTATAATACATTACATACATACCGATTTAAACAAATATTATATGTTGAAACATATTATATAAATTTGTATTTTCAGAGTTTATTCACATTAATCTCCCTTTGTATGTGATTTTTGAAGGAGTTAAAAGCTACACTGAAATAATCTAAATTGATACTACCAGAATAAGTATTTCCAATGTTGCAGAACCTAGTATCTTTCCCTCTAAAGCTTATAAAAAGACAACATAAAAAACTTGGGTTAATAAAGGAATAAAAATATCAATATCAAACTTAAGATCCTTACACTACATTCGTAAATTTACAAGCAGTGAATTTTTTTAGAAATATTTTCATTATTACAGAAAAATGTATAGAAGTGTGGTTTGTGTGGCAAAACGGTCTTATTATAGTGACAGATTAACCAGCTCTAATAATATGCAAAAAGAAAGCTGGGCTCTTGTCAAAGAACTTACTCAGAACACAAAAAATAGACGCTCTTGAACGAATGGACCTTGATTTGGTAAATGCGTTCTGTTGCAGTGTTGCTGATCAGATAACTGCAAACATTTCAGCCTGTAATGACCCAGTGCAGTAGATTTGAGGTTCATGTTGCATTCTTGAGCAAGAAATTAGCTTCCACTTGTTATGCAAGAAGAACAAAAGTGGGGAGTTAGATATTTGTTGGCAGAAAAGTCTATTTTGCTTTAGTGGAATCGAGGTTGCGTTATGGAATTGCATTTTGGAATTTCTGCAACTGTCTGTTTGAAACTATTTTCATTTTACAAAAACGTGCAATCAGATATTTATGCAAGGCAAAACCGAGAGATTTTTGTAGACCTTTGTTCATACAACAGCAAATATTGACACTAACATCTCTGTTCATTATGGAGACAGTAAGCCTGGTGTTCATGAACAAAACTGCATTATTGAAACCCAACCCAGCTTATCTTACAAGTCAAACAAGTGAGCTACCACTTCCAATTTCAACTTCTACACTTGCAAAGAAATCTCTGATTTATGAAAGTAGGAAAATATTTAATCATCTACCAGTTCACATTAGGTCTCTACCTACAATTTATGTCGTGTGTAAAGAATTAAAAAATAGACTGGTAAATAAGGCCTATTATGATGAGTATTTTGGAGACAGTTTTGAATAAGTTACTATATGTATATGTATATAGCTATATATGTGATTAGTCTTTTTATAATTGTACTAAGTGTTGTACTGATTTCATTCTGGATTAATTTAGGTTAATATATCTTTTTGTGGTTGCCCAGGTACAGAGCCATATTTTAATAATTCTTATATATATTTTTTAGATTTATTTTGTTGCTTTGTCAATAGGATTTTTTGTATCTTTGGGAATTAAAGCTTTTTTTACTTTGACTTTTTTTTGAAATTTGAATAATCTGCAAATACATTGTTTTCTTCCTTAAAATGCTCTATATTATAATTAAATGTTGACAAAAACACCTCTTAATGCATACATTTGTTTGCTGACATTTGAGGAATTGTGTGTGGTGTGGGTGTGTGTGGGTGTGTGGGTGTGTGTGGGTGTTTACTTACTACTTTTTTTAACCAGTTTTCGTTTGTTTTTAGATACCTGTCTTTTTTTCAAGACACTGCCTCCCATTTTCTTTGGAACTGTGCCTTAAATCGAGAAAGGTCTTTTTTTGCATTATTATTTGTTTTTAGCCAGTTAATTTATTTACACCAATTATTTTACTAGGATGGGTTTGCAGTAATAGCTCTTTATGGGCGAAGCTCACATTTTGTTGATCCATAGCTGTAAATAAACCCAATATTATTACTCCTTGTAAAGTGTAAAATGATACCCATCATTTCCGATTTAGTTATTCACAAGGATATACAGGGTGTTTGGTGGATCAATGTAGATATTTTGAGGGATGACAAGGAGTGTCATATGGAGTATTTTTGGTCATTTATGCTATTATGCAAAGTCGCATGGATTCCGACTTATGGCCATTTTTTGTTGCTTTCCATTAGGGATCGACCGATATAGAAATTTTGGCCGATACCGATAATCGGCCGATACCGATATTCCGAGGCCGATATATCGGCCTATCGGACGTTCCTTTCCGTACCGTGATGAAAAATAAACATCGGCAAAACAAATAATCACTATTCACCTATTCCTATTATTCGTCGATAATTCCCAAAATGTCGAGTGCAATGTCAAGAAACGTGTTGCCAGTTTACAACAAACTACAAATAAATATGTTGCCGAATGTCAACTCCGCCACGCCTACAGCAGAAACCTTTCCAATTCCAAGCAACTATCGCATAAAACATTAATATTTTATTTATTGTACTTGGAAAATTGTGAAACCTAGTTTTAATATAACATTGAACATCGAAAGGTAAACATCGATGTCGACGTCAATGTTCGGAACTTCTAGCATCGATGTTTTAAAAACATCGATGGACATCGCCCAGCACTAACCGTGTTGGAAAACCCGCCATATTGATGCACGTTATGTTGGGTTATTGTGACACATTTTAATCACTCTGCAACTGTTTGCGATAAGCTTAAAAAACTATAAGAGCAAATGAATGTTCTAACAAAAAAAACTGATCCAAGATATACAAACCAGGTGGAACTCCACATATTATATGCTAGAACGACTTCTAGACTACAAAAAGGTAATCAGCAATTATATCTTGGATAACCCAGAATTGACAGACCTGACATTCCACCAATGGGAGTTCCCATTCGAGTAAATTACTAAACTCTCAAGTAATAAAGACTGCTGTATATCAGAGGTAATTTTAATTAATTTAATTAGTTAAAACATTAAATTTATATTTGAGTAACCATTCAAGGAACTCCATGTTTTCTGGCGTAGACACGTTAAGAGGTGATCTGCAAAAAAATTTGGAAAGAAGATTTAATTATATTTTTATTGACGAATATTTTATGCTGGCTACAGTATTGGATCAAGGTTTTAAGAGCAATTTTTTTGACAATAAAGGTGAAGCAATCTACACAATATTAAAAAGAAAAATTACTACTCAAGAGGAAGACAGCCTTACAATTGAAACTATTTCTAATGACGACAGTGATGACACGGAAGATAATGTGCCATTAAAACTGCTAGCTGTGGAAAAGGATTCTAGGGAATCAAAGACTGTGCATGATTTATTTATTTATTTACACAACACATCAGGTTCGAACTCGAAACGCAAACGAAAAAATCAAAGGAGTAGTTTTGATAAGTTAGTGGAAGATGAAATTAAACTTTACCAAAACGATCCGGTAATCCCCAGAGATAAAAATCCTGTTCATTGATGGAACAGTAATAAACCCAGATTCCCCAATCTTTTTCCGTAGGCTGCCATATACCTGTCTGCACCAGCTGGAAGTGTCGCTAGCGATCAAGTTTTTTCCGAGGCTGGTAATATTTATGATGCAAAACGAAGCAGGCTAGTCCCTGATAGGGCAGAAAGCCTATTGTTTTTGCATCATAATTTACCGAAGCTAAATTATCAATATTAAAATATTGTGTTTAATTTAAAAAAAAAATGTTTTATTTAATCATGTTATAGGTTTATTTTATTACTTCCTCTTGACAAAGAATGTTTATTTTCGTTTATATGTTATTATTTATATTATTATGTATATTTTATGACCAATCAAGATGTATTTTTTACTTAAAAAAATATCGGTCGGTATAGGCTCTTATATCGGCCGATACCGGTAATCGGCCAATGTGGCCGATATAGCCGATAGGCCGATATAAATATCGGTATCGGTCGATCCCTACTTTCCATAAAATACGACGATTCTTCAGATGAAAGGTAATAAAACACCATACTAGATTTTATCACATTTTAATTTTATAATTGATTTTCATGATAAAAATAGTACAATTAGTCAGCACCAACGGCTAGATCCCAAACACTAAAATATAATAAAATAAAGCTAGAAACATAGGCTAGATAGCGTTTTTGTGTAAAAAAATATAACTTTCTCCCGTGTTTAAAAAAAAAACTGGCAACTGATAATATCATTCAATTACTTTTAAAAACTTCATTAGTTTACACTCTCTAGAATGGTCTATGACAGTAGAGAGTAGAGATCTCGATCACCTTATTAGAAAAATAATTGATTCATGTGAAATTTTGAGGCAAGAAATTCAGTTGGGCATAACCACCATGAAAATACGAAAGAGAGCACGATATTGCATTCGAAATGGTGATACACATTTATTATTTTTAATAATAAATTATTTTGTTGCTAAAAGTGTAGGAATAATTGGAATTCTTAAATTTGATTTAATGAAAATTACAATTTATTTGTCGGTATTACATTTTCATTTTGGTATAATCTTCTGAATAATGTTCTAAATTTGACTATTATTTACTGTCCTAGATCATTCTAAAGAGTGTAAACTAAGGAAGTTTTTAAATGTATTTAAATGATGTTATCAGTTCCAATTTTTTTTTAAGAAGAGAGGAAGTTATAATTTTTTTATACAAAAATGCTATCTAGCCTATGTTTCTAGCTTTCTTTTATTATGTTTTAGTTTTTGGGATCTTGTAGCCTATAGCAAATATTATAATGTGATAAAATCGATGATGGTGTTTCATTATCTTTTATTTGAAGAAAATCGTATTTTAAGGAAAACAACAAAAAATGGCCATAACTCGGAATCCATATGACTTCGCATAATAGCATATATGGTCGAAAATATCCCAAATGGCAATCCTTATCAACCCTCAAAACATCTACATCGATCCACCAAACACTCTGTATACTAATAAATACCAGAAACATATTTTTTTTAAATAATTTTTCGTTTTCACTAAAATAAAACTCCCGTTATGAGAAAGAAACAATAAAAGACGGAGCAGATATTTAAATTATGACTCCTAGAACTAGTAAAAAAATGGAAAGTTTAATGATGGTTCTATTGAAAACGAAACGTTGGACATAAAAAGAATATGTATATTTTAAAATTTACCACTGTATCGAAAAATATCAAAATTGAAGGTAAAAGCAGTAAGTAAAAGATATCAATCTAAGTGAGATATGAAAACATACAAATTTTTCAAACTTGCACATAATTTTATTTTAGGTTTGAGTGAAAAAATAATGAAAAATCAAACACTATTTAAATAAACTTTATTTTGGTTTTAAAGCCACTCTTTCATCCCCCTAGAGCTGTCCTGTTTAGTAAAAATATATTTATATTGTCATCACTTTGCCGTCCTGTTGAATTTGAGATTATGCAAACTATGAATGACCTTTTTTGTCATCAGTTATTTTCTGTAGGTGAATGCAATTAGGGAGCCCTTTGTTAAGAATTTGGAGGGGGGCACAATTTTAGTTACCAACCACTTCTGGACTTTGTGTATTTCTAGAAACCAAGTTCAGCTGTCACATATTTCATTTAACTGTTAACATTACTATATCATAATTAGCTAGTGCTACATTGCAAAACTCAACCAAATTAGTATGAAGACCATTCATATTTTGATAATAAACTGTCTTATTCTGAAATATTACTGCCTCTATTGACTGTACAGAATCCACCTACTTCCCTTAATAAAAATTGATATTATCAAATTACCAAATTTTAACATATTGTGGCATACATTTTCTTCTTAATTGGTTAGTATGTCAAAAATTATTTTTCAAAAAACAATCAGGATGTCAACGAAATTATAAGCCAGACTGTTGTGTCCTCTATAAGCAACATATCAATTACAAAGTTGGGAACGTAATATGGTTGGCTCAAATACAAATTTTATTGCTTCAAACAATAAGTTATAGTCGTATATCCTGGATTACTATCAACGTTGTTTTGCTAAATTTGGATTCTATGGAAAATCATAATATTAAAACAGGTATGATGTCATATTGCTATATCTTTGAACATTATTAAATTAATATGGTTTTATAATTTTGTAATGCCAATAAGTGCTTCAGCTTTTCATAGCCAACTAGTTGTTTGTAGTACTGGCTGTTAATTTGGTGCATTTTTACCAAGGTACTTGCCTGATTGGAAATATTTATTAATTATGATTGAGAGTGGGGTCAACAGAAGAAATAAATTTTCTGTTAAGTTGGTAATTTGTTTTTTGATAAATCATTGATTAATTAGTTTAAATTTTTAGAAAATGTTAGTTTCATATTTCGATTTCTTTTTATATTATACTGAATAAATACTACTGTTTTTAGAAATGTTTAAATGTAATGATCTAAAAAAAAGTTAGTTTCCCAGTACAATTTTTTAAATTATGTTTGCTTTTTCAAAACCAAGTATAATAAATTGTAAATGTTTATAATTCTCTCTTTTTTTTGGCATAAAAAAATTATTTTTCTTTTAGGAATAAGTAGGGCAGCAGGTAGAGGAATGCCAGCCGGAATGAGTGGTGTTCCGGTAGGTCTTCAGGGGCCAGTTAGAGGAGTTGGTGGTCCTTCGCAACAAGTTATGACCCCAGGAGGAAGAGGTAAGTTATGAAGCAAAAATAATCATATTTGCCCTCAGTCTGGGAAAAATGAGCACATCTGTATATTAAATTATATAGGTTTTGATAATTTTATGAAGGAACTATCTTTTTTATTTATTTATTTTCAGGACAAGTTTCTGCTCCACCGCAAATGAACCATGGTCCACCAAGAATGGGTGGACCACCACCTGGTATGATGGGTGGACCACCACCTGGCATGATGGGCATGCCACCAAATGCTATGGGAATGGGAAGAGGTGGACCACCGCCACCAATGGGTATGAGAGGGCCACCACCTGGTATGATGAGAGGAGGTCCACCTGGACCACCCAGGGGTTATTAGATTATATAATATGATACCTGAAAAAAAAATTCTTTTATAAAAGTTTTCATTCATAGTTTAGGCTTTTCATGTTACATAATCAAAAAATTGAAATTCGATTTCCATTATAAGTTGATAATTTTGTGTCTAAACTCTACTATAAGCTAGTGAACTTCATTGTTCTAAGATGAAACTTGAGAAATATAGATAACTTGTAGTTTTATTGTATTAATGTCTTTCGAAATGTGTGGATGAATGAAATTTTTTTCTTCTTACTATTTTAATTATTACAGAACTAAGTAATTTAAGTTAAATTGACAAATAAATCTTTTGAAATATATCTTGATACTTTATTTTTAAGATATTTGTAATAATATACATTGACAAACTAAATGCCCTTCTAAGTGATTTATGTTGAGTCTTGTTTTGAAGTGAATATCTTTGTTAAATTATATATTAAAGTTTTTTTCAAATGCAATAATTAAATGACTTGGTGTGGTAGATGATGCCTGGAGATTTTTAAGTTACTTTATTATGGGACTTGTCTTTACTGTATTAAATAAATAATAAAATAGCATAAATAGAGTATCTAAGAAAAAAACATTTATTTTATCTAATTGGCCAATAAAGCTTTTTAACTTCCCAAAGAGAGGAGTCTTAGATCTTTAGCAATAGTAAAGTTCTCATATGTTTGAGATACACATAGTGGTCTTAAAGGAACCTTAAAATTTACAAACGCCAATAGTTTTGAATATGAAATGTGGCCTGATATCTACTTACATGTAAAAATTATGTTTAATTTTTTTTCTCTGTCCTTCAGCGTCCAACACATAACCAATGTACAAAAACTTTAAAAACAAACAAAAGACGATCGGAAAGTTAACAAATGAGCATCAACTTCATTATTTTAAATGGAATACTCTGTATAATATATATCCGCCAAATGGGCCCGGTCTTGCTAATTATAAGATCTAGGTTTGATACCTCATATAAAGATGCCCGAGGAATTTGTGAAAAACCGTGCCATAAGAACTTAAAGGACATGACATCTCACTGTTTTAATAATATATTTCGGCAAAATGTAGTACGTCTTACAAAAAAAAAGCATTAAAAAAGAGAATCTGTTAACATTTCGATCTAGAATCGAAATAAGTAAACCAACAACCTTCTATTTCATTCCACACTCCATCCTACCCTTGCTACAACCGGGAGGTAATACTAAATCCCAAAAATAAGCATACATCTGATTTTTGTAAATAAAGGATTGTTTTTATTTTCAAAAAGATAAAAGAAATTTCATAGTTTTTTGAGAATCCTAACCGTTATTGAAATAAAAAGTATGTTGTTTCATTCTTCTATTGCTGTAGAGTGAAAGAATAATGTTTTTATATAGAAAGAGAAAAGAAATTTGACGAATATCACCATCTTTTGAAAAGTCAAACACTTTTTAAATATACTTTATTTTGGTTTTAAAGCCAGTCTTTCATCCCCATAGAGCTATCCTGTTTAGTAAAAAAATGTTTATATTGTCATCTCTTTCCCACCCTGTTGAATTTGAGATTATGCAAGCTATGAATGACCTTTTTTTGTCATCAGTTATTTTCTGTCGGTGAATGCAATTAGGGAGCCCTTTGTTAAAAAATGGAGGGCAAAATTTTAGTTACGTCACCACTTCTGGACTTACTGTATTTGTAGAAACCTAGTTCAGCTGTCACATATTTCATTTAACTGTTAGCATTAGTGTATCATAATTAGCTAGTGCTACATTGCAAAACTCAACCAAATTAGTATAAAGACTATTCATATTTTGATAATAAACTGATAAGTCTTATTCTGAAATACTACTGCCTGTATTAACTGTACAGAATCCACCTACTTCCCTTAATAAAAATTGATATCAAATTTTACCATATTGTGGCATACATTTTTTCTTAATTGGTTAGTATGTCAAAAATTATTTTTTAAAAAATAATCAGGATGTCAACGAAATTATAAGCCAGACTGTTATGTCCTCTATAAGCAACATCAATTTCAAAGTTGGGAACGTAATATAGTTGGCTCAAATGCATATTTTGTTGCTTCAAACAATAATTTATAGTAGTATATCTTGGATCACTATCAACGGTGTTTTGCTAAATTTGGATTCCATGGATCTATATCTTTGAACGTTATTAAATTAATATGGTTTTATAATTTTGTAATGCCAATATCTCAGAAACTTTTAGGGTTAGACCTAGGAAAGTACAAGCAAATAATATTCAAAAATGTAAGATTGTAAATTCAGCATGCACTATATGGCGTTCCAGTAAAGTATTAATTGGAGAATGTCACAGTTGAAAGTTAATTTTTACAGCAACTCGATCATGCCGTGTAAATGAAATCATCAAGCAAAGTCCCTTGGAGAGGATAGATTATCAGTAAAATTAATTAAAATACACACCTCTAGATATTGCTAAACCGTTGACCTATATCTTAATCATACAAAGTAAGACTGATGCAGTACCCAATCTTCAAAGAATCAATTGCTATACTAATTTAAAGAGCTGACGAGAAAAATAGTCGAAATTTATCGGTCTATTAGCTTAATATATAACATGGCAAATATATAGTCTATTAGCTTAATATATAACATGGCACACTTTTAAAAAAAAAATGTGAAAACTAGTTTGGGTTCAAAGTAAAGTGCGGCTGATGCCAAGTATGTTCTAACTTCAAAACTCATGAATAATCTCAATTACAAAAAAAAAAACATCGGCATCTTTATAGATCTGGCCAAGGCCTTTGACAGCTCACCAAAAACTCTGACATGTTTTTTATCACCTTGTGGAGTTTAGGACAGAGTACTGGAATTCATTGCTAAGTATCTTTTACAAAGAGAACCATCTTTGGAGATTAGCAATATAATTAGCAACTCTCCAACAGTAAAAATTGGAGTGCAGCAAGTTAATGGTTTAAGTCACTCGTAAAATCTCTTTTATGATGTGGATTGATTGAATGGGGCGGGACTCGCTCGTCTATTATACTGAATTTTAATAAGGTGTGAGCCAAAAAGACAGACGTTTTGGGGGACAGAACGACTGACTGAAAAAAGAAATACAAAACACGTTAAAAAGTAATAAGAGCTTACCAACCAACCTACAATTTACAAAAATCAATGTAAGTGGTGAAAAAATTATTGTTATTAATTAAAAGGTAATTCATAACGATAATCATTAATATTATTAAAGTTTGTATAGGGTCTTGTTATAACACTCGACATAGTGAGTGTCTGTGCCATTTTCAAAATTCCGTATCCGTCTTAGCGCTTTTTTAACTTTCAATATTTTCATATCGGACATGGTTCCAGATAACTTTTGAAATTTGGTAAGTTTTTAGAGCACACTTGGGGCTCTCGGACGGTATCAATCGGATCTTCGTATCATTTTTAATTTTCCGGCTATTAAAAAAAAATGTTTTGTCGAATTTTTTAGGGTGTGGTATGATACACGATAACTGTCGATAACAGAAATATTAATTTGAAATTTTTTGCAAACGTTTCCACTTGATTCCAGGATTGTATTTTGCTTTAATTTTTAAAAATTATTTTGGATCCAAAAATAAGTAAATATTTCCTCAAAATAGGTATCGACCGTAAAGTAGAATAAAATCCTCACATCCAGCAGAAACTGTTTGACATTCTAACATATGTTAGATGCTCAATTTTGAATACCAAATGAACGTAATTAGAATAGAGATAATAAAAACAGGTCAAGTGGGATTTATAAAGTCGAGGCTATTGATGTTGCCATTCTGAAATTAAACATACGGGCTTTAATGCAACCATTCATAAACGTTGGAATTTTGGCCAGCTGCTACTGTGGTTCGCGTTATTTTCGTCAGTTCGTAGATGAGTAGATGACCAATGCAAATGTTCTGTAGACAGAATGACATTAAACATGTATACTGAAATAAAATTTGTTTGCTGTCATGATACTTTCTGTTTTCAGTTCTTGATATTTTACTTAAAAAAAATACATAAACACAAACGGATTAGAATGTATGAATTAAATGAAGAATGCAGATTTTTATAAATGCAGGTATATTTCATTTCGGTCTGCTTGGGCTTTGTATGTACCTATGCTTATATGGTTTCAAGCGATATAAATATATATATATATATATATATATATATATATATATATATATATATATATATAAAGTAAAAAGTAGTTTATTCATTATCAATATGTACAATCACAAACGGATATACACTTAATAAATTGTCAAAAATAATACAGTTAAAAACCTGTGATATAGAAATAATACAATATAAAAAAACAAAAAAAATCACTTACATTAGTGTATAATAAATACATAACAATTACAATATTTCATCTATTCAAGAACTCAGCTGTGGAGTAATATGTTCTGTCAATAAGAAACTTTTTTAGCTTTTCTTTAAAAACCTTTACTGAAGAATAAGATTTGAGCTCTTTGGGGAGCTTATTGAAAATTTTAACACCCATGTAATAAGGACTGGTTTGTGATATTGAAAGCCTCTTATAATCAATCACAAGATCACAGCTGGTTCGCGTCCCATAACTGTGATTGTCCATGTTACTGCTGAAATGTGATTTGTGTTGAACAACAAATAAAGCAACTTGGTAGATGTAAAGGCTCGGCAAAGTCATTAGATTTAGCTTTTTAAAGCTCTCTCTGCAAGAATCACGGAATGATAAGCCATCCATTATTCTAACTATTTTCTTTTGGACTCTAAAAACGTTTTCAAATCCACTTGAACTGCCCCAGTACAGTAAGCCATATGAAAGCAGCGACTGAACCAACCCAAAACATCTGCCGTGACAGTACTCCTTATCTGCCGAACTACAAAGCATGCAGAACTAATTTTACCTACAAGATAATCTATATGTTCATTCCATTTTAATTTGTTGTCAATGTATAAACCTAAAAATTTAGTAGATTCAACCTGTTGAATTGATTTGCCCTCTAATTTTAAGAGCCTACTACTCTCAACTGAAGTGTTCATTGTACAGAACTCTATAAAATTTGTTTTTGTAGTGTTCAACTTTAATCCATTTCTAGAACACCAATCAGCGATCTCGCCTATGGCAGCCTGCCCCTGTTGTAGAAGGTTTTCCATATTTTTATTTCTGACAAAGAAAGAAGAGTCATCAGCAAAAATAGTTATCTGAGAAGCCGATTTACAATAGTCAGGCAGATCATTTATATACACTAAGAAGAGAAGGGGTCCCAGTACGGAGCCCTGTGGCACGCCCACTCCACACAGCCTTTCTCCAGACTTACTTGTCCCGATCATAACCCGCTGACTACGATCACACAGGGACTCCACCTAACTCTCGGCCCTACCTCTAACTCCATAGCTCCTCAGTTTCCCCAGCAAGACTTGATGATCTACCAGATCAAAAGCTTTGCTGAGATCAAAGAACAGCCCCAGATTGTGTTCCTTGTTCTCCAACGATCTAAGAATAGATTCTTTAGCCGCATCTATTGCCGTTAATGTTGACTTGTTTTTTTGATAAGCGTGTTGATTGTGTTTTATTATGTTATACTTTTTAAAAAAGCTATACAATCTCTTATGGAAACAATACTCAAAGACCTTTGAATATTGTGCCTGCAGAGCAATTGGTCGATAAGATGACATCACTGGTGGAACCTTTACCCTTGTAAACAGGAACTATCTTAGATGTCTTCAGGCAGTCCGGGAAAGAACCCTCAGAGAAAGACAAATTGACCAAATAACAGAGTGGTCCAGCCACTGCCTCGGCAACGTCCCTAACCACAGTGCCTGGAACCTCATCCATACCACTAGATTGTTTACAACAGACTGTCTTTATAAATGAAATCATTTCATCAACATCATAAGGAGCTAGAAACAAAGTATTTGGATTTGAAGTAATGGTTTCACTATACAGGAGACCATTGGCTTGATAAATTTGAAAGTATTCCGAAAAAAGTGCACAGATTTCTTCCTGGTCTGTAATTTTTTCATCATTATGATTAATTTGAAGAATTTTTTGTTTTTTTTACATTCCTTGATTCATTCACTATCCTCCAACATTCCTTATTTTTGTTTGGTGCAAGCATTATTCTACCATTGTTATATGATGTTTTGGCCAGATCTAATTTATGAATGTAGTTACATTTGAGTACTTGATACCTTGACTTTACGAGAGGGTCCTCACTGGTACTATTAAGTAGAGCCATTTCAGAAAGCATGTTCTCCAGTTCCTTAAGCTCATGCGTTAACCACGGACTTATGTTGGTTGGTTTTTTTGTCAATAACCTCTTTGGAAATGCAATTTCGAAACAATTTAAATTTTCATTTAAATACAGACTTACCCCTCCACCTGCTGAGTTCACTCTAGTATAAAAAGACAACAATTTATATCCAGGTAGAGTCAAGATTTTTGATTAATCTTTTTTTAACCACGTCTCCGTAATGCAAACAAATTCAGGTTCATGTAATGCTAACAAATTTTCCAACTGAAGGATTTTATTCTTTATACTTCTAATATTCAAATTAAAAACACAATTATACTTTACAGAAGAATCATTCTGCACTAGCGGCGCCAGGACTGTCTCCTGTCGTTTTGTCGAACATTCTGAAAAGAATATTTGTTTAGCACTACTCCCTGTGGCCAGATTTCCGGATTCAGTAATTTTTCAGCAAAAAAGCTCTGAATCCCAATTCTAAAAGAACTGTAAATATCAACTGATTTCAAATTAAGCTTGACTACATCACAATCAGAACCTATTTCCTTCCCCACATAAGCTTTCACATTAGCCTCTGTTGTCTCTGGGACCAGTCTGGATAGGAAAAACCACTTCCTCTGCTGAACTGCTTGTAAACTAGATGTGCTGGCCTCCATAGAATTAAATTGTTTGGCACCTCGAATAACTGGGCCTGCCTTATTTATGTTGCCATCTATTGGTTGCTGTCTGTTGGACCTGTTTTTATTGCTATATACAACTGTCTTCCTCCCCTCTTTATCATCATGAGCTTTATTAATGGTATTTAATGATCTGTTCTTATTATTAGAAATGGAATTCACAGATCTATTTTCATGACTAGATTCCAAGTTGATTATGTCATCCATTATGTTCCTCTGAATCACCTCAATTTCGCTAACAGTAGATTTCTTATGCTCTACTTCTAGCATCTCCCCTCTATCCGCATTTACACGATTACCGCTCGTACCTGCGCATACATCTGCACGCTTTTTGATGTTTTTGGCTTGTCCCATGTTCTTGTTATTAATACTGTTATCTTCAAATATATGATTTTCTTTATGTTTTATATCCGAATGACATTTATTCACAATGGCATTTTTAATAGTAGAAAGTTCTTTCTCAATAGAGGAAAATTTGTTGTTTAGCATTTCCCTCATGTTAGTTGTAACTTTATCGGTGAGGTTTTCAATGCAGGGACTAATCTCATGCAAATGAGACTGTAATTTCGAGTGCAAAATTTTATTTTCCTCATCCAATGTACATATTTTACTTTCCAAACTCGAAATTTGTTTTTGTAAGTCCTTTATCATGTCTTTTAAAACAGTATTTTCAAAAGTTAATGACTCGTTTATTACTCTTAGGCTCTCGTTTTCGTCTGTCAATTCAAGGTTACTAGCTAAAGTATAATCACTTTCAGGATTAGCTTCAAAAAGTGCATTCACACAGCACTTTTTACTAGACTTCACAGCACAACTATTGTGGAAAAATTTAGAACAACTTTTGCACTGCACACGCTTATTTACAGCTGCAGAATTACAGAAATAGCAAAGAGCCTTAACTTTGTTTACATCATTCGGTGCCATCTTTCAGTCTATATGATTCTTTAAATTTAAACTATGTATAATCATAGACCAAAATGGAACAGAAAAATTTACATGTAGTAGTAATTGTTTGAATCCACCTACTCAGTTCAGCAGGTATCAATCATAAATTGAATTAAAAAACATTCAACAAAAAAAAATTTTGTAGTCTTGAACAGAAATTAATTTAATCTTGTCCGCTAAATATGGTAGTGTAAAGTCTCCTTTATTGTGTGGTCAAAGTCCAATCTGGCTTCATCAAATGCTTTTGTTATTTAGGGGTTATATTATGTTTTAAATATTTACATATTTTGACAATTTTATGCAGCTTTTGACACAATTTTATTAATAGAATTTGCTATTAACATACCAGGAAACTATTGGTTATGTATTCACTAATTTAATTAAAACTTAAAACGAGTTATTAGATTATATATTCTTGACCAGATAAACAGGTTGTTTCTAAGGGTGACCACACACTCAAATATATATATATATATATATATATATATATATATATATATATATATATATATATATATATATATATATATATATATATATATATATATATATTTTTTTTTTGTTTTTTCGTTTTTGTTTTTTTACCCATATATAAATATTTTGTTAATTATATTCTTGGGCATAGATTAACTCATTGAGAAGTAAAACTGTAATTCATATCGACGTTTCGCTCATTATATTGAGCTTTCTCAAGATATTTATTTTCTTAGAAACATGTCAATTTTACGAATGTTTTGAGATACATTGTTATATTATCGATGGTGAGTACCTGTGTCAATTGTGACTCATATATAGCTCTTTGCCTAGTATCTGTCAACATTTTTGTAAAAATGCTAAAGAGTAAAGCACAATTTTGAACATTGACAGAGGATCGTTGGTATCCCTGGCAGAAAGTACTATCAATGGGTACCTGTACAAGTTTTAACTCACCTGCAGCTTTTTGTCTAATACCTGGCAGCTTTTTTGTAAAAATGTTAAAGAGTAAAGTACCTGTGCAAATTTTGACTCGCCGGTAACTATTTGTCTATTACCTGATAACATACGAGTTCAGTAATATGTGGAAGAAAACTTATTTGTGTCCGTACGGAAGCTTGGCAGTGCGGTAAAAATTCGCAGAACAACTATTCATCGAATTATTACACTATTATAAGATTAAAATCATATAAGATCCAAATGTTGCATCGCTTTAAGGAAACTGATTATCCACCCCGTGAGAAGATTTGGCGACAGCTTTTGAAACTTTTCGGAAATCAAAATCACCTTTTAAATCATTTGATGATGTCGGATGATGCCACTCCACCCCATTTTGCTGTAGAAACCCAGGATTTGCTAAACAGAATATTTAGAGATATATGGATAGGTAGGAACAGTCCTATCAACTGGGCTTCTCGGTTGCCAGATTTGTCTGCCCCCGATTTCTTTCTTTGGGGCTACACGAAGGCAGTACCGGATCTACAACTTTTGGGTCCCTAGGCCCGCTTGAGGTTACAGGCCCCTATCGACCCTATCCTCTAAAAGCGTTGCAGCCAGTGCCGGATTAATTATTTTCGCGCAAACGTATTTACGGGCCCCAAGCTCCTTGAGTATAACAATATATACAAATTACCTACCTTACCGATAAAATGAAAGAAGGAAAATTATATAAACGATTTTTTGTTACAGCGAGGCGGCGGTGGGCCCTTTTTTCGACGGGCTCTTGGCCCGTGCCTCTCGGGTCTAAAGGGTAATGCGGCGCTGCACGAAGGACAACTATTACGCGCCAATGCAAAAAAATGACGCACTGAAGGAAAACATCAGAAATGTCATCTATTCTATACCGCAAAGTTTTATAGAAGACGCTTTTGAAAACCTGTTTTCATTTCATGCATGTATTCGAGTACATGGCCGTCATTTTGAACAATATGGCAATTATTATTCAAATTATTAAATTTTACCTTTAAATCGTTCTAAAAAAAACCATTTATCACTTTATTACATTTCACATGAAATTTACCGTTTTTGTTTTCCATGGCCAACTAATTATTATTCCTACTACTTTATTTGATTTAGTTAGAAGCAAACTGAAGGATCAAAAGCTCTGTGACTGTCAATTAACATACAGAATATTCCATTTAAAATAACTAAGTTGTCCTATACCTGAATGTTGGCATAATAATATTACATTGTTTGTACACTCAGTAGAGCATGATAATTTCAGCATTACTAAGTAAAGCTTTTATCGAAATAAAGGCTATTGGCGAAGACCGCATCTCCCTGCATCAATCCACTTTCAAGTAATATAATGCGACAAAATTTAGAAGTTATTTAGAAGCACTGGTCAAATTGACTTTATATAGTCTTGATTTTGAAGATAGATATAGCAAATTATATATTTTTTTAAAAGCTGAAGGATAAAGCTATGTTACTGTTCATTAAGATACAGGTTGTTCCATGTAAAATAATAAAGTTCTATACCTGCTGAATGTTGGTATATTATATTTTTGGTACACCCTGTACAACCTCATAATTTCAGCATTATTGCTTAAAACTTTTAGCAAAATAAAATCGATTAGCGAAAACCGCATCTCCCTGCATCAATGCATTTTCAAGTAATAAAGAATCAAACTGCCTCAAAATACCTTGGGACACCCGATATTTATTATATGGAATGTAAAAGTATTTCGGTACGGAAGCGTTTTTTTATTTTTATAAACTTGTTAAGTTGGGTGTGCAAGGGATGTGTAGCTGTTCCACTATATTTGTTATCCGGGATGTAAAAGTATTCCGGTCCGGAGATTATTATTATCGATTTTAAATATCGATATAAGCTCTGGAAATACAAAAGGCTTCCAAATTGTGTAGAACAACAGGAAGCTCTAATATTCACCAGTTTCCTTCCAACATTTAATGAAAAACATATTTGCAATTATACTAAAATAGATTTACCATTGCAAGTAAAAAGGACTTTTGCCCTTGGTCCAAAGTTTGGTCTACCATTGAAACCCTCTGAAGTACCTATTCCAACGATTATTAAAGATCTTGAGTATTTCATCAGCCAACAATTTGTAAATGATGAGGAAAAGAACCAAATAAGGGGAAAAACTACTAACATTTTAACAAACTTTTACAATCACTACCAAACATCAAAATCTTATAATTCGTTACTGAAAAATGTGTAAATTACTAAACGTTTTTTAAAAGAACACCCGAATATCATGGTCGGAACAGCAGATAAGGGAAGTTCTACCGTTGTTATGAAGAGAAGTGAATATGACCACAAAATGTTAGAAATGCTCAACGACTCCACCGAAAATATATAGTTTAAAAAAGACACATAAGCAAGACTAGGCTAAGATCCTGTAACCCTGGATTTTCTCAAAACAAGGTACAAGATTGCTACGCTCTTATTTAATAATAATTATTATTACTGTTTTATTTTAAATTATTCCGATCACAAAAAGGTATCAAGATTACAGCTCGTGGTCAACAGAGCGTGCAATGCAGATGCCCTAGCTCAATTAACCCGGAGAGTAGAGCGTCGGAAAACGTAAGAAGTCTTAAAGAAAGAAAAAGAGAGGAAAAAAAAAAGAAATGAGCGCCACCAATTTATAACGACTTAAATTGGAAAGCCCCTTGATCTTCGCGGCACTTGCTTCCTCTTGATACTTTAAAAGAAAATGAGTGAGCTAAATAAAACACACAAATGAAGTTAAGAAAAAAAATCTATTTATCCGTTACTGTATAAAAGAAAAAATATAAACAATAAGTATGTTATCAGTTACGGTATAAAGAAAAAAAGTAAACAATAAGTGTCACCAAATCCAGCAGCACCTGAAAGTTCTGAAGCGCTCCTAACTTCAAACTAGGCCCCTGACATGGGATTAGTCCCGAGTCTTGAAGTTAAGTCCGTGACTTGAAATTGTCTATGACTTGCAGTTGCAATTAGCCCCTGACTGAAATTAGGACTGTGACTTACAGTTGGCCCCTGACTTGAACCCTATCCAATAGGGTCACTCAGTTCTAGTCAGAAAGTGGTTTCACGTGCCAAGTACAAGGGCATGGAAAATGGCGGTCTGGTCCAATCTTCAGGTAAAATCCTCTCTTACAGAGATTTTCTAGCACGAAAAATAACACTCACAGTGCAAACTATAATGTGCCCGAAAAACTATTGCGGTGTTGAGGAAAAATCCCGCTAACGGATTTCCAAGATTTTCCTGGATTATTTCCTCAGACCCGCGCTGAAGACCTGTGGGTTATCCGCAGGTGACCAGAAAAATGAAAAATGTCTTCCCTCAGCCCCTTTCCATCTAGAACTTTGGTTAACTAAGGTGGCGGAATACCATTGGCTAGAATATGTCAGGTGCTAACAACCTTGCCAAAAGAGCACATAGACGGAATAAAACAAGGATATGATTAACATGTTAGACAAGAAAAACGACTCTCCATTGGTTGAGAAAGATACAGGAAATAATGCAGGAATACACTTGGCAACAGCGAAAAAGATGCCTGCGCTGTTGATATGAGGAAGTACCGGATGGACGGTTTCGAGAATAAGTTAATATGGAAGTCTTAGCCGAATAGATCCGAAAAGTTCCGAGACGACGCAATAATAACATTGACAGAAACAACTAACCTGAAATTTAAAAGCAACGCCTAGGCGAAATGGAAACGTAAATAAACAAATAATATTTAATTAATTACTCTAGTACTAATGGAAAAGGACCACTCAGAAAAGTCAAATATTAGTCCGAAGTGGAGTAACAAAGAGTCAAAAAAAATGATGTGCTAATGCAGGAATAGTTAAATGCCATAAAAATGAAACGTAAGTTGAGTTTAATTTAATAGAATTTTCGCAACTGTATAAACTCATTATTTAACCATAAAACAGGAATTTATTCACACAATTATTAACTATTTATTTTAGGAAATGCATCAGACGCAGACGTAACGAATATTCAGTTTATAATAGGCTCCAAGTAATTATGAAACTATGGACAAAACAAAAGTCGATCTGAATTTCGGAACATCAAACATTGATAGAAATTATAAGAAGGCTGTAGTTTATATAGTCTCAGGAAAATAAAAGGTAAGAATATTAATATTTAATCGAGAAATACCTTTGGTTTATTTGTGTCTAACTTAAATGAAAATACCTTTATATGTTACATATTCACAGCAAAACACGAATAATAAAATGTAGATTTAAGAGAAAGTATGAAGGGGTGTATATATAGTATCTATAGTCTAAAAATAATCCTATGTATATCTGAAAAGAAATATTTATCAAGGCAACCTTTTTTTTAATACTAGTATTTACAGTTCAATATTAATACATAATATCGACTTTATATCAAAGAATTTATTGGGGTACTAATGATTTGGCTTTTACAGCGACAGAAGAGTTACAAAATATACGCTCGAATCTAAAAATGCAGCATATCTAGCCAAGGAAAACGAAAATCCCAAGACTTGTATAAAGGACTCGAAAACAGGTTTTCAAAATTAATAAAAATTAATTTATATCTACTCTGTAAAATATATGCGAAACTGATTTTTTTTGGCGACATCTATGAACGAACGCTAAACTTATACCATTTACTGAAAATTATTCCTTTATATCTTGAGTTCAGATATAGGTACAAAATTAACTACTTATCGAGAGGTGACACTGTGTGTACCGAAATTTGCTGCAAAAGGTGTTGAATTTATATTTCGCTTAAATATGAACAATGTAACCGCTTCTAATAACAAAACTACTAAATTCTAAGTAAATCAAACCAACAAGGCGTACATACTAATCACTAAACTTACTACTAAAGTAGTAGATTATAATATTAAATTAATCATACAATGAAATGCACTTATAACAAAATTAAACTGTTACAACTCCCCCTCTCCAAGGAAAGGAGGGAAACTTATAAGAAAAGTTGACCGACGATCAGAGCTAAATTTAAAAAAAATATCCATAAAAGGTAAAGTAAAATAAAATATATTTTCCCAGTCTTTTGCCATACTATGCTTCGAAGCTCACTGAGAAAGATGTTCAAACCAACTACTCTCCTATAAAAACTGTCGAGTAAGATAAGCTACGAAGGAAATGACTAAGAAGGGAAACTAGTATAAGAGAAAAATAAAAAAACTTCTTTTAGAAACTAATTTAAACCAATTAGAAATGGTACCACTTAAATCAAATCATAACGCCAATAACCACTGGTGGCACACTAATATATAAAAAAAAAATAATTAACTAACAACCATAACTCAAAAAAAATATACGGGAATCGCGACAAATTGCCTATTCAACCACAAAGGTAATAGATCAGATTACAAATTTCAAGTACAAAAACAGTACCAATATCGATATAACAACGCTAATAAAATTAAGAAATTTTAATCAAAAGGAAACGGAACAAATAAGAAATTTCTGGCCACTTCGCCTTTCAGAGTTTCGGAATTCCCCAAGAAGAGCGATCAAAACAATTTCTACTCCATTAAAGTTGTTGGATTGGAGTGTGGCCAGAGTTGCGTGACACCCAAATAAGTGTGGGGCACCTCAACAAAAAGCGTAAATATTAATTTAAATTCACAAATAAAAAAAGTGTTGTTACCCAAAAGTCCCACCAAACAAAAGGGAGTTCGATATAGCTCGACCAAGCTGAAAGATACACTAGCCGCAGCGACTATGTACCGTGCAGACCAAAAAAACTAAACAAAAAAGCTAATAGGGTGTTCCGAATGTTGCCACTGCCACCAACTGGCTGAATTCTAATAGGTCAACTGGAGCTCAGGAAAATATACACGGGGTAATATGTGAACAAGATGTTAGGCAATATCAATCAATATATCATGATGTGCAAACTTGCGCAAGCACAAAAAGTCAAATCCAGTATAACCAAAATATACAAAAGCCAAAATATCAAATATCAAAACCAAAAAACTTAAATGGGTAATAATAAACGTAACTAGCATAAATATATATGCCATAATCAAAATAGAGAAAACTAAGTTTGGCGTCGCTTAGCGTCCAACAATTTAGTTACGAAATGCAAATTTGCATAAGTTCCAATATCTTAAATCCCAAATAATAAGGTAATCAGCTAAGAAAACCGACCTATCGGCAATAACTTAGCAAAATGAATACTGAAACAACAAAATGCATATATCAAATCCCAAATAATACGGAAATTTACTAAGAAAACCGATCCTAGCGGCAATAACTAGCTATAAGCAAAATAAAACATAACTAAAGTTAGGGGCAATTAACTAAGATAATATAGCTACACCAAAATAAAGCCAAAAGGTAGAAAAGCTAAACCAATAATAATCATAAGCCAATAATAAAAGCAAAACATTAGTCAAAATCAGGGAGTGGAACTCGTAATCGTCGCGACCAGATTCAAAAAAAATAACCCATCGATGATCTTGGTTGATAGGAAGCCGAAGGTTTTAACGGTGTGGACATTTAGTGGGCTTTTACCACTGACAGTTTCCCGCCGCGACCGAATTCTAAAGCTCAGGCCGCGGGGCACAAATCCCGGAAATATCCCATCGATGATCTTGGTTGATGGGAAGCCGAAGCTTTTAACGGTGTGGACATTTAGTGGGCTTTTTCCACTGACAGTTTCCCGCCGCGACCAAATTCTTAGGCCCGGGCCGCAGGGCACAAATTCCAGAAATATCCCATCGATGATCTTGGTAGATGGGAAGCCGAAGCTTTTAACGGTGTGGACATTTAGTGAGCTTTTACCACTGACAGTTTCCCGCCGCGACCAAATTCTTAGGCCCGGGCCGCAGGGCACAAATTCCAGAAATATCTCATCGATGATCTTGGTTGATGGGAAGCCGAAGCTTTTAACGGTGTGGACATTTAGTGGGCTTTTACCACTGACAGTTTCCCGTCGCGACCAAATTCTTAGGCCCGGGCCGCAGGGCACAAAGAAGAATACAGGGACGAAAAAAGATAAATTCTAAGCTGTGAGATCCATGTAATCATGGTGATGACCTTTAAGGCCAAAACAACCTAAAAACAAAGGTTGACAAACTGACAAGATGAACAAATTAAAAGAAAAGTTGTTCAATAAACCACTAAAGACAAACATGTTATCCTATTCTAAGAAATAAGTTTGTCCAGAAACTAAATAACAATAGCAGTAGTACCGCTCACTGCTATGGCAAGAAATGGCCTAGTATACAAAGCAGACACGCCATGTTAAAAAAGTGGCAATCGGGGTATAAATCAAGTCTGGGAAAACAGTCAAAATTGGTGAATTTTAAAAGAATCAAAAGCATTAATTTCTGATCGAGTCTTACATTATCAAAAAAATTGCAATGTTTCTAACCCTAAACTTAAAATTATAAAGAGAAAAGGGAAAAAAATACAAACTATAATAATACGCAGTATAAAATATATGGTGAATAAAAAAAAATATTGTTTTGATCTTTCTAAATTAGTTAGATGGACAATCGGATTCAGATTGGATTAGCACCGGTTTAAGATCTTGAACGTGCCAAATACCTTTACTTACACCAAATTCATCTGCGAGCTCATATGTATAAGTTCCAGTTTTTCTTTTAATAATAAAAGGACCTATAAATTCGGGAGATAATTTAGCGCTAAAATAATTCGCGGCGTCAGACAAACTTTTATTTTTACGCCAAACTTGTTGGCCAATAGTATAACTAACAGGGCGTCTACGCAAATTATAATGATGTTTAGCTTTAGGCCGAGAGGTTTCAATTTTTTTACGAATTATTTGAAACAGCCGTTGAAATGATTCAACTCGTTTTCTAACATAGTCCTGGTTTTCAGTATCGGGTCTATTAATGCTGTCTGAAAAATCTTGACCGAAGAGTTTATGTTCCCTACCAAAATTAACTAGAAAAGGTGTATTACCTGTTGTTTCGTGACGAGACGTGCGAATAGCGCAAGCAATTGAAGATAAGTTATCTTCCCAAGTTCGTTGATTATTTTGTTGTACATAAGAACGAAGCATGGTTTTTACAACACGATTAACTCGCTCGGTGTGATCAGCTCTAGGGTAATACTATGCGGAAATATTTTAACTTTATATTTGTCACAAAGAGATTGGAATTCTTTAGATTTCATTTGAGTCCCATTGTCGCAAGTTAGAAATTGAGGAGCTCCATAGACGAGAAAAATTCGATCTTCAACAAATTTAATCAAGGACTTAGCGGTAGCGGATCTGCAAGGAAAAAGTTCGACAAACTTGCTGAAATAGTCTGTCACTACTAAAATGTGTGTATTGCCTTGTTTTGAACGAGGCAATGGCCCAATGTAGTCAAGGCAGATAGACTGCCAAGGCTCTTTGATTTCAGGACGATTACCCATTAAGCCTGCCGGAGGTTTTTGTTCTGAGCACAAATTCTACAAGAGCGAACATACTTAGCCACATCGGCCCTCATTTTTGGCCAATGAAACCTTTCGGCTACCTTCCAAAATGTCTTAAAAATTCCAACATGACCCGCAGCTGGGTTATCATGGCAACGATGGAACACTTCCTTTCGCCTATCTTTGGGAACGACGATCTTCCAACAACTAGAATGATCTGGAAAGTTAGGATTAGCTGACTTGACAAATTTATACAAATTGCCGTTTTCCACTCGCCCACAAGGATATTTTTCAGGGTGATCCTCTAACCTCGCCAACATTCCACGGTACCATTTGTCTGATGTTCTAGAAAAATCTAAAGATGATTCGATCTCATTGACACTAGCGACTGTGTCAGTACTAACTGGGACAGAACGTGAAAGAAAATCAGGTACTATATGTTCTTTACCTTTGCGGTGTATTAGTTGAAAGTCATAAGGTTGAAGGCGGAGAGCCCAACGGGCAAGACGGCCTTGTGGATCTTTAAGGTTATGCAACTACAATAACGAATGATGATCTGTTATGACTTTAAAATGAACACCTTCCAAATAATGCCTAAGTTTTTCGACACTCCAAATAACGGCAAGACACTCCTTTTCAGTAACGGTTAGCTTCATTTCCTGTTTGATAAGAGAGCGGGATAAGTAAGCAATGACCTTCTCGCCATCGTCAAACTGTTGAGTTAAAACAGCACCCAAGCCAAAGAATGAAGCATCTGTCTGAAGAGTAAAAGTTCTATTGAAATCGGGACAGGTAAGAACTGGAGCAGTAACAAGGGCTTGTTTTATGGTGTTAAAAGACTGTTGACAATCAGTTGTCCATTCCCATTTAACATTTTTCTTAGTAAGCCGACTGATAGGGGCTAATACAGTTGAAAAATTGGGTACAAAACGTCTGTACCATGAAGCAGTCCCAACAAACCTGCGAATTTCGGTGATATTACGAGGGGGTGGTATATTCACTATTGCCTGTACCTTTTCTGGATCTGGTCTCAGTCCTCGAGCATCCACGATGTATCCAAGATACTTTAGTTCAGGTTTACAGAAATTACACTTCCCGAGACACCACTAGACCAGCTTCCCTCAATCTGTCAAAAACAAGACTCAAGATTCTCAAATGTTCTTGAAATGTCTTCGAAATAATTATTATGTCGTCCAAATAGACCATGACGTTATTTTCTAAGTCAACTCCCAGAACTCGGTCCACAATAAGTTGCCAGGTAGCTGGCGCATTAGTTAGCCCAAAAGGCATGCGGCGAAACTGATAAAGGTTTCTGCTAGGGACAGTGAAGGCGGTAAGTTCTCGAGAAGACTCACTAAGAGGGACCTGCCAGAAGGCAGACTTAATGTCGATGGAATCTGTAGCTGTCGTCCTTTTTCCTAACTAAACACACGGGACTGGATCACGGACTTTTCGAAGGTTCTATGACACCAAGTTTTAACATTTCGTCAACTTCTTGGTCAATAATGTTCTGCTTAAAAGGAGAAACAGGATAGTACCTTTGTTTAATAGGCCTAGTACCGGGCTCAAGTTCAATGATATGCTCAGTTACTTTACAACAGCCAAGATCGGAACCCATCAATGAGATTTTCTCCTTGACCAATGCATCCAGAGCAGTTTTATCATCTGGGGACAGTGTAGTGCCACCCACGACGGAGCAAATCTCTGAAGAACCTATATCACTGGCGAAGTGCCAAACATCTTTCCTTAAATCTGGAACGATCTTCATGGCCTTCCAAAAATCAATACCCAAAATGAGTTGGTGCGAAAGCTCAGGAATTACCAAAATATCAACCATACGAGTTTTACCTAACAAGGTTACAGGAGTTTGAACAAACCCACTACTGACGCAACTGCTGCCATTAGCTGCGGTGCATCTAGTTTCCTGTTTAACGATTTTTAGACCCAAATTCTGTAAGACTTTACAGCCAGACTGTCCAACAATAGTGCGAGAAGCGCCTGAATCCAATAAACCTAAAATAGGACGACCCAAGACAAAAATTTCTAAATAAGGGCGTTCATCACCATGAGCGTGAGAAATAATAAAATCTAAAATGTGCTGATTGAGAAAAGTGTCGTTGGTCGATAGAATATTTGAAGTGGGAGACATCTTACGACCTATCGACTCTCCCGGAAACCGTTTCCCAAAACTGAACATTTGGGACAAGATCTGACTGTAACGTCAGCTTTACCACAGCGATAACAATAAACTTTACGATCTTGGGGGCATTGGCGACTCACATGACCAGTTGCCTTACAATTCCAACAAGTGATAGAAGGTCGATTGGCTAGGGGAACAATTGGAGGCTGTTGAATAACCTCGACAACAGGGGTACTATTTGTATAGGAAAGTGGAGTTGCTGTTGAGGTGGATGAATCAGAAGCAACATATGCTACAGGATTATATGGAGAATAATCGCCAGAAGCTATGAAAGCAAAATCTGGTTCAACCAGATTATGGCGTTTTCTAGAAGGTGGAACATAATGATCAGCACGATATTTCTTAGCTTCCAGTTTAAGACACTCTGTCTCGAGTTCCTCTAAAGAGTTAACTACATTAAGTTGAGTAGTATAAAAAGGAGATACATTTCGAGAGATAATATCTAATTGAACGTCTTCCGACATACCACCATAACGCCTAAACAAAGCGCTCATACTTGACAAATAATCTACTATGCTTTCAGACGGATCCTGAGTTCTATCTAAAATTTCTTTAAACAACCGAGAACGATAATCGGGGGGTTCAAAATGCCTGCAAAGTAAATCTGATAAACTTTTCCAATCAGTAAAACGTGAGCAATTAGCGCGGAACCAGTTTAATGCGCGACCTGAAAATAAATCAATAGCTGACTCAAACAATTCCTTTTCTGAAATACCACGAGCAATTCGCAATTCAGAGACACGTTCCAAAAAATTATAAACAGATAGATGTTTAGTGTCACCTGTAAATTTAAGACCCCACTTTTCAACTCTTTGAGTTTTTGTACTAGAGGGGTGAGTGAAAACAGCTGAAGGCTTATGCTTTGGCGTAGACTGCTTACCCGATGATACTGACGCTTTATTTTTATTAGAAGTGGCACTTGTACCAGAGGTCTCAGACGAATCCGAATCAGAGTCAGATATTTGAAATTTACTAAAGATTTTACTTAAGGTAGGATCGCTTTTTGATGTTTATTCTAGTTTGTCAAGAGTACTGAGGATTTCGCCCATTAAAGACGCTCGATCTTTTATCGATTCATCATTTAATTTTTCTACAGGGATGCGATTTAAAAGATGGACTAACCGCGTTTGAATCCTATCAAAAGTATTTTTAGCAATTTCACCAGAGATTGTGGTGATTGAATCTTGTAATTCTTTTAAGTTTTTTGTTATATATTCGCGTTCTTCATTAAAATCTAGTTTATAAGCAGGATAAGTCAATAATTTACCCTTTTTCTCAAGATTGAAAACAGGTCGTAAGGCAGAACGTAACTCGTCCACAGTTTTACTATCATCGGCTGGAATTCCACGAACCGACAGTTCATAGATTAACATGTCTTTTTTTAGGTAGCCGATTTGCATATTATAATCCATCGTGACAATATTAACAAAAGAAACGCAAGATCAAAACAATAAATATCACGACAAGCAAAAGAGATAACAAATATATCAAAGCAAAAAAAATAGAGCAGTAAGCCAAAAAAATTGAAATCTAAGTCAATAATCATAAACACTTACTAAAGGCAAATAACCATTCAAATATAAAAACTAAATCAAATACGCAAATATCACAAATATAAGAAAGTAAAAGAATTTCAAAAGGGCCCTACACGTTTGGGCGCCAAATTGTAACCCTGGATTTTCTCAAAACAAGGTACAAGATTGCTACGCTCTTATTTAATAATAATTATTATTACTGTTTTATTTTAAATTATTCCGATCACAAAAGGTATCAAGATTACAGCTCGTGGTCAACAGAGCGTGCAATGTAGATGCCCTAGCTCAATTAACCCGGAGAGTAGGGCGTGGGAAAACGTAAGAAGTCTTAAAGAAAAAAAAAGAGAGGAAAAAAAAGAAATGAGCGCCACCAATTTATAACGACTTAAATTGGAAAGCCCCTCGATCTTCGCGGCACTTGCTTCCTCTTGATACTTTAAAAGAAAAAGAGTGAGCTAAATAAAACACACAAATGAAGTTAAGAAAAAAAACTATTTATCCGTTACTGTATAAAAAAAAATATAAACAATAAGTATGTTATCAATTACGGTATAAAGAAAAAAAGTAAACAATAAGTGTCACCAAATCCAACAGCACCTGAAAGTTCTGAAGCGCTCCTAACTTCAAACTAGGCCCCTGACATGGGATTAGTCTCGAGTCTTGAAGTTAAGTCCGTGACTTGAAATTGTCTGTGACTTGCAATTGCAATTAGCCCCTGACTGAAATTAGGACTGTGACTTACAGTTGGCCCCTGACTTGAACTCTATCCAATAGGGTCACTCAGTTCTAGTCAGAAAGTGGTTTCACGTGCCAAATACAAGGGCATGGAAAATGGCGGTCTGGTCCAATCTTCAGGTAAAATCCTCTCTTACAGAGATTTTCTAGCACGAAAAATAACACTCACAGTGCAAACTATAATGTGCCCGAAAAACTATTGCGGTGTTGAGGAAAAATCCCGCTAACGGATTTCCAAGATTTTCCTGGATTATTTCCTCAGACCCGCGCTGAAGACCTGTGGGTTATCTGCAGGTGACCAGAAAAATGAAAAATGTCTTCCCCCAGCCCCCTTCCATCTAGAACTTTGGTTAACTAAGGTGGCGGAATACCATTGGCTAGAATATGTCAGGTGCTAACAACCTTGCCAAAAGAGCACATAGACGGAATAAAACAAGGATATGATTAACATGTTAGACAAGAAAAACGACTCTCCATTGGTTGAGAAAGATACAGGAAACAATGCAGGAATACACTTGGCAACAGCGAAAAAGATGCCTGCGCTGCTGTTGATATGAGGAAGTACCGGATGGAGGGTTTCGAGAATAAGTTAATATGGAAGTCTTAGCCGAATAGATCCGAAAAGTTCCGAGACGACGCAATAATAACATTGACAGAAACAACTAACCTGAAATTTAAAAGCAACGCCTAGGCGAAATGGAAACGTAAATAAACAAATAATATTTAATTAATTACTCTAGTACTATTGGAAAAGGACCACTCAGAAAAGTCAAATATTAGTACGGAGTGGAGTAACAAAGAGTCAAAAAAAATGTTGTGCTAATGCAGGAGTAGTTAAATGCCATAAAAATGAAACGTAAGTTGAGTTTAATTTAATAGAATTTTCCCAACTGTATAAACTCATTATTTAACCATAAAACAGGAATTTATTCACACAATTATTAACTATTTATTTTAGGAAATGCATCAGACGCAGACGTAACGAAATTTCAGTTTATAATAGGCTCCAAGTAATTATGCAACTATGGACAAAACAAAAGTCGATCTGAATTTCGGAACATCAAACATTGATAGAAATTATAAGAAGGCTGTAGTTTATATAGTCTCAGGAAAAAAAAAGGTAAGAATATTAATATTGAATCGAGAAATACCTTTGGTTTATTTATGTCTAACTTAAATGAAAATACCTTTATATGTTACATATTCACAGCAAAAGGGAACACGAATAATAAAATGTAGATTTAAGAGAAAGTATGAAGTGGTTTATATATAGTATCTATAGTCTAAAAATAATCCTATGTATATCTGAAAAGAAATATTTATCAAGGCAACCTTTTTTTTTAATACAAGTATTTACAGTTCAATATTAATACATAATATCGACTTTATATCAAAGAATTTATTGGGGTACTAATGATTTGGCTTTTTTTTTACAGCGACAGAAGAGTTATACAAAATATACGCTCGAATCTAAAAATGCAGCATATCTAGCCAAGGAAAACGAAAATCCCAAGACTTGTATAAAGGACTCGAAAACAAGTTTTCAAAATTAATAAAATTTAATATATATCTACTCTGTAAAATATATGGGAAATAAATAGTTTGTCTAAAATGCTATTTGAAGTTTTTCTCATACAGTATATAATTATTAAATTCGGCAAAATTAAATAAATCCAACAATTATATTTGAACTGATTTTTTTTGGCGACATCTATGAACGAACGCTAAACTTATACCATTTACTGAAAATTATTCCTTTATATCTTGAGTTCAGATATAGGTACAAAATTAACTACTTATCGAGAGGTGACACTGTGTGTACCGAAATTTGCTGCAAAAGGTGTTGAATTTATATTTCGCTTAAATATGAACAATGTAACCGCTTCTAATAACAAAACTACTAAAATCTAAGTAAATCAAACCAACAAGGCGTACATATTAATCACTAAACTTAATACAAAGTAGTAGATTATAATATTAAATTAATCATACAATGAAATGCACTTATAACAAAATTAAACTGTTACAATCCAACGTGAGTTGCATCAATAAACCTTGCTATAATAATCTTCCTACATTATCTTCTTAGTCCAATAAGAACTACCAGTTAGTATCACTGGACGTGTTTTTTTTGTTCACGAACATTCCTAAATTATTAATTATTATTAATATGATAATAATAATAATTTATCTCAGCATGCTGACATTCCTAAGAACCTTATAATAAATATGATAGAATATTGTTTTGAATCCAGTTATTTTACTTTTAAAGACGTTTTTTACTAATATTTTAATGAACGATTTAGTGACAAACGTTTTAGACAAGCTGCCATTTATCGTGCCGTTTTTTTATCTGTACGTTGATGATTCCATAAAAGCTATACCAATAAAACATCATAGTACCATTCTTCATTGTTTTAATAGTTATCACCCAAAAATACAATTTACAATTGAGAAGGAAGTTGACAAAGGACTATCATCAAGTGATAAGAGGTGAGGTAATGACCAACTGGTATGTCAAACCAACAAGTTCAGGAAGAATACTCAACTTTTATTCCAATAACCCATTCTCTCAAAAAATTGGGACTATCAGTGGATTGCTCAATAGAACTAAAAATCTGAGTCACCCTCATTTTTATAGCACAAATATTAACAAGATTAAGAACGTTTTGAGAGCGAATAACTATCCGATCGGGTTTCTTAACCAGTGTATTAATCACTTCGAAAATAAAATGAAAACAGTTGTAACAACACAAAATAACAAATCAGATATTAAATATTATAAATTTCCTTTCATCAGTGGCTTGCCACAAAAAATAAATCAATGTTTTGATCAAGGAATTTCTAAATTAGCGTTTTATAATATAAAATCCACCACTACCTTATTTTCTAAAATTAAAGACATGGAAAAACAATCAAATTTTATTTTACTGTAATTCATTTTAATAATTTTATATTTAAATAACGAAAACTAAAATTTTGTTTGTTTTTGTTTTGTTTTAACTATTTTAACCACACTTGTAATTATTCAATAAGTATACTAAAATTTTCTTTTAGTTTTAATGTTTTCTTTTGAACTATACAAATAAAAGTGTAATTGTGCCTGAACTTTGCTCGCAAAAATTCAGAACAGTCTAGCATAATAACATCTAGTTGGAACTCTTAATAGCACCGTAAAACCAATTGGAAAAAAAAATAAAAAAAAACATCAACTCAGCTGTGTCTTTTCCAGCGGAACACGTACAAATCAGTACTTTATTAACCACACGTAGCCTTATTACGTTTTGATTAGAGAACTGTTTCTGGTGTATGTGTTTTTGTTGTGAAATGTTTTCCTTCACGTCACATCTAGGAATTATTGGCGAAGTGCGAAGACAACGACACTAACAATTCAGGTATATTTTTAATGTTTATTTATTATTTATGATGAACCGATGCGTGCTTACACAATTGCGTTTCGCGCGTACATGAAAAAACCCTTAAATTTGATGGATCGAAACCAGACTGCGTTTTATCTTAGCAAAGTGTGATGTAATAGTGCACGCCTACATAATAAAATTCAGCATAATCGGACAGATACTGCTCTTTAGCCTAGTGATATTAATTTACTGCATTTTATCTTTTGATAAGAAAAAAAAAATTTTTTTGAAGAAATGGATTGGTAGATGAAAAATGTTAGTTTCAAAGAATCTGACTGTGTCAAAAGCACTGAAAACCTACATACTGCGTTTTTTTATAGGACTGCAGGATATCCCTTGGTAAGTAATCTGATAATTTACCGCAGTGTTAGGATCTCGCAGCAGGTTCTATATTTATTAACTTCTTTATTTTCTACATTGGTCTTTCTTTCTACCTGTAGTGATAATGTTTCTGTCTTGCACACTGACCTCAGCATGGTTAACTATCCCCACTGTATAAAAGCTACCTGTGTACGTTTGTGGGCTCTTTACCACAGTATTCCAAAGGGTGGCGCCCAAGATTCAGCGGTTGGATACTTTAAATGATATAGACCAACCGAGACCACCGAGGTACCGGAGAGCGTCACAGTACAGATAGATACAATAATTTCAGGCCTAATAAAAGATGTGTTAATGTTTGACCTACGGAATGTAATAGCTTTTAATACAAATTTTATTTCTGCTGAGCGAATAAGAAATAAAAGAAGTGAAATAATGTATGTTTTGACCTTGAGGGGGCCCGGCCCACTTGACTTTGGGACCATTTGACCTTGAAGTTTTTAGCACCTTTGCGTCTCCACCCCTTCGCCCTGTGAACACCCCCCTCTTTTACGTCCCTGTCTCCCTGGCCCTGTGACATTATTTGACCTTAAGTGCCCCACACACTTGACCATGGGTCCATTTGACCTTGAGATTTTGAAGGTCAAATTGTTTGACATTGAAATGACTTCGAAAATGTTTTGAAGGTCGACCACTTGACCTTGGGCTTGTTTACCCTTGAGATGTTTTGAAGGCCAAATTGTTTGACATTGAGACGTCATTGCCCCGCTGGCTTTGAGTTTCAATGGGGGTGTTATATTTACTGACTTTGAAAATGCTTTGAAGGTCAAGTTGTTTAACCTTGAGACGTGGTTGACCCGTGGAGGTTGCTTGGTATTAAGTGAAGCATTTGTTATTTATGTGGGTAGAGGGTATTCGACTATGAAAGTTGCCTATATAAAAAGCTTGGTTAGTTTTATAGTGCATATCGCTAAATGCTCCCGTATACCTAATACATTGTGAGCCCGTGGTGAATTTTTAACATCGTATTTTTACGGTGGCTCGCTAGACGAGCAGGTCATTTTTGCTTTGCCTTGAACAAGCCGGCAAATCAATACCTAAAATATGTGTTAGGCATATTTGCATCCCGGCGGAAGAAACTCGTGTCAGCTAGACCTGCCCGACAACAGTCCCTTACGGGTCACGTAAAGCGGGACCTTATAATGTGTCGTTCATACATATGATACTTTCATTGGGAGGGTACTTTATATTTTTATCAAGAGAAGTTTTCCATTTAATTTCTATTTTATGTCCAGTATTTGACGTGCAACAAAAAAAATATTGGTTGACTGGTGGAGGGAGTGCTTGTTATTTGACCTTGGGATGCCCTTAGCATTTGACTTTGAAAAGTTTTTGAGGATGTTTTGAAGGTCAAATTGTCTAATGTTGTCATTCGACCTTGAGGGGCCCTTACTCACTTGACCTTGAAGTGGACCCCGTGCACTTGGTCATTTATTTGACATTGAGGTATCATTGCTCACTGACTTTGAAATTGTTTTGAATGTCAAGTTGTTTGACCTTGTCGCGTCCTCGATCTACGACTTTCAGATGACTGTAGCAGTAGACTTTCAAAAGTTTCGGTGGGGGGCGTTACAATCAATGTCCGGTGGGGGGTGTTATACTCAGGGTCGTGGCTATTTAGTATTATATTGCCACAGTTTTAACGAGCATCAGTTGTTCAACTTGTTTGTAAGCGGTAACCTCGTGTATACTTAAAATGTTTCATGCTTGAAAAATTTCTTATAGAAGATGTTGACAAACACAATTGCTGTGACTGTGCAAATCTTAGCATGGATCCAAAGTGGAATAGTGTATTTACATCCGAGACAAGATTCGCAAACAAATGTAATTCCAGTCCGCAGAGGATTACTCCTACACTTGTTTTTGAGTATAATATCGAGAATATGAGAATAAAATATAATACCGCAAAAAAACTACTAATTTTGAAGCAAGAAAATGGTACAGTTATAAGATTTACCTACGATGACTTAATGGAATTTTTGAAATTTCTGAATGCCATAAACGATTTTTTGTGGGGTGCCAACTTTTATATGGGAGAATATCTACATATAAATTACTGGGTTGAAGAAGAAGTCATAGGATTATCCATATTCGATATTGATTCTGGTGTTTTAATGACTTAATGAAAATTATATAGATTTACTGTTAGCTCATAGAGCATTTATTTGCGAATTTGTTTGTCGCATACTAAAAAAGTGTAATTAGTATGGGAAATAAACATCTTATTAAGCAATGTTTTTTTTTATTTAAGTAGATCTATGATACCCCCTAAGAGAACTTGTAAGTCATAGGATTATCCATATTCGATGTTGATTCTGGTGTTTTAATGATTTTTAATGAAAATTATATAAATCTACTATTAGCTCATAGAATTTGTTGGTCGCATACTAAAAAAGTGGAAATAAACATCTTATTAAGCAATGTTTTTTTTTTATATAAATAAACCTATGATCCCCACCTAAGAGAACTTGGTTTAAAACAGTAGTTTTGAGATATAAAGCATTTTAGTGGTTTTGAATTTTGTATGCACTCTTTATAGCAGTACAAAGGTAGGGTAATTTTTGTGAATTTTTTAAAGCGTAAAGTTATAATACACGAGTTTAGATAACAAAATGTAATTATTTATTATGCTAAAACTCTATTCAGGACTTGCCTTAGAAGGGTAGTATATTCTCTTATCGTTTCAGCCAAAAAAAGCACAATTTTTTCTTACATGTGTGACGCATTAAAACATCGGAAAATATATATCACAAACATGCTTATACTTTTTGTACAGTAATACCCAAGATCTGTAGCGTAGAAAATGGGTAAAAAAATTCTTTAATATAGATTAATTCTTTATTCATAATGTTTACATGTAAACTTAATTGTTTTGTGTAATTTTAGGTGAATTTAGTTTTTAGGAAATTTAAACGTATTTAAAAAATATTATTTATTAAATAGTATTATATCAAATTAATGTGTTTACTTAAACCCTCAGAAGAACCTTAATACATATTCGATATATCAAGAATCATTACAGATACATTCCGAAAAAAGTATTGGTGTATTGAAAATGTGTGGAAACCGAATTTGGGACTCTCCGAAGAACAGTAGTACGAGGTGAACGCAGGTTTCCACCAGTGGCGGCTCGTCAGGGTAGGCCTCTGAGGCCGCGCCTCACCCCCAAAATAAAGGAAAAGAGAATTTTTTTATATAACTTTTTATCTATTACCAATTAGAAATATACTTTTTAACAGTTTTACAACATAATAACATTAAAAAAAAAACAAAATATAATCCCATAATAAATATTTTAGAAAATAAATTCTGACCACATCAAAAAACCGACCATGCAATCCGTGCAAACCCATTCCTAAAGAAGGTGCTCTCGAATGAGGCGAAATAATTTCAATATCAACGGCCGGTGCCGATGCCGGCGAGTCACGTGATTACGACAGAGCGGGATGGCGATTGCCGATGCACGCGTTTTCTATTGCATTCTGGAGGCGATAAATCTGTAGCTTGGATATGCTTTTATTGGTTATTTAAATCACATGACTAGCGAAATATTGCAACGGCTTCTTTTTACGTGGTGCGTGCGGCTGAGAAAGAAATAGGAAATAGATTGCGATAATCGCTGATTGAGGGCGTTCTGTCTTTTAAGGTGAATAAATACGCGTGAGTAAGTTTTTGTTTTGTTTTGATTTGGTAAGTTGGACCGTTCCATTTTTTGTATTTGCTTTTTGCTTTTGAAATGAATCCTATTCACGACATTATTGCTTCATTAATTAAAACGCCTTTTTTAAGAAGAAGCGAAACTGAAAAGAAACAGATATTAGGTAGCCGTCCGACGCCGAAAATTTTAGCAATATTTAACGATAAGAGGCAAGGTAAAAAATATTCAAGAACTTTTCAAATATCTTGGTACGAAACTTATAGGTGGCTATGCGGAAGTATTTATAAAGAAAGCTTATATTGTTGGCCTTGTATTTTATTAGGTTGCGTCAAAAATAATTGGAGTTCAGGGGGCGGATATTCGGATTTAAAAAATTTTTCACGAGCAGTAAAATCGCATGAAAGTTCAAGAGAGCATATTAAAAATTCGGTAGCACTTACAAGACTGGAGCAAAATAGGGCGACTATTGCGGATGCACTACAAGAAAATGCAAGTCTTAATAAAATTGTTTATAATGAAAATGTTCGAAAAAACCGTTTATTATTAAATTATTTAATTGATGTTACTATTACTTTGGGTAAACAGGACTTGGCATTTCGAGGTCATAATGAAACAACAGATTCTTTTAACCGTGGCAATTTTAAGGAAATATTTGCATGCTTAATAAAAAGAAATGCCGAACCTACTGAACATTGTGCTAAATTTAGTAATATTTTTACGGGACAATCTAAGACTATACAAAATGAACTAATTGGTTGCATACATGACTATATTCAAGAATATATAAAAAAAGAAATCAATGACACCGATTGTTGTTTTTTTGGCGTAATTGCGGATGATAGTACTGATATAACAAAAAAATCACAGTGTTCGATAACAGTTAGGTATGTGACCAACGGATCTTTAAAAGAAAGATTTTTAGGATTTTTTGACGTTAGCGATAATAGAACAGCAGAGAGCCTTTTTCATTTAATACAAAACAGCTTAGAGCCTTATGACTTTAAAAATAAATTGGTCGCGCAGTGTTACGATGGGGCTAGTGTTATGGCAGATGAAATAAATGGGCTTCAAACAAAAGTTAGATCTATTGCTCCTTTAGCTATGTTTACTCATTGTTGCGCCCACAGATTAAATCTAGTTTTACAACAGGGAACAAAACTGATTACCCAAAGTCGTATATTTTTTGCCACTTTATTAGGAATACCAAATTATTTCCACCAATCACCAAAACGGTCTTTTGTGCTTAATCAGATAGTAGGTAAAAGAATTCCGCGAGCTGTAGAAACGCGATGGTATACACGGTCTAAAATTTTAAACTTAGTGGCTAATGAATGGGATAATTTAATTATAGTATTTGAAACTATTATTAATGACTTAAGTTCTGGAACAGAATCTATTAATGGTGCAAAAGGATTTCTAAAGCATTTTAATGATTTCGAATTTTGCCTTTTAACGCATATTTATAAACAAATTTTTAGTTGCACTGATGTACTGTTTCAAATATTACAGTTAAAGCATTTAGATATAAATTACTGCATTTCGCAAATAAATCTTGCCAAGCAACGAATTATTGACTTTAGAAACGAGGACCATTTCAAAGAACTTTTCAATATTGCTAAAAAAGCCACTATTCTGCCAACTAACACACGTCGAGGGCAATGTTCTAGCGACTTTGATATTTTTACTAAATATAAAATATTATATTTCGAAATAATAGATTGTATAATTCTTCAATTAGGGACGCGGTTTGAAAATTTAAATAATTTAAATTTCTTTGCTTTAGTCGATTGCACAAAATATTCGGAATATGCTAAATGCTTTCCAGACGACTTATTAAATAATTTATTAAAAAATTATCCAAACATTTTTGACAGAGATAGATTAAAGAATGAGCTTTCTGTATTGTATAGGGATGAACAATTTTCAAATTTAGATGTCGAAAAAAGTCTAGCTTTGTTATTTAAAGATTTTAAAGCAATTTTTGCGGAAGCATATAAGCTTTTTAATTTAGTTTTAACTATTCGCGCAACAAGTGTATCGGCCGAACGAAATTTTTCATGTCTTAAACGGATCAAAACCTACCTAAGAAACACAATGACACAAGAACGGCTTTCGGGTTTAGCAATGATGTCAATAGAGCAGGAATTACTGTCAGAACTTAGTGAAGACCAAATTATAGATAAATTTGCAACCTTAAAAGACAGGCGTATAGATTTAATGTACAAAAAGTAGTTTTTTTATCTTATTTCATACAACTATTTATTTTAAGTTTTAATAAACTAAATTATGTTTTTATTATCGCAATCACCGCTATATTTTAGTGATAGCTGTACATATTTTACTTGTTTTGTTTACTTTTTTTAGAGTTTATTTTTTTAGTTTTTAATGGTTTAGTAGGGCTATTGGCGATGACCTCCATTAAAAAAAAAAGGTCAACGCGCCGCAGAATAATACCTCATGGGTGACGTGGAAGTTTATTCACATTTAAACAAAATTAACCTCATGTAGCCTCACCCTTCAATATACTCACGAGCCGCCACTGGTTTCCACTCAATAATGCTCAAGCGCCTCGTCAGGCGCTTCGAGTCGGTGGAACTCCACCAACTACCGAATATGCGATGCGACCCTCGTTATTAATGATTCGCTGCCCGATTTTTGCTTCAAGCGGAGCCGATGGCTGTTCTACACGAACTCTTCGTGATGTGTCAACGGTGGCTTCATCACGGTTAATACCCGGCGATACTTAACGTATTACTGGCGCGGTGCGTTATAGCGCTCTCAGGGAATTTACGCCGATTTTCCGCATGTTGCGCAATGTGTTTTTCATATATACTTAGCGGGCGTATTTTTCTGATTATTTGGTAGAGAGAACCGTATTTTTACTTTTTCAGTTAATTTCATGGCAGAAAACTGTAGCTATAGATATAAACTGAAAAAAAAATTATATCATTAACTAAAATCCTGCGTTTCGACTGGTCTATCTGCATATATTAAGTATTTTCTAAAATTCTTGTGAGCTCCCCAAAAATCGGTTTTTAAAGTACATGGTGTTTAAATGATAAAACTGACATTTTGTGTTAGTTGTTATGTAAACTACACACAAATGTTGGTTATTTAGAGGGTATTTTTTTAATTTGGTATCTAAAATCGTTTCCGAAATATAAAAAAAACGAAAATTTTCTTTTACACCCTTTATCTCGGAAACTAAGCGTTTGCGGACCTATAAATATACAATTTTTGAATTGTTTTGACCTCCCAAACACATTCTTAGAATATTTCCCTTTCCTCCCGAAACACCCTGATTTTTTATTAGGAAAGTTTTAAAGTAGACTCTCCGAAGAACGATAGGACGGTAATATGGCGCCAACGCCGGTTCCCACTCAATAATGCGCGTCCGCGGGATGAGCGGTCTGGTAATACCCTCCCTGTTTCCGCGGTCTTCTCCGGGTCTTCGAATCGGTGGAATTCCATCGACTACCGAAAATGCGGTGTGAGCCTGCTTTTTAATGATTTGTGGCGCGATTTTTGCGCCAAGCCACCGAACATTAACAATTCTTGTTAATGTTCGGTGGCCAAGCCGAGGAAGGATATCCTACACGAGTCCTCGTGATGTCATGCGGTGATGGCGCGGTGCGTTATAGCACTCTCAGGGAAATTTACGCGGTTTTTCCGCACGTTGCGCAACGCGTTTTTTATATATGCTTAAAGGGCGTATTTTTCTTGTTATTTACTTCAAAGAAACGTATTTTTACTATGATTAATCAGAAAGATATGAGTTGAATAGCGAATCGGTGCATACATTCCCCAAAAATGTATTAACTTCGTTACAGCCTTAAGAGCTAGGTCTTAATGTGTGAAAATTATATTTTCAGTTAATTTCAATGCAGAAAAAGGGAGAAACTATATTGAATTGGAGAAAATAGAAATTTCAAAACATGGAGATTTGGAACAATGGTTCAGCAATTTAAACGAAGTAAATGAAACGCCCATTTAAAATATTTCAAATTTAATACATTTTTTAATAAATATATATAATTCACATTATAATATCTAAAATATAGGAAAGTACAGAGGTAATATATTTAAAAGATAATTTTTTCCTATCAATTAAAACTATATGGAATTAATTATGAATGAACAAAGGATACCATAGTTTAAAAGTATGATGTTATTGACGTTTCTTTAATTCGCTTCCTAAAATACATAAAAAAAATCATGAAAATTCTAAATGTATGTTATTTTTTAAAATTCTACAATTTTAAACTCCCTACTACTTTTTACTTTTAAAACATAACATAGATGATCAAAAGAGAGGAGAGGTATGGTTGTAATAATCACTCTTTTATTTCATAAACATATACTTTTGTAACTATAGACTTACTACTCAAAAAAAATTATATCATTAACTAAAATTCTGAGTTTTGACTAGTCTATCTGCATATATTAAGTTTTTTTTTTAATTCTTGTGAGCTCCCACAAATCGGTTTTTAAACTACATGGAGTTTAAATTATAAAACTGTCGTTTTGTGTTAGTTCTTATGTAAACTACACACAAATGTTGGTTATTTAGAGGGTATTTTTTTAAATCTATGTGCATCCCACGTTTTGATTGGAGGTACTTTTAAGTTGAGAATTGACAAATTTTGTTATTTTAAATGTGGAAAAGAGCTCCAGAGCATATTGAATAGTTCTTGTTGATCGTTCTTAAATGTTCAAGGATATTTTTGCGATTATTAACAATTGTATGATAAATAAACTTTAAACAAATTGCTATATTATATGTCTGTCTGTTGATGTGCCTCTTTTTGTGTCTGGCTGTGTGTATGAGTGTTTGTGTGTCTCTGCCTGACCGTTTGTCTGTGTATTTGAGTGTGGATGTAAAAGAGGGTTTAAAACACCGAACTTCTATTTTATTTTTTTTTTCGTTTTTGCACTAGCATTAAAAATGTTATTCTTATTATTCATTGATTTCAGATCGGTGCTTTCACATCAGCTCTAACTTTTCACCTGATTGTTTAACTCGCTTGTTATCATTCGTCCTCTTAGCACTTTTAATATAAATATGAATCAACAGAATATCCAATACATTTGACCTGTTTAGCATGAGGTACAAAGTGTTTTCGGGAGCAATTCTAGATCGATATTTAAGCTTGGAGTGTTTTGAATAAAAAATATATTATATATCTACAAATCAGAAAACACACGCTTGCTTTGTAAAGATGTATGATAATAACTCGCGATATATGAAAATGTTTCATTTGATATGATAATTACATGTAAATTAAGTAAACCCAAGATAGGTATATTACTTTTTACAATATATGATGGGTGGGTCGGATGTTGACTCAACTATATAGAAAGTACAAGAAAAATACTGTCAATTTTATGGCTGGAACACATATGTGTAAAATATTTGTATGGTTCTATAGACCTTGACGATTTTTGTGCTGATGGTTAACGAAGGTCTCCAAAGTTACATCTAAATTCACATTTTATCGCTTCAGTATCGAAATGCTGTTTTTCGAATGAAATCGGCATCAATGACAAAATCTGTTATAACTTGCAAAAAAAATCAGATAATTAGAAAATGCTGCTGAGGCCATGGACTTGAAAGAAAGGACCTTCTATATTTTTCCAATATTTCTTTATTTTTTAAAATAAAAACAAAATATGCATATAAGATATGTAGGAGACAAAAAAATGCGTATTTTTAATTATATTTCGATTAATATTCGTATCTTTAATTATATTTGGATTTGAAGTTCGACTAGACACAAGCTCATGCAAAAAAAATCGCTAGGAATAAAAAAATACTAATATTTTTTTGCATAAGCTTGTGTCTAAACGAATTACGAAAAATGATAATACCAATAATACGCATTTTTTGTCTCCGATATATTTCATGTGCACGAAGTAGCTGAGGAAAAGCAACTAGAGGAAAATCTACAAAAACATCTTCAAAGCAGTAACAATGGCGACAAGAGTGATATACAGGATTATGCAGTTCCGAAAGCAGTACCAACGACGGTTAGTGTGGTATTGACACACTAGATAAAATGGATTTAGATTAGAAAAGCAAATAAATACTGTGAAAAAGACAATGTACATAACAAGTTTGAATTGTATTTTTTACAAATAAAATATTGCTAGTATTACATTTCTTTTATTTCCCTTATTTTTAACTGTTTTCAGATATAATTTTGATTTTTGAATTTTACTCTAGTTCTAAGTAAGAATGGGTCGAGTTAACATTACAGTTACGGAGAACTTCGAAAGGTAGTGATATTGTAACCCGAGACTATTTCTATAAAGAAATTCACAAGCTTCGGATAATACTGGCTGAATTATTGAATGAAGTGTGTGACAAAATTAGGATAATATTTAATATTATTACGTCCGAAATAGAATTTGTATATGAGTACACGATAATACAAACAAGTGAAGTAATATTATCTAAGCTTGAGAAGAAAGTTGATCAGTTAATTAGAGAAATTAGTAAATCTTGGATACATTTAAAAAAATATTTAACTACGATAACAGAAACAAGTGAAGTAATATTATCTAACCTTGAGAAGAGAGTTGATCAGTTAATTAGATACACTCGTAAATCTTGGATATATTGGATGAAAATATTTAACTAATGTCGCAGACCCTACATGCTTTATTTTAGACCTTATAATGCTGCACATTGGCGAAAAAAATAGTTTTAAATAAACATGGGCCGTGTTAATAACACAATTATATAAATAAACATAAATTTGGACGCCGAATATTTAGTGAAAATGTACAATTACTGCGGGGGTCACCAAGAATTGGATTTAAGCTTACCCTGGATGGTCAATATGACATGCAAGGAAAATCTTTAACCAATGTCGCCACACCGACTAAGGATTTACCGGTCAAATATATAATGACATGCAAGGAAATATGTTTTTGAGATCTTTAAAAAAAATCCAAAAAAAATAATAAAAAAGTCAAAAAAAAATGTTTTTGGGCTTTCAATTTCACAGAGATTTTTTTTCGCCACACCGACTAATACCGGGTTTAAAATTTGAATTTTTTTTGTTATGTACTCGACTAGTTTTCACGTCCGGCCCTGTAACATCTAAACGATTTATTTTAGGCGAACTTAGTAAATAAAACGAATAAACTGGGTGCCATATTTTAACCTCTTGCATGCATAGATTGGCTTTGATTCCCCGTAACAGTGTATCGGTACCACCTGGGGCAAAAACGAATCGGCAGAACGAAAACTTTATATTTTTGCTACAAGGCATACATTTACAAAAGTATCAAATTGCCTTGGCAGAACCAGAGTAAAGAGTGGGTAAAACCACTATCAGAATTAAATGAGTATATACATTTGATTTAATTTTAGGTCCTCAAAAAACATCTAAAAATTTGAAAATTTTTAGGGAGATGGCCACCATCTGAGATACAATACTATCCTCAAATTTGTAAAATAGCTTTAAGAAGAAGAATAGCTTAAGAATTAGAGAATGATGACAACCGATTGATATCAGTATAAGTACTACTACTATTACCTTTTCTGAATGAATTGAAGCAGCGAAATGGTTGAATACAAGATAGATGCAATTTTCAGTATATAGGTTGTGATTTTTGACACTTTGGAAGGTTTTAAGTATACGGACTCAAATTTTCTAAATTAAGTGTACTTTTATAGTAGTATATGTTTAACATAGGGAGTCTAGATAGAAATATGAATTTCATTATTATACTGTTCAGAGAAGTAGTAAAGCTTATAATGTTATACAGGAGCAATAAATTAACATTTTTGTTAATTTATTACCGACTTTGGGAATCCCGTGCGGGTTTTTATACTATATATACCAGACAGGTAGATAATTTGCAGGATTCATTAAGGCTTATACATACGGAATCTAATAGTACTTAATACAGATTTTATTTCTACTGGGCGGTAATGAAGCATATATTAAGTTATACAGGGGTAGTATAAACGGAGTTGTAACGGTAAACTTTTTTGAAAAATATATGTTAGGTTTTCTCGAGTTTTTAGGTTATGACAAACATATTCTTGAAAAAAATATTATGTGTGTACGGATGTGTGTATGTAAACCCAAAAAGTGACTTGAGAACGACTAAACATATTCGTTTCAAATTTGCACTAAAAATAGACTAAGTCAGTATCTCAGAGAATTAGATTTTGTGTGTCATAGGCGTGGATCTTTCATTTTTTTAAGGGGTATAAAAGCGTAAAAAAATTCATATTTTGAGAACGCAAACCCGATAATAGTCAAATTAAAAACAGAAATAGTTGACGTAAATGTTCTAACATTCAAATATAGTGGGAGTCATTGGCGTAGATACTTTTTTTTGATTATAAAGGTTTAAATCAAATTGAGGTAATATTAGAAAAAACAGAGAAAAACCTCAAATTTATTTATTTTTTTGAATAGGTATATTTGTCCATTATACAGGGCAGCTCAAAACGGATAAGGCAACCCCCTGAAAAAGGAAAAAAATTCAAAGAGCGGGTTTCACTATTTGATGAGATTTTTTTAACACTTTGGCAGGTTTTCAATATACGTTAAAGCATATATTATATTGCACAGGGAAAGTAGGTAACTTTTTTTTGGAAATTCTGTTTTAAGAGCTGCAGTTTTTTCCTAGTGAAGTATTCCGATATAATAATACATCGATTTAGGAGGTTTGGGTAATAAAAAGCCGAAATTTTGTTTTCTCAGCCGTCAATTTTTTATTGTTTTTTTTTTACTATATCTTATAAGATTCGAAATATCGATTTGGGGTTTTTGGTAATAGGATATTCTATGTAACTCATAGGGGCGTAATTTATTAAAAAAAATCTACAGCTGCAAAATATGGTTTTTCCCCGTGACTTTTAATACTGTTTTCACAGATTTATGTGACCAATAGTGGTGTATTTTTTTGTTTTTAATAATTTTTACATCTGAAAAAATCAGTCTTTCCCGTTACTTCTAAACTACTAAAAATTTTTTAAGTTCGGTTTTTACAATTCATATAAGTTTGATTGGCCTGCTTTGTGAGAAAACATTTTTGACAGGTGTAAAAAATACTGTATTTTTCCCGTAAGTTCTAAACTACTACTTTAGAACTGCTTGAAAATTTTAAGTACGGGTTAGGTTAGGTTAGTGAGTTTTAGTGTTCTAATTTATTAAAATACTAAAAAAATAAACAAAACATAACAACCTGACATATAGCTTGTAATAAACTCTCGTTCAACGAGAGTTCAGTAGTGCTGCCTTCTGGTATATTTTAACCTTTCAGCCTCAATACCCCGAAAACGCTAAAAATTAAATTTGAGTCGTTTTTAGAGCACACTTGGAGCTCTCGAACGGACGAAAGCGATCTTCGTATCATTTAAATAAAACATGTTTTTTTTCGAGTTTTTTAGAATTTGCTATGATACACGTTAACCGTAAAAAAATGAAATATCGATTTGAAATTTTTGGGCAAACGTTCCTTTTTTTTTTTCCTCATGAATCTTGGGACCGAAGTACATATTTTTTTAAAAAATTTTATACATCAAAAATGCGAAAAAAGGGGTAACTTTGGATGCATTTTCCGGGACCGAAACCCGATCTACTTAGTCAATATAGGGTACCTAGACCGGAAATGACAGGATGAACCTCTACCAGAAATGACGGGATTTAAAAACCTGTTTTTGTCCTTAAATTTCACATTTTATTCTCATCTGTTTTTTTTTTCGAAAAGGGTATTTCTAAAGGGAAAAAATTTACTGGGCCCAAAAGTACCTCCAGAGAGTTAAAAAATCGAGAATATTACGCTCTGGTTTATACAGGGCGAGGCATTTAAAATTAAAGTTTGATTTTTTTGTTACATTATTTATTGTTACATTTTTCGACTAATCGGCCATCTGGCCCTGCAGCATCTAAACGATTCATCCTAGGCAAACTTTGTAAATATATCGAATAAACGCCCAGCTTTATCTAGAGACTGGTGCCATTCAGCCCGATCGGTGAAGAGGCTGATTTTTGAGGAGTTTTTGAACTATTGTATGCACATGTTGGTTTTTAGTCCTCGTAGGAGGGTATCGGCACCACCTGAAGCAAAAACGAATGGATATAATAAAAATTCCATATTTTTCTTACTGTCTTATACTGTCGAGTAAATCTATTTACCCTGTACTGATTTGCGACCGGTAGATAGGACATTACATTACATTACGGTATCAGATACCGTAATATAACATTGAGGCGAGCGTGGCGCCGATGGCTGTGTGTTTGCTGTTCGGCGCCCAAAGTCCCTGGCTCGATTCCGAACTGAGGCAGACTTTGTTAAGAATACATAATGCGCTCGCGTTCTGATGGGTTGGTGGTTGCGCGCTCCATCAGTAATACGCTAAAATCACCTCTCAAATAGCGTCGTTCGGATTCGACGATAAACTGTAGGTCCCATATACCTGTGTAAATTACAGCTAAGACACACAGCATAGGTATATGCGAGAGGTAGGCCGATATCCAGCAGTGGATCAAAAGGCTGTTGATAATGATGATGAACAGTCTCTGATACCGTAATGTAACATTACAGTGTCTGATACCGTAATGCGTAATTATAAGAAATAAAACATTTAAACACACGTTTACCTGCATCAAGAGTTTATTTTACTACAAAACTACAAAAATAATTATTTACTGACAGTACTTTTAAATGCTCCTCAAATTCTTTCAGGACTTCTTCTTTCTTTAAAGGTGAATATGTGGGATGGAATTCATGAACGAGCAAATGTCTATGTTTCATATAATATTTATAATACCTTGATACAATTTTATTTTTCTTCTTGTTGTTGAAAAAATTAAAATATTTATTTGAAATCCTCAGAAAACGTCTATTTTACGGTATTCCGAATTCTATTGGTGGGTGGAATCAAATTTTGGAAATTATTTTTTATTTATTCTTAAAAAAAATGTAGGTCAAAAGCAAATTTCACTTTAGTGCCCTCTGACGCCGAAAAAGTTTCGGTAAGGACATAATTAGAAGAAAGCAATCTTATATATTTCTGTGTTTAAGGCTGAACTGCCCACAGAAAACGAAATATCAGGGACTAGGTCAAGTCACGTTCAAAGTAATATGAAAAGGTACGGACGTGTTGGAAAATACAAATATAACACTGAAAGAAACTGCGCTACAAAATACATTACAATTATTATTTGAGCGGCGACGCCTCGGAGAATATTTAGGAATTTACTTTCTTATGGCTGTCCGTAGGATGATGTCGAGGGAGGGGGGCGAAATAATTTTAATTTGTATAAAATGAAGAATTTTTTGGTAGTTGAATTCTATAAAGATATTTGAACATGTAAAACAGATAAAGGGAGGACCTATAAATCCCGTTCAGGGGGGGGGGGGAATTACTATTTTCAACTGATGCAATGCTTTCTTTTATTCATAACATTGTAACCATTGGGGGGGCGGGGGAGAGGCGGTGCCTAGTTGATTTCGATGTGCGGATCGTTACTCGTTATTCCCTCCTTCGATTTTCGTTTGATTTTCGATCTGCGACTTTCGAATTTATAATAAAATTTCTCAGTTTTTTTGTGATTTTTACTTCCCTTGTAAAAAACATATTTTCTTAATTCCGTCGGCCTGTCTGTCGTTCGAGGCATAGCAAAAAATGACTCACCCGATTGACTTTAAATGTTGGTTAAAAATTAAGGGTCAATGGAGATGAGAAAAAAATTGTTACTAAAAAACTAACTATCCAATTCACCTCAGTTTGCACAAAAATCAAGTATTACGTAGAAATCACCTGGTAAAATTTTAGTAAGAATCCAGGATGACGAAACAAAATGGCGGCCTAAGAAAATATTAAAAACATCAGCCGGGAAAAACTACGTATTGGAATGGTTTTCAATTTTGTGCGAGAATTAAGTGTGATATAGAGATGAACAGGTAAAATTGTGGTATGAATTGAAGATGGCGGAAGAAAATGGCGGCCAAATCTGTTTGTAATCGTGAAAAAAATCACCCTTCCGGGTTTTACATATCTTCACGTTTTAGCGTCCCTAGATGCGAAACATTTTGTTTTGGCTATTCCCTCGAACTATTGGTCGGTATATCTGTGAGTTCGCAGCATAGCTAGAAGCTACGTACCCGGTTGACTTTAGGTGGCTCAAAAATTAAGGATAATGGAGATGACCCGCCTGGTAACATTTTGGTAAAATAAAAATAAAAAATGGCCGAACAAAATGGCGCTTTAGTGAAATGTTAAAAAAAATTAAAACTACTTATATAAATTATCTCAAATTGATCACAAAATTAAGTGTGAACTGTTAACATTTTGGTCCAAATACAAGATGGAAAAACAAAATGGCAGCTTAATAAAATATTTAAAAAATCAGCATGATTAAATTGAATTCAAACTTTATACAAGCATTAAATGTAATTTAGACATTAACTGGTAAAATGATACGAATTCAAGATGGCGAAACGAAATCGCGCCACATAAAATATTTAAAAACATATTTAACTGGCTTCAAATTTTGTACAAAAATTAAATGTAATATAGTGATAAACTTCCCTTGTTAGTGATAAGAGAGAATTGCGGTTTTACTTTTTTTGTAAAATTAAAGACGCCATAAACAAACTTTTCATAGCTCTCTTGATTCTCAGATACAGGGTGAAATTGAAATCTTTGCAATTTGAGACCTCCCTCATTTTTCGATTATGCTTTACGTTATCAAAAAATAAAAGCTATATAATGTTATATAGTTTCTTACGTAAATTCCAGTGTTGTAATCAGCTTTCTGCTGTGAGCCGTCATTAATTAGATATAACCTAAAATTTGGTTTTTCCTTTCAATTAGGCACCCTATACTGGGTGTTATTTTATTGATGACTAAAAATGAAGCTTGTAATTTTTTGTCTTATTTTAGGACTAATAAATATAATGTCTGAAAGGCCTTTGCTTTTGAAAGGTGTTACCGTTTTAGAAACATTCTAGAATTTTTGTTTTAATATTTTAAAAGTTATTTAATTAAAACTTAGCACATTTTAATAGATATTTAAGGGTTATATTTTCTAACTATTAGCTATTTTTAAACTTAACCATGGGCAGAGGTATGGGTAACCTTATGAAGTTTCAATGAAATTAGTAACATTAGAGAAAAAAGAAGGCTTAATAAAACAAAAAAAAGACCCTTGATAACTTCTCATTAGACTGGTACGTAAAACGGACGCTGGCATGCCATTCGAGAAATACATGTTACAGAGCATGAGCAGCATGCTCATTAACGCTCAGGATCTTTAAACGGCATGGGCTCGTCTCTCACTTTCAATTTTCGTTTCTCTGTCTGACAGGCACATCTCTAGTGGTAATCTGTGACATTACCATGTACTTGACATGGGATCCCCACCTCTTGTTTTATTGTAAACATTGGTAGTTAGAATGGGAAAAGTAAGCTAACCGTGTTTGTGTACACACCAAACGTGATTTATGAATGAACTGTAATCTCTATCTGTTTTTCATTTTGATGCTGCATATACAATATTATCTTAGGCACCTCGCATTGCTTCTTTGGTATTTTTTTATGAGGTTTTTTTACTTTTATATTATTTTTATATATACGGCATTTTTAAACCAGTTCTTTTTGGAAGTTTGTTGTCCTGAAAATTTATAAAAAAATATATTATTTTTTAGAGATCCTATTATATTTCAAGAATATAATTTCAGTTTAGTGTTAAAAATCCTAAATAAATAAATTTGCCGCTTATGCAGCAAAAAATTACTTTACAAATTATATTTCTACATGATGTTTTGCTAGGTTATGTAATGATTATCAAAACCAGCTATTTCCAAATACTAACTTCAGACTAAAAACTATTTTCAATACGCCAGTGACTGGCTCTTACTTTTTTTTCAAGTCGTTAAAACACTACTGCTAAAAATTATCTTATTTTGCTTAATGCTTTGTGAAATTAAAGCAGAATTGACAAACATTTTTGCATTAAATTTCTTTATTGTCTAAACCACAAAAAAGATTCATTTAGTATTGCTCTCCCACATATCATCAATGTATACTAATATTGGGGGAACTGAAGATAGTAAAAATATACGTTCCCACCTTTTGAGTTAGTTAATAAGTGAAAAAGTTAAAGCAATTGATTGTTATTCTTCAAATTTCCGAAAGATATTTTTCAATCGCCTTAGATTTTTCATACAACTTGATTCTAAGTATATTTTTTCTCAGTTTTTTTGAAGAAGATTTTAAAAATCTTTATCCCAAGTCGAAAAATCGTCTACAACCTCTTCCCTCTCTTCTTTAAATATATCGAAATATCTAGTATCTGTTTTGCCAGTCAAGGAAATCCTTATAGGTGGTTCCAACTCTAAAGATCTCAATTTAATCCAGTTTAATTTGGAGAACCAGGGATGAGTCTGAATATCTACAATTCCATTTTTTTGACAGCCTATTCTATCCACCGATAAAGGCCGACATAACTTTTTTATTAAATTTCTTGCTCTCGGAGAAATAACGTAGGAAAATGTAACAAAATCAATTCCCTTCAAAATCGCTTTATACGTTTTGAGATCATTATGTTCATCGTTCCTAAACGGCGACTTTCCTACTAAAAGTTCGAAAATAAAAACTCCTAAAGCCCAGTAGTCTACTCCTTTATCATGAGGCAGATTTTGAATGAGTTCAGGTGCAACATACTCTGCAGTTCCAACAAAACTATAAGACTTTTCGTTCGGTCCAATTTTTTTGGCGAAACCAAAATCTGTGAGTTTGAGATAGCCGATGGAGGACACCATTACATTTTCTGGTTTGAGGTCCCGGTACACTATATCCTTGGAGTGGAGGTAGTTGAGTGCTTCCAGTATACAACCTAGACAAAACAAATCATTTTGATGAAACAGTTATTTTTTTGTTTTCATCTGTAATTAAATATAAGCAAAAGTGTAAATGTATTAGCCAATGTAAAAATGTAAAAATTATCTTCTTTATATTTTGAGATTAATAAACGTCTTATTATTATTATTATTATTATTATTATTATTATTATTATTATTATGTGAAGATATTTATAAAATTAAAAAGCCATCGGCCGGTTGCAGAAAGCTCAAATGAAGTTTAGAATGTTTAACGGAATGTCAAATTTGACAGCAAGTTCCTAGATTTCTGTAAGCAGCTTGTCAAATCTGAAAGCTTGATTAAATATTCTAAACAGCAAGTAAGTTTTGTGCAACCGGGGGCATGTCTATGGATATGTTCGATACTTTACATTACATTAATGTCTCGATACTTAATCAGATATTGATGCGATGTAACGATAGATTGTAGCCCATATCACATCTAACTAGAGATGAGAAGAATGGAACTATAGAAGGAACGTAATTTTCCTTCTCGTTCCGGAAAAGTACCGTTCTAAAAAATGGTATTTCGGAACGAATTTCCGCGGCTGAGAATTAATTGAACACTGTTTTTAACTTAGAAAAACTTTTTATTATTTACTTTAGGTTCTGAATACGAACTATCCGTCCCTCTCCCCCTTGCGCCGTGACGTCACTTGATCTCGGGCTCATTTGACCGTCATGTTTTGAATGTTGAGATGTCATTAACCTATGACTTTGAGAATCTTTTAATGGTCAAGTTGTTTGACCTTGAGATGCGGTGACCGAAGGTCAAGTTGTTTTGTGAATGTGTAATGATGAGGGTGTTTGCTATGTATGTGGGTAGGGAGTATTTGACCTTGAAGGTTGTCTTTATAAAAAGGGTTGGTTAGTATAGAAAATCACATAGTCAAGGGCAAATCATTTGCAATAAAAACTTGCCCAAAAATAAAAATATTGTGTAGTGGATTCTAAAAGTACTTAAGGATACTATATTCGTTTTTTGACTTTCAAAACCCCTATTTTATAATAATAAGTATTTCAAACATTTGTTGACGTTAATAAAGTTCTCAAAGTTCAAGGGGGTCATATCCTGAAAATGTGCTAGCCATTCTATCGATCCTCAGCATCGAACCCACTTTTCTTGGAATACCTCGACCGAAAATTGACGCACTTCGTGTGCAAAATATGTGGGGAGCATGTTGTTGGACCATATTTTGATGGATGTCAATGTTCAACTTTTGCAATTTAGCAATTATATTTCTTCACCGATAAAAAAGGCCCAATAATTTTCTTGCTCAGAATCCCTACCCAAACGTTAATTTTTTCTGGATGCTGCGTGTTTAATTCTTCCTTCCAGGAGGTCACTTCTACTCCAAAACCTAAAATAATACCTATTCACCTGATCATTCAAACAAAAAGTCGATTCATCACTAAAGAGGATTTGGTTTTTAAAATCCCGATAATCATTAATTTTATTCATATTGATTTCAGAAAACTCGATACCGCGGTCAGGATAATCTTCCAAAAGGTCTTGTGTATGAGTAGAGTAATAATGTACCTTTTGGACCACCCCCCCCCCCCTTTTACGTCCCTGCCTCCTCACCCTGTGCGTCATTTGACCTTGAGGGTGCTCCGCCCACTTGATTTTGGGTTAATTTGACTTTGAAAATTTGAAGGTCAAGTTGGTGCCTCGCCCACTTGACCTTGGGTTCATTTATGTTTTGAAGGTCAAATTGTCTGACTTTAAAATGACCCAAAGATTTTTTTGGTGAGGGCTGTTATTCGAATAACCTTGAAAATTTTTTGAATGTCAAATTGTTTGACCTTGAGATGTGTCTGGTTGGTGGGGGGTGCTTGATATTAAGTGAGACGTTTTTATGTAAGCGGGTAGGGGGTGTTCGACCTTGAAGTTTACCTCTATAACAAGGCTTGGCTAGTATAGAAAACTTCATATTGAGACGCGACTCATTTGCAGTGAGAACTCGCTCTTGTACATTGGGAGCCCGTAGGAATTTTAAACCTATTTAAAAAATATTATTTATTAAATAGTATTATACCAAATTAATGTGTTTACTTAAACCCTCAAAAGAACCTTAATATATATTTCGATATATCAAGAATCATTACATACATTCCGAAAAAAGTATTGGTATAAAAGACTTGAACCAGGTACTTGCGAGGCCGACGTAACATACAAGAGCTTTGGTCTCGCATTTTTTCCCATAGATGGCACCTCTTACTCTATGGGTTATAATTGCGAAGGCGACATAGCATACAAGGGCCTTGGTTTACAGCAGTATTGCCGATTTTACGTATTTATACCAAATGACCAAGTGAATATACAGATATGGAAATTACGTTCATCCTACACGGAAATTCTAACATTTTTTGAAATTCTTTATTATTTGTCAATAAAAAATAAAGTTTTTCCTCCTTTAATTGTAATTGTTAGTGATACCTAATAATTTTTAAGTTATAGATTAAACAAACAGTGGAACTGTTCAAATAATGAAAATTGGCAACGCCTGGGCCTGTGACAAGCTCAGACGGAGACCTAGTACCTACCTACCCTCGAAATATTCGAAGCGTTTCAGCCTTGTGAGTTTCCAAATGTTATGTGGTATTAGCTTGTAAATATTAGGCAGTGATATATTATAACCCATACGGTAAGAGGAGCCATCTATGGGAACAAATGCGAGGTATGTTATTTATACCTCTAGTAATGTTTGACAACATTTAACTAAGCGCGACATACTCAGGCTTTCATTGTGTTTGTCTAAGCTGTGCGATACCAATTATTTTATTGGCGAAAAGACGGCCCACAAAGGTATCCATGATACCGGCTTTTTTTAAGCCAAAGTGTTATTCGAATAACCTTGAAAATTTTTTGAATGTCAAATTGTTTGACCTTGAGAGTGTCTGGTTGGTGGGGGGTGCTTGATATTAAGTGAGGCGTTTTTATGTAAACGGGTAGGGGGTGTTCGACCTTGAAGTTTACCTCTATAACAAGGCTTGGCTAGTATAGAAAACTTCATATTGAGACGCGACTCATTTGCAGTGAGAACTCGCTCTTGTACATTGGGAGCCCGTAGGAATTTTAAACCTATTTAAAAAAATATTTTTTATTAAATAGTATTATACCAAATTAATGTGTTTACTTAAACCCTCAAAAGAACCTTAATATATATTTCGATATATCAAGAATCATTACATACATTCCTAAAAAAGTATTGGTGTATTCAAAATGTGTAAAACCGAATTTGGGACTCTCCCAAGAACAGTAGTATGGTGCAACGAGGCCAACGCTTCGAGTCGGTGGAACTCCACCAACTACCGAATATTTTTTTTTTTTTTTGTGTCGATGGGGAATACTTTTACGCACGACTCCATCCCGGTTGGGATGGAGACAGTGTGGGACTCGCATTACTGCCAGGTTGTTACACTTGACAGATTGCCATACCCACTAAACCCCACCGGGCCCCCATCAGATGGACCGTCATTGGGCAAGCCCAAGGGTCCTTCGATGGGGTTGATGCCGTCCTTCCGGGGGTGACCCTCTAAAAGACATGGTCCTCTGGAGGGGTACCGAATATGCAATGCGAGCCTCGTTTTAAATGATTCGCGACCCGATTTTTGCGCCAAGCGGAGCCGATGGCTGTCCTACACCAACCCTTCGTGATGTGTCAGGCAGTGGCTTCATCACGGTTAATCCCCGGCGATGCTTAGCGTATTACTGGCGTGGTGCGTTATAGCGCTCTTAGGAAAATTTACACGGTTTTTTCTCACGTTGCGCAATATGTCTTTCTTATATACTTAGCGGGCGTATTTTTCTGATTATTTACCAGAAAGAAACATATTTTTACTATGATTAATAACAAAGATATGAGTTAAATAGCGAATCGATGCATACTTTCCCCAAAAATGTATTAAATTCGTTACAGCATTAAAAGCTAGATCTTATGCTGTGAGTTACATTTTTAGTTAATTTTATTGCAGAAAACTGCAACTATAGACATAAACTCAAAAAAAAAATTATATTATTAACTAGAATCCTACGTTTTGACTGGTCTATCTGCAAATATTAAGTATTTTTTTTAAATTCTTCTGAGCTCCCAAAAATCAGTTTTTAAAGTACATAGTGTTTAAATTATAAAACTGACGTTTTGTGTTAGTTCTTATATAAACTACACACAAATGTTGGTTATTTAGAGGGTATTTTTTAAATCTACATACATCAAATCGGTCTCATGGTAAAATCTGTACCTGAGCATACCTATCTTCACTACTGAAGTCAAAAGGATGAACTAAATTATGTAAACCTCGCGATTCTGAATGAAATTATAAATTTGCTGAGATTCGAATTTATAAAATATATAAGAGAGAAATTAACGGCCATCCGGACAAAATATTCTGCCTGTGGTGAGCTTATTCAAGTATAGGGTCCAAAAAAAATCATGGAAAATTATAGTGACAAGCCTCTAAGCACTTTCCATCATCTCTACTGGCATAACTGACGACGTTTCGCCCTATATGGTGCTCATCATGCAGTCATGTGGTAAAGATAACGGAAAACACTCAATGGTATGTTGAATATAAACGATGAAAATATTAGGCAGTGAGATATTAGAACCCATATAGTAGGAGGTGCCATCAATGGGAACAAATGCAAGGTTTGGTATTTATACCTCTAGTAATGTTTAAAAACATTTAACTAAGCGCGACATACTCAGGCTTTCATTGCTTTTGTGTAAGCTGTGCGATACCAATTATTTTATTGGCGAAAAGACGGCCCACAAAGGTATGAAATCCATGATATCGGCTTTTTTTAGGCCAATTTGTTAATAAAAACAAGAACAAAATTATAACGTCCGTAGATACATAAATAAGAGAGAAATTAACGGCCCTTCGGACAAAATATTCTGCCTGGGGTGAGCTTATTCAAGTATAGGGTTCAAAAAATCTAGTAACGTAAGTACATTTTCTAGTAACGAAAAGGCAAAGTGAGTTGATTTTTACCAGTAGCATAGAATAAATTTGTCATTTAAATAGAAATATTTATAAACAGTTAATAATTTAAAACGGAAAACTCTTTTAATGATTTCCTTCGACAGCCAAAATCGATAAATTACATGTGCGGAACCAGGGTTCTTTTGGTTATAAAATATTACTTGTTACAGATACTCCGTATACAAATCTACGTAGGTAGGTTTTAAAAACCAAATATATTTTTGCTAATGTTTAATTTTACAAATTTATTTAGTTTTTATTTCATGTTCTTGGCAAATATGCAACCACATATTATAACATCCTAATGTCAGCACATTTGTGTAATATAAAGCTTTTTTAAGTTTTATGATGAAATATATTAATTAGTACGTCCGAGATACCTAACTTAAAAATAAAAAAATAGAAAATATTACTATTAGCAGTAAGAATATCAAATTTGTAAATATATTAAATACGTTTTTTTTTAAATAACCGCTTACAGCCGACAATTTTAATTGTACAGTATTCCCATCTACATTTCGAAAATTTTTTAACTTTAAATATAATTTTATGACAATATCTTTATAGTGTTTCTTGCCTACTTTTTATAAACTACAGACAGAAAATCTTTTGTATTTGCTCAACGTTTAAAAATGTAATTATTACTCCTATAACCAAGAGTTTAAAGAAATTATTTTATGGAATGTCAAATCCGGTTATTTGTTGCCGTTATATTAGAAAAAATTAATAAAAGACTTGAACCAGGTACTTGCGAGGCCGACGTAACATACAAGAGCTTTGGTCTCGCATTTTTTCCCATAGATGGCACCTCTTACTCTATGGGTTATAATTGCGAAGGCGACATAGCATACAAGGGCCTTGGTTTACAGCAGTATTGCCGATTTTACGTATTTATACCAAATGACCAAGTGAATATACAGATATGGAAATTACGTTCATCCTACACGGAAATTCTAACATTTTTTGAAATTCTTTATTATTTGTCAATAAAAAATAAAGTTTTTCCTCCTTTAATTGTAATTGTTAGTGATACCTAATAATTTTTAAGTTATAGATTAAACAAACAGTGGAACTGTTCAAATAATGAAAATTGGCAACGCCTGGGCCTGTGACAAGCTCAGACGGAGACCTAGTACCTACCTACCCTCGAAATATTCGAAGCGTTTCAGCCTTGTGAGTTTCCAAATGTTATGTGGTTTTAGCTTGTAAATATTAGGCAGTGATATATTATAACTCATACGGTAAGAGGAGCCATCTATGGGAACAAATGCGAGGTTTGTTATTTATACCTCTAGTAATGTTTGACAACATTTAACTAAGCGCGACATACTCAGGCTTTCATTGTGTTTGTCTAAGCTGTGCGATACCAATTATTTTATTGGCGAAAAGACGGCCCACAAAGGTATCCATGATACCGGCTTTTTTTAAGCCAAAATGTTAATAAAAAACAAAAACAAAATTAAAACGTCTGTAGATACATAGATAAGAGAGAAATTAACGGCCATTCGGACAAAATATTCTGCCTGTGGTGAGCTTATTCAAGTATACGGTGCAAAAAATCTTAAAGTACATTTTCTAGTACCGAAAAAGCAAAGTAGAGGGTGCAATGTGGAAAAGAGAAAAGAAACAACTCATCTACGCCTAGTATTGATTTTTACCAGTTTCATAGAATAAATTTGTCATTTAATTAGAAATATTTATAAACAGTTAATAATTTAAAACGTAAAACTCTTTTAATGGTTTCCTTTGACAGCCAAAATCGATAACTTACATATGCAGAACCAGGGCTCTTTTGGTTATAAAATATTACTTGTTACTACTACGTAGGTAGGTTTTAAAAACCAAATATATTTTTGTTAATGTTTAATTTTACACAAATTTATTTAGTTTTTATTTCATGTTCTTGGTAAATATGCAACCACATAATTTCACCCTAAAACACATTTGTGTAAAATTAAAGAGGGTGACTTTTTAAATGGAAACCAGTAAATATATATATATATATATATATATATATATATATATATATATATATATATATATATATATATATATATATATATATATATATATATATTAAATAACCGCTTACAGCCGTCAATTTTAATTGTACAATATTCCCATCTACATTTCGAAAAACGTTTCACGTTAAATTTAATTTTATGACAATATCTTTATAGTGTTTCTTGCCTTCTTTTTTTAAACTACAGACAGAAAATCTTTTGTATTCGCTCAACGTTAAAAAGGTAATTATTATTTCTTTAACCAAGAGTTCAAAGAAGTTATTTTATGGAATGTCGAAGCGGTTTTAATCCTCTAGACGCCATATTTACCGTTATATTAGAAAAAATCAATAACCGAGTTGAACCAGGGTACTTGCGAGGGCGACGTAGCATACAAGGGCTTTGGTCTCGCATTACTCTATGGGTTATGGGAATATTGTACAATTAAATTAACGGCTGTAAGCGGTTATTTTAAAAAAATATACGTATTTAATATATTTAGTGGTTTCCATTTAAAAAGTCACCCTCTTTAATTTTACACAAATTTGATATTCCTACTGGTAATAGTAATATTTCTATCTTTTTATTTTTAAGTTAGGTATTCCGGACGTACTTATTAATATACTTTATCATAAAACTTTAAAAAGCTTTATATTACACAAATGTGCTAACATTAGGGCGTTATAATATAGGGTTGCATATTTGCCAAGAACATGAAAGAAAAACTAAATAAATTTGAGTAAAATTAATCATTAACAAAAATATATTTGGTTTTTTAAACCGACCTACGTAGATTTGTATACAGAGTATCTGTAACAAGTAACATTTTATAACCAAAAGAGCCCTGGTTCTGCATAGGTAAGTTATCGATTTTGGCTGTCGAAGGAAACCATTAAAAGAGTTTTACGTTTTACATTATTAACTGTTTATAAATATTTCTAATTAAATGACAAATTTATTCTATGCTACTGGTAAAAATCGATACTAGGCGTAGACGAGTTGTTTCTTTTCTCTTTTCCACATTGCGCCCTCTACTTTGCTTTTTCGTTACTAGAAAATATACTTTAAGATTTGTTGGGCCCTATACTTGAATAAGCTCACCACAGGCAGAATATTATGTACGAATGGCCGTTAATTTTTCATATTTATGTATCTACGGACATTATAATTTTGTTTTTGTTTTGTATTAACACTTCGGCCTAAAAAAAGCCGGTATCATGGATTTCATACCTTTGTGGGCCGTCTTTTTCGGCAATAAAATAATTGGTATGGCACAGCTTACACAAAAACAATAAAAACCTGAGTATGTCGCGCTTAGTTAAATCTTTTTAAACATTACTAGAGGTATAAATAACAAACTCTCATTTGTTCCCATAGATGACTCCTCTTACTCTATGGGTTATAATATCTCACTGCCTAATATTTACAAGCTAAAACCACATAACATTCGGAAATTCACAAGGCTGAAACGATTCGAAGATTTCGAGGGTAGGAAGGTACTAGGTCTCCGTCTAAGCTTGTCACAGGCCCATGCGTTGCCAATTTTCATAATTTGAACAGTTCCACTGTTTGTTTCATCTATTACTTAAGAATTATTAGGTATCACTAACAATTAGAATTAAAGGAGGAAAAACTTAATTTTTTATTGACAATTAATAAAGGGTTTCAAAAATGTTAGAATTTCCGTGTAGGATAAACATAATTTCCATATCTGTATATTCACTTGCTCTTTCGGTATAAATTCGTAAAATCGGCAATACTGCTGTAAACCAGAGGAGCCATCTATGGCAACAAATGCGAGACCAAAGCCCTTGTATGCTACGTCGCTCTCGCAAGTACCAAACGTAGGATTTTAGTTAATAATATAATTTTTTTTTGGGTTTATGTCCATAGTTACAGTTTTCTGCAATGAAATTAACTGAAAATGTAACTCACAGCATAAGACCTAGCTTTTAAGGCTGTAACGAAGTTAATACATTTTTGGGGAATGTATGCATCGATTCGCTATTCAACTCATATCTTTCTTATTAATCATAGTAAAAATATGTTTCTTCCTGGTAAATGGTCAGAAAAATATGCCCGCTAAGTATATATGAAAAACACGTTGCGCAACGTGAAGAAAAACTGCGTATATTTCTCTAAGAGCGGTATAACGCACTGCGCCAGTAATACGCTAGGCATCGCCGGGTATTAACCGTGATGAAGCGACCATCTGACACATCACGAAGGGTTCGTGTTGGACAGCCAACGGCTCCGCTTGGCGCAAAAATCGGGCCGCGAATCATTTAAAACGAGGATCGCATCGCATATTCGGTAGTTGGTGGAATTCCACAGACTCGAAGCGCCTGACGACGCGCTTGCGCATTATTGAGTGGATACCTGCGTTGACCTCGTAGCACCGTACTACTGTTCTTGGCAGAGTCCCAAATTCGGTTTTACACGTTTTGAATACACCAATACTTTTTTCGGAATGTATGTAATGATTCTTGATGTATCGAAATGTATATTAAGGTTCTTTTGAGGGCTTAAGTAAACACATTAATTTGATATAGTACTATTTAATAAATAATATTTTTTAAATGGGTTTAAAATTCCTACGGGCTCCCAACGTACAAGAGCGAGTTCTCACTGCAAATGAGTCGCGTCTCAATATGAGGTTTTCTATACTAGCCAAGCCTTTTTATAGAGGCAAACTTCAAGGTCGAACACCCCCGACCCATTTACATAACAAACGCATCACTTAATATCAAGCACCCCCCACCAACCAGACACATCTCAAGGTCAAACAATTGGACCTTCAAAACATCCTCAAGGTAATTTCAATGTCAAACAATTTGATCTTCAAAATCTCAAGATCAAATGGACCCAAGGTCAAGTGGGCTAGGCATCAACTTGACCTTCAAAATTTCGAAGACAAATAAACCCAAGGTCAAGTGGGCGGGGCACCCTTAAAGTCAAATGACGTCACCCGGCGAGGTCAAATGGACACAAGGTCAAATGACGTCACAGGGTAAAGAGGGCAGGGACGTAGGAGGGGAGTCCACTGGATACATTATTACTCTACTAGTATGCATTAATTTATAAGGCTTAATTTTCTCTTGTTAACAAGAGTCGGCACGAAAGAATTTTGAGACATTTTTGAAATGCAGTGTGCACGACATTTGTTTGTTCGTAACGACGTATTGGTATATGGTCATAATATGTTTTTTTTGTCGGAGGTACAGAAACTGGATAAGAGCTAGTTTTACCAAAAAGTGCAGTTTTTAGTTGTTTTTAAAGACAATAGTCTTTTTGAAGGTAGACCGTGATGGATAGATTTAATTGATAAACATGGGAATAAAAACTTTGACAACACACCAAGTTTTTATTCCGATATGTATGTCCAGATATTTGCCAATATCTTCCCGATTGCAAGCATTTTAAACAAACGATGTTTGTGTGTGTTTGTGTGTGTGTGTGTGTGTGTAGGTATGTGTATCTGTGCGTATGCCTGTGTTTATCTAAAGAAAATTTGCGCCTCGATATCTTCAGAACGGCCAAATCGATTCGTTTCAAATTTGCACCAGAAATACTCTAGGTCAGTATCTCACAGGGACTAGATTTTGGGTGTCATGGGCGTAGATCTTCGATAGGTTTTAGAGGCATAAAAACATACAAAAAAACCATATTTTTGATAACGCACAACAGATAACAATCAAATTGGAAACAGCAGGAGCTAGGGTAAATGTACTAATATTGGCTAAAAAGGGCGAAAAACGTCGAATTTACTTTATTTCTGTAATTTTCAAAATAATGTTTGTCCAGAATACAGTGTAGCCCAAAGCCCAAGAAACGAAAAAAAAAATCAAAAAACGGGGAAACACCACCAACTTCCTTAATAAAAACATGTTTTTTATTATGCAGCCCTCTGAAAACGAAAAAAAAATCAAGAGCGTTTAGATTTTTTAGCAAAGTGTAAAGCACGTCAAATGTCTTCTTTTTTAAATACATTTCTTTCTGTTATACAGGGTAGCCCTAGAAATATGAAGCAGCACCCAAAATCGTTTTTTATCTGTTTAAAAGCAATTAGTTAAAAAAAAAGCGGTGAAACGTCAAATATATAAATCAGATTCTACCGTCTCTTGTTTCCATCCTGCTCGATAGGTGCGAGATATCTATATTACTTGTTACAATAGCCGCACGTGATTGTTGGTACTATCCGCGTATATCCTTTTTTGGATTTGAAATTTGTGTTTTTTAAACTTCAAAGTGCCCCAGCTTGATGACAGTATATCGAAGAAATATGCTGTCTATGGAGACGATCGTAGAGGATAAATGGCCGCTCCTTTTGGTAAAAATGCTATTTTGGTGGGACTTACAATAAGGCGGCAGTGTCGTCCGATATAGGCACTCTTTTCGAAACACCGATGATTCAAAATGCAGGTCGCTATGGTTAATTTTTGAGGTGGTGCATTTTTCCCAGATTTCTCTTCCAAAGATCTCGGACAGGTTCGTTAATGGGCAATATCGGAGTACGGGATGTCACTTAAAAAAAACATAAAAAAGAAGTAAAAAATAAGGTATTTTGTCAAGGTAAAACAGGGGTTCGATGAGGAATATAAAGGAGATTTAAAATCAATATAGGATGCCCATACCTCAGATGATGAGAAAGCGGTCAAAATGCGGGAAAACTAAAAAACTATTTCCGTCATTTCAATTTTCCCATATTTCACTTTTTTTTCGAGAAGAGTAACGAGAGGCGGAAATTATTTATGGGATACCAAATTTGCCCCTAGGGATTGAGACAGCACATCGTCAAATTGCTCCCGGTTTATATAGGCCGTGCTATTTAGAAATAAAAATCCAATTTTCTTTCCATATCTTTCCCTATGGTTTCAGGTTTGGCCATGTAGCATATGAACGGTTGATCCTAGGCGAATCAAGTAAAAACAAAAAAAACTCTTTATTTCATGTAGAGACTGGTGTAAAAATCAGCTGGATCAGGGTTAGAGGTCAATTTTGAGAAATTTTGAATTGTAGCGTGCGCTAATTCTGTTTGCCATTCTTTGGCCTTTCGTAAAATCGTATCGGTACCTCCTGGGATAAAAACGATTAAATATATCAAAAATTCCATCTTTTTGTACAAGACAAAGATTTATTACATTTTTTATCCGTCGAAAAATTGGGTAAAATTGAACTTCCAATAAAAATGTATATAATTTCCATTTGATAGAAAACTGGGAAATTTTTCAAGGTGGCCTGGCATTCCCTGAAGTTTTGAGGGACGTGAATAAACAGTTTGACAGGGAAGCGATGTTTTTAACTCGAAATGCCTTCAGAAAATTGTAAATATCTCTTTGAGGGTTAGGTAAAATGGATATACATACCGAAAAGTAGATAAATAGCAAGTATTTAAAGCCTAATTTTGTATACAAAATGAAAATATGTAAAAAAATAATAAATAAGCGTACGGTTTAAAGAATTAAAGGTATGTTTTAGAAGAAATGTTATGCTTATTTTTTGTAGAACCGTGGAGTGATGGTTACAATTTTAGATTAAATACACAGGAAGATACATAACAAAACAATAAAACGTGACTGAGGGACTAGTTTCCCCCAATCCGCACCGCACACATATGTTTATTTAAAAAAAAACCTCTTAGTAGATTAGTTCCATATTCTATTGCCCCCGGTGCTAATTAAATAAGTTTGAAATGCATAGTGTCAATTAGTTGACAAGCATGGTGGCAATGTCAGCGATGTCAATTATATTGAATCGGTTGATCGATTAGTGAGTTCCTTTGCGTTTTTTTTTTCTAGTGATTAGAGTTTTTGTAGACAATTAATTACTATTTAATTACTAAATAGTGCATTGTTTGTGGTCTTTCTGCAGGTAACTTCCATTGTCGGCACATAGCGTCAAATTAGGAAACTTTCAAAAAATAAAGTAATATTCTAATTCTAATGTAATATCTGATTTACTCTAAACTCAGAGATAAATGTATATTTACGTTCTGGTTAACTATTAGTAACTTCAACACATACAAATTTATGGAATAACCACTTTTTTTTTTTAAATTAAGTAATAATTAATTTTTTAATTAATAATTAAAATATAATATTAAATTATTAAATACCAAAAAAAAAATGAAACTGTCAGTATGATATTAAAAGAACCCCCGAATATATCTAAATTTTGATCTGTTTCATTTTTTTTTAACCAAATCCTGTTTCAACAGTTTTTTATGAGACCCTCTACTAGTAAGGAGTTTATAGAACACCATTCCTTCTCCAAAAAAGTAATTATTTATACTTTTAAGAAAGTACCTTGTTTTTTGATGTGGTATAGTAGTTAATTTTCTACCTTTACTTTTTGTAAAATAATGTTTCGTTTTTGCAACATTTTACCGTCTCTATTTTTATGCAAAAAAATAAAAAAAACATTATTGTACTTTTTCTAAAATTAAATAGGATAAAAGCATAGCATTTTTCACCGAAAAAATAATTTAGCTAGTGTTCACGAGAGTAGTTAGTTTCTAGTGAAAATTCAAGCTTTATATATATATATATATATATATATATATATATATATATATATATATATATATATATATATATATATATATATATATATATATATATATATATATATATACAGTGTGCCTACTTAAGTTCTCTACGTATGGGAAACTTTTTTATTAGTAGTTTTACGGAAAAAAGTTACTCTTTATAAAAAGTTCTGCTTTCTGCCAAAATAGTGTTAAAATATTCAAACTTGAGATTGCACATACAGGGTGGTCAAAAATTCCAAAAAAATCGAAATTGACTCAAGAGAAAAGTACCTTTAATTTCTATTTTATAGCAAAATGTAATACAACATCTTACTTAGAATAAAAAAACATATCTAGCACTAGATTCGTTGTTTCCTATCTGAAATCTCTTCTTAAGGAATGTAAAACGTTGGCTTCTTACTGGCAAGTCCAGTTTCTTACTTTTGTTCCTACCTACATACCAGCAAAATTTCTTTATTTATCGATTGTTGATAATGGCATTGTCACTGCCATTGTCAACCACAATATTCTATTACTTTATTGAAATATCAGTTTGAGTATTATAGTAAAAAGAAATGCCGCTGAAATTAAGCAAAGAAGATACATTTGAAATAATTTTAATTGTCGGAAAAAATTATAAAACATTTCGAGAAGCTGGAGACATTTTTAACAACAGACACACCGATAAAATTATACATTTCACAACAAAGGGGAATATTCTAACTAAATTCAAGACTTTTGGAAATGTAGAAAATAACTTTAACAAGAAACGGAGGTCAAGGGTTGCGAATGACGAAACTACAAATCAAGTAATGCTCTCTGTGATAGAAGACCCTAAAAAGTCCCTACGCAAAAGTCAGCAACATTGCCAAATAACGTAGGTAAAGTTTCAAAAATATTCAAAGAAAACAGTTTTCGACCTTACAAACCAAAATTTATACATACCTTGAAACCAGGAGACTTTGAGCGACGGTTCGAGTTTTGCTGTCTGATACAAGGGGAGCTAGAAGATGATCTTTTTATGGCAAGACGCATTATTTTTACCGATGAAGCAACATTTACTTCAAATGGGACTGTAAGTTCGCAAAACTGTCGTTGGTGGAGTGACGTTAATCCTAATTTTGTTATACAAACTCGTGATCAGTATTCATTCAAAACAAATGTGTGGTGCGGAATTTATAAAGATAGAGTAATTGGACCGGTTTTTTTCCGACATAATATAAATAGTCAACGCTACTCGGATTTTCTAAATACTTATTTGTACGATTTTATTCATGAACTACCCATAAGTGGGAGATTCCAAATATGGTACCAGCAGGATGGCGCACCATGCCACGGAGCAAGGGATGTAAGACAATACTTAAATTTTATCTTTAATGGACGAGTAATCGACAGGTATTCTGATATTTTCTGGCCAGCTAGATCTCCGGTCTTGAACCCTCTTGATTATTTCTTGGGCTACTTAAAAGAGAAAGTGTATCTAAAGAGGCCATTTCAGAATGTTGATCATTTGGAGAGGGTAATTAGGGAAGAGATACAGGCCATAACGCCTGCCATGATTAGAAACGTTTTAAGAGAATTTTCTGTAAGAACGGTTACCTGTATGGAGAGATATGTTGAAGCGAATGTGCAGTGACGGAACAGTTAGTTTTTATTGTTAATTAAGTTATTTACATGTAATGTTTATTAGAATTAAAATTAGTGAAGTTATTTTCTACATTTCCAGAAGTCTTGAATTTAGTTAGAATATTCCCCACTGTTGTGAAATGTATAATTTTATCGGGGTATCTGTTGTTAAAAATATCTGTAGTTTCTGGAAATGTTATAATTTTCTCCGCCAATTAAAATTATTTCAATTTTATCTTCTTTGCTTAATTCCAGCAGCATTTCTTTTTACTATAATATTCAAACTGCTGTTTCAATAAAGTAATACAATATTGTGGTTGACAATGGCAGTGACAATGCCATTATCAACAATCGATAAATAAAGAAATTTTGCTGGTATGTAGGTAGGAACAAAAGTAAGAAACTGGACTTGCCAGTAAGAAGCCAAAGTTTTACATTCCTTAAGAAGTGATTTCAGATAGAAAGCAACGAATCTAGTGCTAGATATGTTTTTTTATTCTAAGTAAGATTTTGTATTACATTTTGCTATAAAATAAAAATTAAAGGTACTTTTCTCTAAGTCAATTTCGATTTTTTGGAATTTTTGACCACCGTGTATATGCAATCTCAAGTTTCAATGTTTTAATATTATTGTGGCAGAAAGCAGAATTTTTTATAAAGAGTAACTGTTTTCCGTAAAACTACTAATAAAAAAGTTTGCCATATGTAGAGAACTTAAGTAGACACACTGTATATATATATATATATATATCACGGATGGAAAAATACGAAGTGTTTTCATTCCGGGTGTACATCTGCTCACTACTGACGTTCTGAAAAGAACAGTTTTGCTGACGTTTCGTCAAAATCACATTTGACAATAGAGAATCTCTATTCGGACGCGAGAAAGAAAGCTTCTAAAGTGCCAATTGTGATTGCGGCGAATCGTCAGCAAAACTGTTCTTTTCAGAACGAAAGTAGTGAATGGATGTACACCCGGAATGAAAACACATTGTATTTTTCCATCCGTGAGGGACTAAAAATCAACATATATATATATATATATATATATATATATATATATATATATATATATATATCTTGCATTATAGGTCTTATACAAATATGAGTGAAGAAATAGATTCCGGAAGAAGAGACTTGTTTAGTTATGAATTTACCAAAAAGTCGTTGTTTATAAAAGTATCTTGTTGTATTGAAAATAATTTTATTTTTCATATATTTTGCACACTAAAATATGAACTATTATTAGTAGTAAACTATCTTTATTTTTGGGAGTCATTTCAAAACAATAAGGAAAAGTTGTTTAAGAGAAGGTATTGTCAAATATACATGTTACACTACCACATGGGAATCTTCTTTATACAGAGCGAAATCAACTTTTATCGTTTTTGAATGAAAACACATTTTATCTACCTAAGGCTACATAAAGAAAAATACAGGATATCCTACAAAACATTTGTTATAAGCCATTTCCAAAGGATCCCATTATATACCCAAAAAATAAATAAAAAGTTCACCATTAAACCCCGAGATACAACAAAAAACTATACCACGGGAATAGTCGAGCAGATGTCCTAAATTCTAGGATTTACCAAAAATACACAAACACGACTGTTCCGTCACAGTCAAGTTTGGTAGGTGTATTTTGTGAAATTGGAATGCTTTTTTAATATAATTTGTTTGACTCTTTGTATATATTTTTTAAATAACCTAGTTTTTGGTAGCTTCAGAACATACAGATTTTTTAACTATTTTAAAAAAATATTAAACAGTTGATAAACAAATGCAAAACAAATTTGAAATTTCGTCAAAGGTCAAATTTTATATTTGATAATAACTTAAACAACTTTTGCAAAGACACAGCGGGTGTTTCATTTTTTTTAAACACCCTGTGTAGAATCTGCACAAAATATCAATATTTTCAGGGCTTTCAAAACGAGCAGCCGTTTTATAAAGAATTAATTTTTTTGTCAACCAACCAATAAAAAGATTTCTACTCTTCCTGTGTTTATTTCTGGAGAAGCTATAGAATTTAAGACCATGACTTGATCTACATTTAAAAAATATATATTCTTTATATAGAGTAGTAGTCATGCCAAACAATGATCAATTTTTGGCAATCCTATCTTAAGTTATGTAAATAAACTTCGTTATGTTATGTAAACAAACTTGTCGATTTTTAATTTGGAAATATTAGGCTTTTCTAAATCTTTATATGTTCTATTTTTTTAAACTGCACTTTTATTTAAATAAGTTAAGATTTGCTTGCTAAAAATTGTTCAAATTCGATATGTGCATTGCAATTTAAACAGCAATAGTTTAAAAAATGACAACTTTGTAATAATATAATATGAAACAAATTTTTAAAGAGTTTAAAATTTCCACATGATTTCCTATGATTCCAATAGTGATGAACCACCCAGCATGATGAAGATATAATAAAACATTAAAACGGTTCTATGAGAGCCTATAGTTTAAAGCACTCAAATTTTATACCAGCTTAGCTAAAATAATCACTTACTTCTTAGACCAACCGGTATAATAACTAAGATGTTTTCTACTATATGCTCTACACTAATTTATAGGGAGTCACTTTATACTTATATAATTTTTTTTTTAGTTCCAAAGATAGTTCTGACATATTAACATTATCTTGGACATCAGAATGTACAGTGATTGCTTATTCTGGTAATGGTACATCGACCGCATCAGAATGTACAGATTTTTCCGGTTCATCTATAAAAGATCCTAGGAAAAAGCTGCAATTTTATTTAAATAACTTAAGTTAAAAATTGCTCAAATTCGATATGTAAATTTATCATTCAGAGGGCTTTAAACAGCCCGATGACAACTGTATGTAATAAATATCACAAATTTTTAGGTAGTTTAAAATTTACATGTGATTTCATGTGTTTCCAACAGTGATGAACTAGCCAGCATGATAAAAATTATTATAAATTATTCAAACTATTCTATGAGGTCCTAGTTTAAAGTCACTTTGTACTTAAACATATTTATATTTTTTTTTAGGATATCTCAACTCCAACTGTTCAGAAAAGTCCTTGGAAACAGCTTTATCAGCTTCTGACATATTAACAGTGTGTGTGGCATCTGAATCTTCTCTGACCGGTACATGGACCGCATCAGAATATGCAGTTGTTTCCGGTTCAACTATAAAAGACATTTTTTTTACTTCACCCATAAAAACTCATAACCTTGTTAATATTTTGGTATATATAGCATTAGAGGTAACTTGGTTGTGAAAGTTGCGTAAACCGTTGATAAATTCATTTTTGCCTGTTCACAAAATTAAAAAGATAATCTCTTTTTGTACTTTTTTTAGTTTTAGGACATATTGTAACTAATATACATATTTTTTAAATTAAAAAGTAGTGTGTTATTTTCGGCCACTAAATATATCAATTTTTTCGTGCCTAAATTAATTAAAAATAATGTATAAATATTTTAAAGTATATTTTTTCTGTATATCAAAAGTAAGATTCCCAAAATTTGCAACAGTTTTTATACATTTCTTAACATCACTCTTTCCTTTCGGAATAATGTTGATCGTTACATCCTCCCCCTTTGCACGACACAAATGTTCTCGTGTGTGGAGCAACACATAAAACGTTAGGAACAGCAGAGGCATTTTCTTCCCATAGGCGTTCTACGTTAACGACCTCAAGAATTAGGAATGTCTACATCTGGATTTTCTTCTGGTGCAGAGTGAGGCACGCCTAGAACGAGATTTTCTTCTGGCGCAGAGTGGGGTCGAACTCGCTAAAATATCTGATTTCTAGCAGGGGGTCGTCCTCGTCTTCGAAGCGGATGCACTGGACAGGGTCTGTTCCTTTGGTTCCTCGAAAAGGTGTTAAAGCAGAAACATGATACTTTCCCAGTGGTGAGTTGGGGTCTCCTGGAGAAGAGATTTGATAAGTAGAGGAGCTTACTTCCTTCTGTAATAGATAAGCCCCATCATGTTTGGGAGTGAATTTTGAAGTAAACTGGTTGTTGGCTTTACTCAAAAGATGTGTATCCCCAATTTCGTAGGTCAGGAGACGTCTATGCACATTTTTATATGCATTTCGCTTATTTTGAATGTGCTCGTGATTTTTTTTGGGATTCATGAAGAGTATTACTCAGAATAAGTAAGTATGGAGTAATTTTTAGGGACAAAATTGTCATTTTGAGTTATTGCTACGCTAGGCCTGTTGATTCGCACTTAGCAGTATTCAGACCAAATCTTATTGCTGATAACGTATCGTTCCAACTTCAAATCTCTGGGACTAAATTGGAATCTGTAAGAGACCTGCAGATTTTAGGTTAGCAACTTTAAATCTCTTGCAATCGATGCATTTGCTAACGTGGTCGGAAATGCTTTTTATCATTCCAAGCCAATAGTATCTGCGGGATATTCTCTGTTATGTTCGCTAGATTCCATAGTGTCCTGCCGTCTCGGAATCATGGTATTCTTTTAATATTTCAGGAATTTGGGATCTTGTTGCCACTTATTGAGGCTCTTCTTCGTCGATGTCGGGATTATATCGATATAATACGCTATTGGCCATTATATAACCTCGTTTTACCCAGTTTTTTAACTCGACATCAGTAGCAGATTCCAATCCATTAATAATTTTCCTTAGAACAGGATACGCTAACTGTTTGGTAGGTAAGTCTACATTGATAGACTCGTCTGATTCATCTCTGGGCTGTCTAGATAACGTGTCTGCAACGACATTCTTTCTTCCACAAATGTAATCAATTTGTAGATCATAAGCCTGTAAGTTTAAAGTCCATCAAGCTAGAGGACCAGTGGGTGTTTTTAAAGACATGAGCCATCTTAAGGGCTCACGATCGCTCTGTACAAGAATTGTTGCATTTTCTAAATATCCCCTGAACTTCTCGACTAACCATACGATAGCAAGGGCTTCTCGTTCTGTGGTGCTCTAATTTTGTTCTGCCGGGTTGAGTAATCTGGATACATATTCAATTGGGCGTTCATCTTCACCCTCTCCCTGGCGTAAACATGCTCCCAGAGCGTAACTACTAGCATCAGTACGCAGAATGTAGGGAAAACGGGAATCTGCCTGTCAAAGAATAGGAGCGATACTTAACAAAATTTTCAATTGATCGAAAGGCATTTTGGGGGTTTCCCCACTCCCATTTTGCATTTTGTGGGTTAAGGCTGATAAAGGCCTGGATATTTCAGCAAACTTTTCAATGAAGCGCCTGAACCATGAACAAGTCTGTAGGAAGCTAAGTAGTTGTTTGACATTCTTATGCGAAGACATTTTCCTTATTGCTAATACTTTGTCATCATCGGGATGTATTCCAGCCGAAGAAATAATATGACCAAGGTAGTCACAACAGAAGGAATATTCTGTCCGATTTAAATTTTAACTTGTATAAGTTAAGCCTTGCAAAGACTTTTCTCAAGTCCTTGAGGTGGGCTTCGAAGCGAGAAGAAATAAGAATTAAGTCATCTACGTATACTAGCATGAAATCGGGAAAGCCAGATGATCAGATCGAAATCGATCCATTAATCTTTGGAATGTAGTTGGGGGCTATAGATAAGCCAAGGGGTATGTGGATATACCTAAAGGTACCAAAAGAGGTAATGACAGGAAAGCAATTTTATCTCTGTCAGAACGTGACGTTGACATGATGGTAACCACTTTTAAGATCAAAGGTAGTCATGTAACTGTTTTTTTT
>JAUTXW010001697.1:0-145000 GCA_030620095.1 Kuschelorhynchus macadamiae | reverse complement strand
GAGGTTATGTCAATAAAGTAGAGATGGGAAGAATTGTCCTAAATTGATAACGTTAAAAAACGTAAGGTTCCACAGAAATAACGTTCCAAATTAACGTTATTTTGTAATGCGTTTAATAAAAGAAAAACAACTATCTCGCACTTTCGCTAAATAAATCATTACATGTTTTTAAACTTTGCACGTTTATTTTTGCAGATTTTTTTTATAAACTTTCCCTAAAAACCATAAAATTTAATTAGCAAGAATAGCAACTGATCTGATTTGTTTATACTATTAACTTATGTTCAGTAATTTTTTACCAAATCCGCTTTGCCTTATATGAAAACCTCAATTTTTAATAATTGAACCATATCCTGGCGCTTCATATTGTCACTTTCCTATAATATATGAAATATTTTATCAGAAGCCTCTTCTGACATGATTCAATGGTTCCGTGTGAACTATAAACAAAAACCTGGTTTTCAATTTCCTTAAAACTTTCCCGACAAATAGGCAACCATACTAATATTAACACGAGGTACATACAACGGCAACTAGCAACACAGATCGCAGCTAGATGAAATGAGTAACGAAAACGAAACAGCCTCGCACTGGCACCGCAGCCCGCAAAAAACGTTTCTAGTAGTCTCTACTTCTAAACGGCAAACGGTAACTGATAGGAAGAGGAAGTACCAACAGTCGTTATTTTTTCTGTTCATGAATCCATTAATTCTTCAAATTTATTTTTTATAATATTGGGTGCGTAAATACAGATTTAAGTTTGCTTTAATTTGTAGGTCTCTGATTTCTTGTTTGTTTATTTATCACGATAAAGGTCTGTAAAATCTAGATACATATTTTTGATATTTTTAATTTTAATACTAAAATAGAATATTATTTTTTATTTTTATAGAGTTACCGTTTTGTCATTTCTCAAAAAATATGTTTATTTTAAATATTTTTATTACGTTAGGAAGCCTATAGTTTATCTTGTAGTTTTTAAAAATTACATATCGAGAAGTGTATCTTTATTATGTGTGATTTTGTTTTTATTATTTAATGATAGTTATTTTATTGCTTGTTTTCTAACAAGAAACATTTGTTTATGTGTGCTGTTTATTTCACATATTCTATTTCAATAAATAAAAGTCGTTTAAAGTTAATTTTTTGTTCTGCATAAATATATTAAAATATTCTTAGTTTTAAAAAATCCAGCGAATAAACAATCCAAACATGTCCAATTACCCGAGGTATCGCGTCGCGATTCCTCACATTTGACAGCAGTTGCTTTGCCAGTTGCCAAAATAACGAACCACCCGTGGACCTAAGACGACAAACGATCGTTGTTCCCACTAGGCTCTTCGCTCCGCGTTATGGGCGACGGTCGGCAGTAACTGAATAACTAGTTATTCTTAGAATGAATAATGTTCCATAACTTTTCACCCAAATAACGTTTCGTAAATAACGACACGTCTCTACAATAAAGTGACTTCAATATTTTTTTACGAAAACCCACAAATTTACTGTAACCATTATTCCATGGTTCTACTTGGCGCTCTAACTCGAACACTAAAAGGACTTCCAATGCTTTTTGAAGGTTTTGCTGCGACATGGTTTCAAGGTGTTAAATATCCTTTGGTGAGTTGGCAAGATGCCATCGATGCCGAGAACTTTTCTCTCATGAGCAGGATGGAAGACTAAAACCGATTTGTTTATATAGCCGAGAAGGTCTCATCGTGCGGGTCCAAAGGTCACCAACATTATGAATCAAATCAGAAAACACAGTGAATACCAAAATGTTGTGTGATTCTTTTATCGAACTATTAAATCTCGATGGGCTATTTACAAATATTCAGGGAGAAAGAAAATAGTTTTTTTTATTATATTACGCAATATTATTAAGATAGCCACTTAATATTATTGTATATATTAAATGCCGAGGGACTAGATAAGAAAATTCGCTAAATATGTATTTGGTTAAAATTTTTTGGTTGGCAAAAACAAAAATACACAAAATGGCAAGCGCCTTAACAAAGTCGGAAGGCGGTTCGAATCCCTGGAACAATCAGGATATGTTTGTTTATACAGCCACTTAATGAAAGTGAGATTTTTTTTTCAATTACCAAAAATTATGAGCCCCGCTTGTCCCAAAAATCTAACCACTTATACAGTGTCATTTATTTAAATGCAGGCCACCCCTGTGCAAAGAAAATTTGTTTTTTTTTTGTATTGTGATAAAAAAAATTTATTTTGCAAAAATATTATACACTTTTGTTAAAAACACAAGATAATTAGTTATTACTTCCCTCGTGAGATTTTTTAAAATTCCTAAGTTAAAGGGTCCCTAGATGCCGGAAAACATGTTTTCTCAATTCCGTCTGTCTGTAAGTATGTCTGTCCGTCAGTGTGTCTGTTCGGTTTTAGTCTTCCATCCTGCTCATGAGAGAAGAGTTCTCGGCATCGATGGCATCTTGCCAACTCACTAAAGAATGTTTAACACCTTGAAACCATGTCGCAGCAAAACCGTCAAAAAGCATTGGAAATTCTTTTAGTGCGTTATCGTTACTTATCTGAGTGGAGTCCTTGTAAATTTCAAATGCGTTGATAAATGCGTTATTCTCCGATTCTTTTAAACCGTCAAATCTCGAACTAAATTTTGTGAAGTTTCCGTTAAAAACAGGCTGGTTGTTGAACATCTTTTCCAGCTTGAAGAGTAAAATGAAACAACAATTCTTGAAATTGTTCATTTGTTAGAGTAACAGACATATTCACTGATGATTTCTTCTTCGAACAACCTAGATACGGACTTCTTGGATTAGCAAGATCGCTTTCTGACATTCGAAGAAGGTAATAAAGTTTAAGCCAATACAAAATAATTCGATGCATAAAGTACGGCCACGAGTTAGAGCGCCAAGTAGAACCATGGAATAATGGTTACAGTAAATTTGTGGGTTTTCGTAAAAAAATATTGAAGTCACTTTATTGTAGAGACGTGTCGTTATTTGCGAAACGTTATTTGGGTGAAAAGTTATGGAACATTATTCATTCTAAGAATAACTAGTTATTCAGTTACTGCCGACCGTCGCCCATAACGCGGAGCGAAGAGCCTAGTGGGAACAACGATCGTTTGTCGTCTTAGGTCCACGGGTGGTTCGTTATTTTGGCAACTGGCAAAGCAACTGCTGTCAAATGCGAGGAATCGCGACGCGATACCTCGGGTAATTGGACATGTTTGGATTGTTTATTCGCTGGATTTTTTAAAACTAAGAATATTTTAATATATTTATGCAGAACAAAAAATTAACTTTAAACGACTTTTATTTATTGAAATAGAATATGTGAAATAAACAGCACACATAAACAAATGTTTCTTGTTAGAAAACAAGCAATAAAATAACTATCATTAAATAATAAAAACAAAATCACACATAATAAAGATACACTTCTCGATATGTAATTTTTAAAAACTACAAGATAAACTATAGGCTTCCTAACGTAATAAAAATATTTAAAATAAACATATTTTTTGAGAAATGACAAAACGGTAACTCTATAAAAATAAAAAATAATATTCTATTTTAGTATTAAAATTAAAAATATCAAAAATATGTATCTAGATTTTACAGACCTTTATCGTGATAAATAAACAAATAAGAAATCAGAGACCTACAAATTAAAGCAAACTTAAATCTGTATTTACGCACCCAATATTATAAAAAATAAATTTGAAGAATTAATGGATTCATGAACAGAAAAAATAACGACTGTTGGTACTTCCTCTTCCTATCAGTTACCGTTTGCCGTTTAGAAGTAGAAACTACTAGAAACGTTTTTTGCGGGCTGCGGTGCCAGTGCGAGGCTGTTTCGTTCCCGTTTCGTTTTCGTTACTCATTTCATCTAGCTGCGATCTGTGTTGCTAGTTGCCGTTGTATGTACCCCGTGTTAATATTAGTATGGTTGCCTATTTGTCGGGAAAGTTTTAAGGAAATTGAAAACCAGGTTTTTGTTTATAGTTCACACGGAACCATTGAATCATGTCAGAAGAGGCTTCTGATAAAATATTTCATATATTATAGGAAAGTGACAATATGAAGCGCCAGGATATGGTTCAATTATTAAAAATTGAGGTTTTCATATAAGGCAAAGCGGATTTGGTAAAAAATTACTGAACATAAGTTAATAGTATAAACAAATCAGATCAGTTGCTATTCTTGCTAATTAAATTTTATGGTTTTTAGGGAAAGTTTATAAAAAAAATCTGCAAAAATAAACGTGCAAAGTTTAAAAACATGTAATGATTTATTTAGCGAAAGTGCGAGATAGTTGTTTTTCTTTTATTAAACGCGTTACAAAATAACGTTAATTTGGAACGTTATTTCTGTAGAACCTTACGTTTTTTAACGTTATCAATTTAGGACCATTCTTCCCATCTCTACTTTATTGACATAACCTCGTTTACTCAAATCCATGGTGGGAAGAAAACAAGGTGTGCTCGCCAGCCAGGGCATCTACGTCAGACGTGAGGTAGCTTTCAAAAATAATGTAGTATGCCCTGGAAATAAACGTCCATAAAAATTGGAGGTTAGGTTACTAGTTTGACAACAAATAACAGTTTTTATTTTTTTGTCCAAATAAATTTTACCTCGGAAAGAAAAGAATTTTATTGTTAGAGTCATTTGGGTATTAAGAATCAAGAACAATATGTCTTGTAAGGTTACTAGTTGCTTCAGCTACAATAAAACGAAGGACAAAAGGTCTCATAGATTTCCTAAAAACCCTGATTTCTACAGTACAGGGCGTTTATGCCTGCCACAAATATGACAAAATTAACTTAAATAACGGTAAATATTTGGTTAAACATTTTTAAATCAAATGATTTCTAGCGTTTATATGATAAGCTAAGCATTTTGAAAATAAAAAGAAAAATTAATGATGCTACAGACAGCAACCTTCCCACCATGCTCAAATCTTAAACTGAACTATATAATAATAAGGATAACGAATAATGTTTGTTTCTATTGGTCGGGGAGGCATCACGTAACAAGATCACTCTTTCCTTTCGGAATAATGTTGGTCATTACATATGTGTGATTTCGCGTTATATATTAATATACGGGGTTGTAAAGCAGAGATTCGGTCCGGAGTAGTGGCATTTTCCAGTAATCGGTATATTCCATAGAATCTTTACTTTAATTTTTTACATTAAGTACTGGGTATATCTGAAAATATTGCCGGCTGTTATGTTTATACTAAGCTATCACCATCATCAGTGATCATATCGGTAAATATATATATATATATATATATATATATATATATATATATATATATATATATATATATATATATATATATATATATATATATATATATATATATATATACATATAAATTTATATTTAATCTTAACATGTTTAGGCATTTATGTGATAATATGAATAAATAAATTAAACTATAACTAATAAACAAAATTATTATTGCAACTACTATAAAATAAATTGAAAATTTTTCCACGTGTGATGTAGACCGTAACCCGTGTCTCTATTGGAATTTTTTGTATGTTTAAATATTTCAATAGATTCTCTAACTTTTCGTTTATAAAAACCTGGAACCGATGCTAGAACCTTGGTTTCCTTTACATTTATGAAATGGCCAGTGTTATGCTGGTGTTCAGCTACAGCAGATTGAACAATTTGTTTCTTTTTAATACATCGTTCATGTTCCTTAAGTCTAGTTGATATTGAGCGTCCTGTTTCTCCCACATATACTTCTCCACAGGAGCAAGGAATTTTATATACTCCTTCTGTTTGGAAAGGTACAAGATCTTTCGGTGATCGCAAGCATTGTCCAATCTTCTTATGTGTATTGAAGATAGTACGTATGTTGGACCGCCGAAGTAATCGTCCTATTTTGTCTGTAGTGCTATGTATGTAGGGAAGAACAACACTACCTAATGGTGGCTCTTTATCATTCTCCTTTGGCGGAGTTGGTTTACTATATCTTTTAATTGAACGCGTAATATCTTCAGTGCAATAGCCATTCCCTCTGAGAGTTTCGGTCAGTTTCGGTCAGTTTCGATGTTTCCGATGTTAAAGAATCTTGATCAGAAATCGAAATAGCTCTGAATACTAATGAGTTAATAACCGATTTCTTTTGTGCTGGATGGTGATGAGAATTTGCATTTAAGTATCTATTTGTATGCGTCGGTTTTCTATACACAGAATGTCCTAATGTACCATTTTCCTTCCTTTGAACACATACATCTAGAAAGGGAATTGTTCCATTAGAATCAATTTCCATCGTGAACTTGATATTATGATGTTGCACAACTACATCTAAAACCGAAGCACTGGTTTAGATATGTAGATGATACTTTTGTTGTTTGGCCTTATGAACAGGATAATCTCCTCATATTTCTGGACCACCTTAATCAGCAACATCATAATATCAAGTTCACGATGGAAAAAATCTAATGGAACAATTCCCTTTTTAGATGTATGTGTTCAAAGGAAGGAAAATGGTACATTAGGACATTCTGTGTACAGAAAACCGACGCATACAAATAGATACTTAAATGCAAATTCTCATCACCATCCAGCACAAAAGAAATCGCTTATTAACTCACTAGTATTCAGAGCTATTTCGATTTCTGATCAAGATTCTTTAACATGTGGGAGAAACAGGACGCTCAATATCAACTAGACTTAAGGAACATGAACGATGTATTAAAAAGAAACAAATTGTTCAATCTGCTGTAGCTAAACACCAGCATAACACTGGCCATTAATATATAAAATAAATACGGCCACGAGTTAGAGCGCCAAGTAGAACCATGGAATAATGGTTACAGTAAATTTGTGGGTTTTCGTAAAAAAATATTGAAGTCACTTTATTGTAGAGACGTGTCGTTATTTACGAAACGTTATTTGGGTGAAAAGTTATGGAACATTATTCATTCTAAGAATAACTAGTTATTCAGTTACTGCCGACCGTCGCCCATAACGCGGAGCGAAGAGCCTAGTGGGAACAACGATCGTTTGTCGTCTTAGGTCCACGGGTGGTTCGTTATTTTGGCAACTGGCAAAGCAACTGCTGTCAAATGCGAGGAATCGCGACGCGATACCTCGGGTAATTGGACATGTTTGGATTGTTTATTCGCTGGATTTTTTAAAACTAAGAATATTTTAATATATTTATGCAGAACAAAAAATTAACTTTAAACGACTTTTATTTATTGAAATAGAATATGTGAAATAAACAGCACACATAAACAAATGTTTCTTGTTAGAAAACAAGCAATAAAATAACTATCATTAAATAATAAAAACAAAATCACACATAATAAAGATACACTTCTCGATATGTAATTTTTAAAAACTACAAGATAAACTATAGGCTTCCTAACGTAATAAAAATATTTAAAATAAACATATTTTTTAAGAAATGACAAAACGGTAACTCTATAAAAATAAAAAATAATATTCTATTTTAGTATTAAAATTAAAAATATCAAAAATATGTATCTAGATTTTACAGACCTTTATCGTGATAAATAAACAAATAAGAAATCAGAGACCTACAAATTAAAGCAAACTTAAATCTGTATTTACGCACCCAATATTATAAAAAATAAATTTGAAGAATTAATGGATTCATGAACAGAAAAAATAACGACTGTTGGTACTTCCTCTTCCTATCAGTTACCGTTTGCCGTTTAGAAGTAGAAACTACTAGAAACGTTTTTTGCGGGCTGCGGTGCCAGTGCGTAAATAAATGTGCCAGTGCGTAAATAAATGTAAAGCAAACGAAAGTGCTAGGATCGGTTCCAGGTTTTTATAAACGAAAAGTTAGAGAATCTATTGAAATATTTAAACATACAAAAAATTGCAATATAGACACGGGTTACGGTCTACATCACACGTGGAGACCGATCTTAACACAGGGTCACGGTTCGGCGAGCACAAGTCGGGTATAGCCCGCCTGAATCTCTTCCGAGCTCATTCAGTGTTCAGATCTCGTGGAGTAAAGATCCCTGAAGATGCCTCCTGCAATCGAAGGCGAAATGTCGGATAGTAATTCCAATTTGACACGGTCTAATCCCAAGAAACACGATTTCTTAATTGACCAAAGCCGTGAAAGCTTCCGTTCTATGTTAGACCTTATTCTCACAAGTATATTTATTGTGTTTACCGGTCTTTTTCTTTCATATGTTAATACATTTATTATTGTACGATATTATTTTGTCGGATGAAAAGAGAAACTCACACTGTTAAACTAAGCCTATGTACAGGGTGGCCCATTTTCGTTCTTTTACGGCGATTTTCCTTATTAGTAAAGAAAGAGAGTTGTGGTTATAACAAAATTTTAATGGCCAGCTTCGGTTTAAAGATACAGGGTGAAACTGAAAATACTGCATTTTACGACTGCCTTTGTATTTCGGTTATTTTTTAACACACCACATATTTTAGGTAAAAAATGAGGCTAATAAAGATTTTTTACGTTGAAGCAAGGCAGTAACCAAAATTTTGTTTATTAAACGAGAGACCCTGTAGATTCCCCCCCCCCCCTTAGCTACACTACTGAATCTCATTTCATTTACTCGTTTTTGAGCAATTGGTTTGTAGTTCAAATTTCTTGATAAGAAGATGTATTTCTTATAAACGTCGCAACCGTTTTTTAATTTACTGCAGGTAATGGTGACATTCTGTCAGTGCCATCAAGTATTTTATGTCAAAATATTTTTTCATAAAGAAATTTGTATTATAAACGAGTATATATAAACGTAAAATTATAAATTTACTAATATGGACGGTACCTAATAGTGATGTCAGATTTGACGTCCAGTCAGGAACGCCGCGCCATAAGGTTAGAATATTTGGCAGGGCCAAAAATGGTTATGATACTGGTGGGTTTAAATATGCACAAGTTCTAACGAATTACTTATCAGTGGTATGATAGCGCAATTGGTTAGAGCAATGGACTAGTGATCCAGAAGTGCGAGTTCAATCCCCGATTGTACAATAACTTTTGCTATTTATTATAAATTTCAGAAAAAAACGGTATTACTCACAAACGAGTTTGAGCAAATGACAAAGAACTTTTTAAAAATCATGTATTTTTGCATGCGCGTGATTTCAAAGTTCCTGCAATCCATTTATATTTTCAACGCGTTGCGAAGCCCAGCTCTTAGTAGGCGTCGAATTTTTTATACTTTGAAAAATATTCTTAGGTCTACCTATTAACCGCTAATTACAGAAATTAAATATTTCTATCCGTTTTCGAGATATTGGCGTGCGGAGTTTTAAGTGAAAAACTCTATATACATATATATATATATATATATATATATATATATATATATATATATATATATACCGAAGCATACCAATACATACTATAAAAAATCTATTATATTCTCTTCGAACTGGCATATAGATGACTAGCTTGAAGGTGGTTACAAAATTATTCTAAGTATAGAAAAATCAGATACTCACTTCAATATGTTTAAAAATTCATACTACCAGAATGCATTTAATGTAGCCGAAATATATTTTTTAAATTATTTAAACACCACTATAAAGTTCTAAAAAACAAGAAACAACTAATTGTTTACATTATACGAAGCACAGTTGCCTGATGAAAGCCTAATTACACATAATTGTCGAGTTGAAAAGTTGTTTTTAAAACAAAACAAGTTTATTACACATGCTTGCAAATATTTTTTGTATTTACATTATTATCATTTATGGTTTCCACTAAAACCAATAACCAATATATCTAAAACGTTTATAGTATGAATGCTATAGTATTACAGTATTAGTAAAATAATAATAAAAAATCGGTAAATCTCCTTGACCGGAAACTTCCCTCGTTATGTTTTTTTTTCATTTCTTAGGAATAGTGAAGTGTGGCCTAATTTAGTTCAGTAGATAGTCACAGTATATAGGTGTTACATATACTGCCTTTTCAGACATTTTTATTGGACGCCATTTTGTTTCATCATATTGGATTGCTACCAACATTTTACCTGTTTCTTTCTACCTATCCTACACTTGACTTTGAGGAATCATTTAAAATAAATTCACTAAGTAGTTTTGACATTGACACATACCGCCGTTTTGTTACGTCATGTTGAAGTCGTACCAGTTTATCCCATTTTCACATTTAATTTTTCTGCAAAATTTAAAGTCAGTTGAACATGATTTATTAAGTCGATTTTTAAAAAAAATTATTTGGCCGCCATTTTGTTTCGCCATCTTAAACTCCTACCACAACTTTACCAGTGGATCTCTATATCAAACTTAATTCTTGGACAAAAATTAAAACTTATTTAATAAGTAGTATTTTCAGGCTTAAATATTTTATTAGGCCGCTAATTTGTTGATGATAAAAGAAATTTGACGTTCATATCAAAATGTTACCCGTTCACATCCTATATTGATTTTTGTTCAAAATTTGAGGTAAATTGGATAATTAGTTTTATAGTAATAATTTGTTTAACATTGTTCCGCCATATTGGATTTTTACCAAAAGATTATCAGGTCATCCCCATATGACTCTTAATTTTTGACTAAAATTTGAAGTCAATCTGGACGCTCGCTAATTATAATTAATAACGTCAAGATATGTAAAACCTGAAAGGTTGATTTTTTTTTCACAATTACAAACATTTTATTTGGCCGCCATTTTATTTCGAAATCTTGAATTAGTAACACCGTTTTACTATAGTTGATCCCTAACCACAATTATTTATGCCACATACATTCAAATCAATCCATTAAGTAGAATCAAAGTTTTACCGGTTGATTTCAACATAATAGTCAATGTTTATGCAAAATTTGAGATAAATTTGGTAAGTAGTTTTGTAATAATCATTAACTACCAGTTCATCTCCATATGATACTTTATTTTTGACCAAAATTTGTCAATCGGGTAAGTGCCTTTAAGTTATGCAGCGAAATGACAGGCAGACAGACAGATAGACCGACAGACGGAGCGACGGAATTGATAAAACATATTTGTTTGTATCTAGGAACGCTAAAACATGAAGATATGTAAAACCTAAGCACAGAATTTCAAATCAATCCATTAAGTACTTTTTTTAAGGCTAAATTTTTAAATATTATATTAAGCCGTCATTTTGTTCCGCCATCTTGGGTTCGTACCAAAATGTTACCAGTTGATTCCAACATAATACTTAATGTTTGTGCAAACTTTAAGATAAATTAGATAAGTTTTTTAATAATAATTTTTTAACATTTCACTAGGCCGCCATTTTGTGCGCCATATCGGATTTTTACCAAAATGTTACTACCTTATGACCATTAATTTTTGACCAAATTCTCAAGCCAATTGGGTAAGTAGTTTTTTCGCTATGCCGTAAACATACAGACGGAATGGAGAAAACATATTTTTCGGCATCTAAGCACCCTGAAACGTGATGATCCGAAAAAAAGGGTGATTTTTTAACGATTATGATACTTCCCTTTTACGAGGGAAGTAAAAAACTAAATTTAAGGTTTGCTAATTAAAAAGGCATTTAAATATACCTAGTAACAAAAATTGTATCATTACTGCTCTGAAAACAAAAATATTTTTGGTAGTTTTTTTCTAATTAATTTTCCTTTTACCTCTTCAGTTTCCTTCTTTGCGAAACAATTAGTTTTATCTGTGGATTTTACATTACGCATGATCAAATATATATCATCATAGTCGTCAAAAAACCTTTTTCCACTTTCAGCAATTTTTAAACAAAAAAAAATTCAATCACTTTGCGAGAAGGGTGCAATAAAGCTCCTCGGTTTTCTGTGTCAATCAATAGAATGAACATTCTTGCTCATAAATTTACCATATTCTTGTTTATACTTTCAGGTTCTAATCGTACCACATCTATTCACAAATATCACAAAATAACGCCGATACCTTACTGAACCGTTTCTGATGATGCCTTAAACAGCTGGCAAAATATTGCCTGTGCGCATGCTCAAAGCTAGCTAGAACTCTGAAAATGTGACTGATAAGATTGCGTTTTTTCGCCCAGGGTTTGCCACTTTTGGCCGCTGTACTTCATAAATACTATCTTCTAGTACTTGTATAGTCGGTGGTACCGATGTATTTTTCCCTAGTTGGTCTAGTCCTAGTCGTACCAGGATATTTGGCTTGCCGACTTTCGACGTCCCTTGCGCATTTTTATACTATATGTAGAGAAGACAGGTAAATCAATTTTCAAGGTTCAATAATACGGGGTCTAATACTACTTAATACGGATTTTATTAAAACTGGGCGGATAAGTAGCAATAAAGAATATATATGTTAAACAGCATCGAAATAATAAAAATGTTCGAAAAATTAAGTTGGGTCTTTCGATATTTTAGGTTATGAAAAACATATTTTTGAAACAAAAAATGTCTGCACGGATTGTGTATGTAGACAAAATTTGAGCCAATAATAACTTAAAAATGACCAAGTTGATTTGTTTCAAATTTGCATAAAAAATAGACTGGATCAGTATCTCAGGGGATTAGATTTTGGATGTCATGGGCGAAGATCTACAATTTTTTAAGGAACGAGAACGCAAAACGGATAATAGTCAAATTGAAAACATAAATATTTAGGGTGAATGTTCTAACACTGAAACATTGTAGAACTCAATGGCGTAGATAATTAATTTGGTTTATACACCTTTAAAATAAAATTGAGTTAATATTACGAGAAACGGCGAAACACGTCAAATTTATTTAATTTTTTGTACACAAATAATCTTTGTCGAGAAACGGGTTTCACTATTTGATAAGATTTTTTGACACTTTGGCAGGTTTTCAATATAGAGATAAATCTCATATTATGTTATTGTAAGAAATAAGCTTTGTCGAAACATATATTTGGTACATGCTGAGGAGCGACGCCACTGGTGTCGAGGTTGCCATGCGACGGGGTCCGTGGCCTCGCGGGCGGAGGACGACAGTCAGTCGAATACCACTATTTAAGAGTTACGGGTGTGCCTGTGCGAAGTTGTAACTGACGTAATAATAGACGTATTCAGAGCATTGTGTGGTTTTATTGAATTGCACCCATCAGTCACCTAAATCCTCAATATAAATAGTTTTAACAAGTCCAACATGGTAGCAGAGGTCCGTGGTTGGTTATGAGACACGGGATATTAGGTGATTAGGGTGAATTAAAACAAAAAAAAAACATTCAAACCGGCAGTGAGTGAGTGACAGTGCAGCGGCACTTATTTAGTGGCCTTTCAGAGAGTACGCCATTTTGAACAGAGGGAGCCAAAAATAATAAGGTGTGTATTAAAAAGAGCTGTATAAAAAGTATGTGTAGCTTAATTAATAGGGGATTCGGTGAGCCAGGTAGTGTTTGTGTGCGGGGGACCGCTTTGTGGTGAATCCGTGCACCTTGTGTTCGGATAAATTGCAGGGCTGTCTGCCTGTAGCGCAATTCACACCGTCATTTTTAGAATGACATATTCTGAGAAAATAAATAAACGATTTTATTTGTAATGAACTGAGGGCTCTCACGAATTTCCCGGGCTGAATTTTTTTTCTATTATAATAAATACCTAATAATAATAATAAATAAATAAATAGGTATATCAAAGAGGTTAGAGTATAGAATGCGTTCAGCAGTGGTTAAGTCAGAAGTATTATTACTCCCATATTAGTATTAAAAAGTTTAAAGCTGTTTAAAACTAAAAATAAATTAAAAATAAAACACAGAATAAAACTGATTTTTTAAGAAGAGTATTTTGATGTATTTGTTGGATTTATTTATGTTTAATTATATTTATTTACCCGAGAGTATTTTTATAATTACAATAATTTACAATAATAAGAGAAATACAGATGAAATCGACTTTTTAATAAAATTCAAGAATATTTAATAATAATTATTATTTAATAGAATTTCAGAGAGTAAATTTTTTAAGAAAATTTTAAATGAGATAAGATGGAGACAATTTTAGTCAAATTCAGAATTTAGCTCAAAAATTATAAAAATTTTATTATAAAAGTGAAATGGATTAATCTGCTTAAGTTTGGTGCCCCGTTCTGGCTTGCCTTGCGGTCAGATACTGGATCGCTGGCTTCTGTAGTTTTTTTTTCATTGCATAATATAGTAAATTCGAATTAAAATTAAATAAAAAAATTACGAGCAAATTAAAAAGCCTAGGGTCAATGTTCAGCTGAAACTTGTGTTCGGTTTAGGCAGCTCATTGACTAGGGAAGTTGCGAGGACCTCATCTGGGACCCACGTGTGTGCTTGCGCAGCCCAAAACCGACCAGCTTTCGTGGTAACGCGCGGATCTGAATATCGGCGAGTGGTGTGCATGCGTGGACTGCCCTATGTGGAAATCCGATTTCTCGCTTCGAACAAAATTAGCGTGTGGTTCCGTTTTTTTGTTCAGAAGCAAGAAACATTATTCAGTTAGTTTAAATTCAGATATTACCTGGTACTGAAAGGTATATTAAGAGGTTAAAGAGAAGAAGAGAAATTAAGTAATATTTTTAGAGTCTTTTTAATAAAAAAAAAATAAATAAAATAAATAAATGAATAAATAAAATGACTTATTACTTATAATAATAATAATAAAAAAAAAAAAAAAAAAAACTAATTTAAAATTTTTCATAATCCTAGAAAAGATGGCAGACAGAGTTGACCAAAGTGAAAGTACGAGTCAAGAGTTTGATGAGTATATGAGAATCAGACGAGGAGAGAAAAGTGATTGTAATGTCACAAAACAAAGTAAGTTTTTAGTATTTTTACCATCTATATTTGACTATTTGACTAAAAATTCAGAGTGCTGTGAGTATTTAAGAGGTGCAAGGGTTGAATCTTGTTAAGATTGGAATCTTTGTGTGAAGAGTGAGAGAGAGAGAGATCAGATCTGAATTTTTAGGAGGTAAATCCAGGTAATAATTAAGATGTTTTATTCACAGCAACAGCCAGAACTGCTAGAAGTTCAGAAGTTATGAGTGGTACTGAGAATCAAAACTCAGAAAATAATAGAAGAGAGGTTGCAAATCAGAATTGTTCAGATGCTAACAGTGTGACTGGAAGTATTTCAACGGTGCGAGGAAATATAGAAGAGCTGCAACAGTCAATTGCAGATGTAAATAAACTTGCGGATAAACTTAATACTGCTGAGACATCAAAGAGTCAAACGACAGGAGAAATGATAAAAGAAATAGTGGAAAGATTATGCAAAGTTCACTCTTACATGCTTGAATCAGAAAAAGAAAAGTTAAAGAACATGCAGAATGTAGAGGTCAGAATAAATGAGCCAAATAAAGAGGGTGCAAGCTGCAGTAACTGGATACCAAAAATTCAAAGACACTATAAACTAACATCCAAATCAAGTTTTGAAGTTTGGATTGACTGTTTAAAAAACGAACTTACTAGTTGGGGGTTACTTGATCTGATTGATCCAAGTCAACCAGCTCCAACTGGAATTTCAGAGTCTGATATTAAGCAAAGAAAAAATTCGGTTAAAGATATAATCATTAACCGTATAGATGAGGAGTATCATAAGAAAATCCTAGGTGTAACCGAGCCTATGGATATATTAAAAAGGCTAAGAGATAGTAGGAAAGGAGAAGTCAGTTCAACACCTACTTCCATTAGAACTCGACTCTATAATTTGAGAATGAGTAAAGACGAGCGAGTACACAAGTTTTGTGAAAGATTTGATCAGATCATAAGACAGCATGAGTTAAGTGACGACCCGAACAAATTAACTGATCAAGAGCAACGCTCAACTTTTTATCAAGCAATTATAGGAGCCATGCCAGAAGTTAGACGCACAGATTCAGCTGTGATTTCGACTACTGGCAAAGAAATGGACATGGAAGCTTTGAGAAGAACAATGTATCGCATACAAGAGGATAACGATGCAAATAAAGGGAATCTTGGCGAAAAAGAAATTGCAGCATCAAGAGTAAAAGTGCAAAGAGGCAAAAATACTAAGAGCAAGTGTTACAGGTGCAACCAAGTAGGGCACTGGCAAGATATTTGTCCATTAAAAGAGACAAATCAGTGGTTCTGCTACAGCTGCAACTGCATCACCGATCATACAAGTGAAAACTGCACTCGAAGCTTTAAGAGACCCTTTAATCCCAACAACAATAATGAATTTGAGCTTTCTGCTAAAAGAAGAAAGCCAAACCCTACTCAACAAGGAAGAGGTCGAGGTGCAAACAAATTTAGAGGCTTTAGAGGCTATAAGGTTCTAGAGGCAATTTCAGCGGCACCAGAGGTTGCAGAGGAAATACAAGAGGCAGAGGAAGCAACAATAGAGGGAAAATGAGTCAGGCTACAGCTAGAAGGGCGGAGTTTGATGAGGAAGCTAATCAACAAGATTACTATGAGGAAGATGATGAGACAGAAGGTAAGGAAATTTTTAACAAAAATTTAAATAGCGAAAAAGTTATAGAGTTTATAGCTGACTCAGGAGCTACGAGTCATATCATTAATAAAAGTTTTATTTTAAGTAATTTTGTAAAATCAGAGAAAGGGGTTATTAAAAGCGCGAATAAAAATGAAATTGCTGATATTGTCATAGATGGTAAAGCTAATCTTTTGCTTAAAAATAAGAAAATAAATGATAATCAAATTAAGTTAACAAATGTTATTGCAGCAAAAGATATTTCAGAGAATCTATTGTCATTGCGTAAATTAGTAGATGCAGGTTTCTGTATACATTTAGATGACAAAATATTCAGAGTTTATAATAAAAACAATAATAAGACAATATTTGAAGGAAATTATGAAAAACCAAATTGGGTTGTTAGGTTTGAGGTCATAAAGCCTAAATGTGCTAAAGAAAGTGCAATAAGTGAGTGGGAGAATTATAGCTGTACTGCTTGTTTAGCAGATGACAATGAGGTTTCCGAGCAATCCCAAACCAATAAAGACAAAGAAATTTCTATTTCGGAGGGAGTTAATTCAGAGCCTGTAGATAAAGTTATGTTAGATTTGGGGTCTGAGATTGGGAGGGAGAGATTGGAAGACCTCATTGTGTCAGAAAATTCAGAGAAATTAAATTCAGAGTGTAAAGATGACTTGTTTACCTACAAAACAGTTAAATTAGACGATTTAAAGAGTGTAGGGAGTCTACAAGACATACTTACAGAAAATCCGTCAGAAAGTTCATTTTCAACTAACATTCAGAGTGAAGGTTTGCTATGGCATAGGAGGCTAGGCCATGCTTCTTTAAATTATTTGAAAATGATACAAAAGAAAGATAAGAGATTAGAGCACGTGAAATTTGAAGACTCAATTAAAGAATGTGAAGTATGTATACTGTCAAAAATGGAAAAACTTCCATTCAAACAAAATAGAATTAGAGCTGACAGGCCACTTCAAATAATTCATACAGATGTAATGGGGCCAATTAGACCGACCTCATGGCCTGGTCAAAAGAGGTATATAATTGTGTTTATAGATGATTATTCTAGATATGCCAGTGTGTATTGCCTGAAATCCAAAGATGAATCTAGTCAAGCGTTTGAAAGGTTTTTGTGTTCTGCACGAAACTTATTAGGTGCAAATGCAAAGGTGTGCTATGTTAGATCAGATAGAGGTACTGAATACACGGGTGGAAAATTTACAGAGATATTAAAAAGAGAAAATATAGAGTTAGATTGTGGCCCACCGTATACTCCTGAACTTAATGGCACAGCAGAGAGATTTAATAAATCAATTCAGAGAATAATAAGAGCATATATGATTGATTCAGGTTTACCACATACTTTGTGGGAATTAGCTGCGAATGCAGCTGTTCATACTTACAACAGAACTCCCCACAAGTCAATAAATTATGAAATTCCATTAATTAAATTTTCACCAAGAGTAAATTGTTATTTAGAAAAAATACGAAGATTTGGTTGCATTGCGTATGTTAAATTACCTTTTGTTGAGACAAAGTTTAGTAATGTATCTATAAAGACTGTATTAGTAGGGCACAGACCCACAGGATATACTCTATGGCATCCTAGCACGAAAAAGTTCATAGAATCAAGACATGTAAGATTTATAGAAAGATTAGTATATAAAGATGTATATCTGAAAAATCAGAATAGAGAATTAGCTGAAGAAGGTAAATTAGACACGACAACTGAGTTTACTGTAGTTAATGAAACAGAGAAAACAGATAATAATTCAGAGACTAAGTCTATTGAAAAGAAAAAGAGAGGTCGGCCAAGGAAAATAAATTTAGCTGAAAATTCAGAGAAAGAAAAGAAAGAGGCAGATTCAGAGTTAGCAATAAACAAAACTGGTAGTCCAGTGACGAGAAGTAAAGCTAAGAAAATAAAAGATACAAGCTTTGCTCGTTACACTAATGTTATAGAGGCTACTGAGATAAATGAAGATGAGTTAGGTCATATACTGTTAGCTTTAATTCAAAAGGATCCAATTACTTTTGAAGAAGCAATGAATTCAGAAGACAAAGAGTTGTGGAAACAAGCTGTTAAAGAAGAATTAGACTCCATTGAGGAAAATACAGTTTGGGTTCTAGTAGACCGACCTAAAGAAAACCTTCGTGGTAAGAGACCTAATATTATTGACTCTAAATGGGTATTTAAAAAGAAAATTGACAGTAACGGGTCAGTTAAATATAAGGCACGACTAGTCACACGAGGCTTTAAAGACAAAAATGTTTATGGGCTCAAAGAAACTTATGCCCCGGTATCAAGGTTGTCCTTGATCCGAGCAGTTCTTTCTATAATAAACAAAGAGAATTTAGACGCATGTCAAATGGACGTTAAAACCGCGTTTCTAAATGGAGAACTTGAAGAGGAAGTCTTCATGGAAATTCCAGAGGGTTTAGCGGTAACAGAAAACATGAAAAGTGAGAAAGTTTGTAAATTAAAGAAGTCTCTATATGGTCTTAAAGTAAGTCCTAAGTTGTGGAATAAAAGATTTTCAGAGCAGACTCGAATTCTTGGATTAGAAAATGATCTCCATGATCCTTGTTTATTTACTTGGAGGTTAAATGGAAAACTAGCTATAGTATTACTGTATGTTGACGACATGTTGATAGCTAGTAATGATCCAGAGAAACTCAATCAAATAAAAACACACTTAAGTAGCGCATTTCAGATGAAAGATTTGGGGGAACCTAAAAATTTTTAGGCATGACTATTCAGAGAGATAGAAAAGAGAGAAGTATTAGTTTACACCAAGCTGCATATACACAGAGAATTTTAGAAAAATTTAATATGCATGAGTCAAAACCACAGAGTACACCTATGGTAACCCGACAGGTAGATCATAGAAATAAAAAGATTAAGTGTAAGTCAGAGAATGTAGAAAGAATAAGTGAAGTTAAAAAGGTACCATTTAGAGAGGCTATTGGAAGTTTACTGTATCTGGCAAGTGCTACTAGACCAGATATAGCCTACGCAGTTAGCTATCTAGCGAGAAAACAGATAGACCCGACAGAAGATGACTGGACAGAGGTGAAAAGAGTATTCAGGTACCTAAGAGGCACAACTGCTCGAGGAATTAAGTTCCTATCAAATTCAGAAAATATGGAAGCTCTATCTGATGCAAGCTTCAGAGATTGTGAGGATTCTAAATCCACTGGAGGATATATAATCAAGTTATTTGGAGATGTAATAACTTGGAGAAGTCATAAACAATCTACTGTTACGACTTCTACTTGCCAAGCAGAATACTTAGCTATGAGTGATGCGTGTCAAGAGCTAATATCACTTGATAAATCTATCAGGTATATAATTGGACGTACATTTTATCCAATTACTTTGTGGTGCGATAATAAATCAGCTAGAGATTGTACAGAGAAAGACGGAAGTCACAAACTTAAAACTTTTGATCAGAGTGTAGAAGAAATTAAAAGTGAATTAGCACGTAGAGAACAGACTGGAAAAAGGAAAAACATGGCAATTACTCATGGAGACTATGTAAAACAGTGTGTAGAGGAAAAGAAAATTAGAGTATGCTGGGTATCTACGGATGAAAACTTGGCCGACATCATGACAAAGCCTTTAGCTCAAAATAGGCATGAGTATATAAGAGCTAAAATTACTAATGATGAATTCTAAGAGAGAGTATAGAGTATGAGAGAGAATAAATTAAGATAATATTAGAGTAAATAAAATTCAGATGAACATTCAGAGAAAAATATGTAAATATACACACGTATAATTATTTATACGTATTTATGTTATAACACTTAATTTATTTTACAATGTTTACAGGTGAATGAGCTTCGTGAGTTCAACCTTGGTTGGGACCAGAACATACACCTTAATAATTAAGCAGTTTGTGTTTATTATTGTTTTAATGTTAATACATAAGTTTCTTTTATACTTATATTATTTTTTATACTTTACTTGTGTATTATATTAGTTTTGTTTATGTATTGATTAAGAATATTTGTTAAATGTATTCGACAAAGGGAGGGAGTGTAAGAAATAAGCTTTGTCGAAACATATATTTGGTACATGCTGAGGAGCGACGCCACTGGTGTCGAGGTTGCCATGCGACGGGGTCCGTGGCATCGCGGGCGGAGGACGACAGTCAGTCGAATACCACTATTTAAGAGTTACGGGTGTGCCTGTGCGAAGTTGTAACTGACGTAATAATAGACGTATTCAGAGCATTGTGTGGTTTTATTGAATTGCACCCATCAGTCACCTAAATCCTCAATATAAATAGTTTTAACAAGTCCAACAGTTATACAGGGGATGTGGGTAATAAATAGGCAGAATTATGTTTTGAAAGTGAATTTTTCAATTTTTTTTTTTACTGAAAACTTTATAGGATTCAAAGTATTGATTTGGTGTTTTCGGAAATAGGATATTCCATGTAGCTTTTAGAGGCGTAATTTATAAAAAAAAATTCTTGAATACGGTTTTCATAGTTTTATGTTTTTAATGGCGCAACGTATCTAAAAAAATATTTTCACGTCAAAAAAATTTCTTTTCCCTCTAACTTTTAAAATTCTTAAATACGGTTTTTACATTTCTATGTAACTTTTAGGAGGGTACGTTATTAAAAAAAAATATTTTGTGGCGTATTTTTTTAAATTTTGACGACTGTCAAAAAAATTGTTTTTCACCGTGCCTTTGAAATTATCAAAATTTCTAAATATGGTTTTCACAGTTCTATCTAACTTTTTGTGACGCAAATTATTAAAAAAAACAATTTGTCATTTATCAAAAAAAAAATTTCTTTTTTTTCCTGTAACTTCTAAGCTACTTAAAAATTTTAAATACCGTTTGCACACTTCCAAGCAACTTTTAGTGGCGTAATTTATTTAAAATAATATTGCTGCATATGTAAAAAATTTTTTTTTCCCGGGACTTTTGAACTGCTTAAAATTTTTAAATACAGTTTTCACAGGTCTGTTATTTTTAGTGGTGCAATTTATTTGCAACATATTTTGACAGCTGGACCTAGATATGCCGAAAAAAATTTTTTTTAGTTTCAAAAATTGAGGGTCATGGGGATTACATTGTAATATTTTGGTAAAAATCCAGTATAGCCGAATAAAATGGCGACCTAATAAAATGTTACAAAATTATTACTAAAAAAACTACTAGTCAAATTTTGGAGAAAAAATATCTGTGATATAGGGATGAACTGGTAACAATTTGGTGGTGAGGAGCTTTTATGATGAAACAAAATCGCGGTCAAGTTAAATGTTTTAAAAATCGATTTTATAGACCATGGACACAAAATCATAAAATATTATCAATAAATAAAAACAAAATTTAAAAGGTATGTATGTATCTATGTCCACTCAATAATTTAGTCTGTTATCAAAATATCATCGTGTCGCTGTTATAATATGCAATTCTGTTCAATGTATGTATACTTGACGAATACATTTGAAATTTTATTAAAAAATATATTATCCATCCAAACCATTTAAAGAATTTTTTCTCTCCTCTTAAGAGGAAAGCATTGTAATCGTAAAGAAATCACCCTCCGAGATTTTTTCAGATCTTCACGTTTTAGGTTCTCTAGATGCCCAAAAAACGGGTTTTCTCTACTATATCGGTCGATTTGTGTATCTGTTCGCGGCATAGCTACCTATCCGTTTGACTTCAAATTTTGGTAAAAATCCAACGGCACCTAATATAATGTTAAAAAAATAGTACTAAAAAAATTACTTTTCCAATTTACCCCAAATTTTGCAGAAAAATTTTCGTTATTGGTAAAATTTTGGTACAAATCCAAGTTGGCGGAACAAAACAAAAATAAAATTGTAAAGGGGAATTACAATATCTGGATATTTAAAAATTGAGGATACAGTGGTTAGTTTAGTTTTTGGCCTATATCTAGCAAATGGAAAATGTTAGATCGAATTTTAATGTTTTATTGGGTGGCAATAATCGGGACATACAAAAAAGTTTTGTAAAGTTTTTTTCATAAAAACAATAGGAAGCCAGATAATCGTCAACAAAGAATTTTTGTTTGGAACCGATTGGCCATTTCGAACCTAATTTATAGTTGACGCCAAACCTACATCTAAAGAAGTTTTGGACACGGTTAATTAATTTTTCATAGTTTCGGAAGCGTACGAGTAACAGATTTCGAAACATATCAATTACATGTAAACCTTTAGAGGCATTACTTTTCATCATAATTGAGGTAAGAAATAATTGCTTAATATATACATAACCTGAAAAACATGTTCAAAAAATTTAAAAATTTGTTAAAATCAAAATAAATTTAATAAACCGCTAAAAATTGTTTTTTGATATTTAACTAAAGTTATCTTGGCTCATATTTCATTTTGTAACAGTTATCGTTTAAAAAACACTTTAAGAAAACTACAATGTTGTAGGACATACCGTAAAATAGATTTGTTGAAGATGCTACATTTAGAACGTCGGATAGATAATATAGACCGTGAATAATCAAATCATAGCCGAATGGTTATATTCTAACATAAAAAAGTAACTAAACTAGGGATTGCTGGGGCACTGAGAACTACACCAGGCGCTGTACTTAACGTTTTTTGGGCTTCCCAGAGATTCCTATATGGATTAAAAAGCCATGGCCTCGTGCAAAAGAATGAAGGGCTAAGAAACTTGGTATAAAAATCCAACAGGAACCGGCCACACGAAAATCGCCTCCATAATGCGCCAGGAGATCCCATCCTGTCCCCGAGGGCTGTCCGTCTTAGGCTTACTAGGCATTTTGAAATAGAAGTTCAAACAAGGGAACAATGCAAGGAGAACACCCCATCAAGCTGACGTTCAATCGTAGTATACAGACGACTCGTCGATGGCCAGCTCCAGGCCAGCCGCCGCCGGAATATACCGGTCGGACAATGGTGTCGGAGAGACCTTTCCGCTGGGAAAACATACAACTGTTTTTCAGGCTGAGGTCTGTGCTATATTGCAGGTCGCTACAAACCAGGAAACCAGGCTGAGAGCGGAGAACGAACTCCGCATTCACTCAGACAGTCAGGCGGCCCTTAAAGCCATCGGTAAGCCCCCAGGATGAGCTCAGCTCTAGTCCAGAAATGCAGAGATGCACTAAGTGAGCTAGCAACGAGAAAGCGCATAAGTTCGCCAGAAGCGGATCGACGCTCAAATTCTCGGGCCCAGAACCCTGCAGGTATAAGTAAACAATACTGTTCGCAGGCCCTGAATATATGGACCTGGAAAAAACAAAAGAGAATTGGTCAAAGACGAACTACTGTAGATAGGCGAACGATATGCTACCAAACCCATACGGATCTATGGCAACTTGGTTGATGTCAAGGAGTCGAGAGGTGATTGGCAACCTAATTGGCATTTTGATAGGACACTGTAAACTAAACAGGCACATGTACCAGCTAGGGTTAGCGAACAACTCTTGTTGTCCTAAATGTGGGACAGAGGAGGAGGACCCCTATCATCTTGTTGGCATGTGTGAAAGGTGGGCAAGACTACTCTGGAATACTTTCAGCGTCAAGTCCTTCTCCAAGAAAGATTTACAAAATCTCGACTGGAGCAAGATGCTCTCCTTCATTAGAAGTACGGGCTGCCTTCGTGGAGAAGTGGAGTTAGGTGGATGGGACCGGGGTTTTAGAGAAAAGGTTCTTTTAGGCCTAGTTGCTGAGTTTGTCGAGATTTGGATAATAAATTGAAAAAATGTTTTCGCAGCTACGAGTTATTCAATTTTTTTTCTACTACAACTTTTGTAAGATTATAAGTATCGGTTTGGGGATTTTGGTAATAGATAGGATATTATAACCTAATCTTCTAGAATTGCCTCTAGTGTAAATTGTTTTAACGAGTTTCAGTATTTGATTTTTTGACACTTTAACAGATTTTCAGTGTACAAGTAGAGCATATAATATACTATACAAGGGCAGTAGCTATATATAAGATATTTTTTTCTTTCAAATTCATGTAATTTTTTTCATAACAAAAAATTTCAGTATAAGACATTTATTTAGAAAATTTGAGTAATAAATGGGCGAAATATTGTTATCGCAGCCCTGAATTTCTAATTTTTTTTGCCTTACTCAAACTTATGAAGAATTCAAAGTGGGTTTTCCGGTAATAGATAGGATATTTGATATAATATTTAAACAGGAAATTTATTTAAAAAAAATTTTTTGACAGCTCCAAAAAAATTGTTTTTTTCTGGAAGTTTTGAGCTGCTTAAATTTTTAAATACGCTTTTTACATTTCAATGTAAATTTTAAAAGCGTAATTAATAAAAAAAACAATTTGACATCTGTCCAAAAAATTGTCTTTTTCCCCTAACTTCTAAACTGTTTAAAATTATTAAATACAGTTTTCAGAGTACCATGTAACTTTTTTTTGGCGCGGTTTATTAAAAATTTTGCTAGCTGTTAAGGTAAGAAAGACTTTGCATTTTTTAAAATAAATTAATTTTTTACTCCGTCACTGTCGTTGCCCACCCCACCTAGAAAATACCACATATTAAATACATATTATTCCATCTGCCTGCAACGTTTGCCACGCGCCTATCAAAAGAGTTTGCAAAGTTTTGTTGCAATTAGATTTAACATGAAGAAGATATTTTTGCCTTTGGAAATATCTTGTATATTTATATTATGCCAAAATTTATCTGGTTCGCTGTAAAATTTTATTACTGGCTTCTTGTTGCCAGTTATAAGGGGCTGGCTTGCAGGGGCGTGCAGTCCATGGAAGCAAGGGAAGCAGTGCTTCTAAAAAAAAATTACAAAACATCTTCTAAAATGTAATTTTTGAAATAGGAAACCACTAATTTAGTTTATATTAAAAATGCTAAAATATTATCTTAATTATGAAGCCCATAATAAATGCGGCCTTGTCTCCGATCCAGCCACAATAGAATATCGAATAGAACCTATGCGGGCCGCTAGCTTCTCTGCAGCCAAGTCCTGTACGCTTGATTTTCTGTGAATCAAGCCAGAGGTTATTGAACTTTCCACCGGCTGTTTGTTGTATCGTTGGAGTAGGGTCTTTGTTTGAACGGCTATCCGTGTGTTGTGTGCGATATGGAAGACAATAATACGGACGTGGATGTGCAAATACAGTCAACTTCGGCTGTCGGTAATAACGTTGATAATGCTGGAGAATTTAGTAAGAAGAGAGTCTGTAAATGTGTGGTGTGTGTCTTAATAATAAAGGGATTTTCAACATTAAACTTCGCTGATAAGCTTCAAATAATTTCCAAAGGAAGGGCAAAACCGCCTATGAAAAATTTAACCACAAAAATGAAAAACTGTATTAGACATTTTGAACCGGAAAAATAAAACGAACAATTTAAATGGCTAACAGGGTGTGAAAATATAAGTAAATTATTTTGTTGGCCACGTTTACTTTTTGAAAATGAAAAAGGTCTCTGGAAGAAAACTGGTTTTTCCGTTTTAATTTCCATAAAGCTGTAAAAAGACACATTATGTCCAAAGCGCATTTACAGGCTGTCATAAAAGAAAAAATCTTCGGCAAAACCAGAATTGAACACGCCCTTAATAAATAGCTGGATATTAGTCACCGCCAACAAAATGAACTAGTCGATAAAAATAGGCAAATATTACGACGAAACAAGGGTTTCTTTAAATAGATGAAATGTTCAAGATTTATTTAGTTTAATGGCTAAATATGATGATTGCTTAAAAGATCATTTAGAGCAGTCTAACGTTTTTCGCGGAACGTCGAATCGAATCCAGAATGAATTAATTTCCGCTGTTGCAACCATTATTCTAAAAAGAATTAAGCAGGAGACTGGCGAGGCGCGGTTCATTGCTATTGTTCTGGACGAAACAACTGATATCACTAAGTTTAGCCAATTATCTATAGTAATACGATACGTTAAAACAGACGGAAGTATTCAAGAGCGATTTTTAGGTTTTAAGAATGTGTCCGAAAATCGTACAGCAGATGCATTATATACCGTAGTTTATAACGTTACTAAAGAAATTAATGGAGAGAAAAAATTATTTACTCAAAGCTATGATGGAGCTGCAGTGATGGCAGGATAATTAGGGGGTCTGCAAGCTAAAGTTCGAGAAACTTTCCCAAGTGCTGTGTTTGTCCATTGTTTTGCTCATAAATTAAATTTAGTTCTATCCCAGTCCATCACTCACATTAAAGAGTATAAAGTATTTTTCGTTACTTTAAGTGGCATGGCTGCTTTTTTTCCAAGTCAACAAAACGTACACAAACTTTGGACTCCATTGTCCACAAACGATTGCCCAAAGTAGCTCCTACTAGGTGTAACTATAATGGAAGACTTGTGTTAACAGTATCTGAAAATCGTGAATCACTGATTCAATTATTTGAGAATATAATAGAAAATAATGAAACGTGGGACTCAGAAGCAATAAAAAGTTCGAGGGGGTTTTTGGACTGTTTGAAACGAGATTTTAATTTTAATTATTTGTTGAACATATCAACTATAGATCTAACGGTTTAAATTATTTTAAATTCCTCGAGCTCTGCAATTTTGATGCATTTAAAGGAAAAACTTTTCCAGAAGATGCGTTTAAATCTCTTCTTCTTCATTATGGCCAGTTCTTCGACCGAGTGTTACTGCAATCTGAACTAAAAGTGATTTACGAAACTGATGACATTAGCGCAAAAAATAACGCTAAGGAACTAATGCAATTTTTAAAAGACAAGGAGCTGGAAGATGCCTACACCGAAGTGTCGAAATTGTGTGAATTAGTATTGACAATACCTGCCACAAGGTCTTCAGTAGAACGTAATTTTTCAACACTTAAACGTATAAACAATTTCGTGACAAATTCCACGGGGCAGGAGAGACTTTCGCATACATCGCTGTTGTCCTTTGAAAATAAACTTCTTCAAAATATGTCGGAGCATCGACGTTTTTATGATGACGTCATTGACGAATTACATTACAAATAGGTAAGTTTCTAAAAATTGCTCCCCTTACTTAAAATTTCACCGCACGCCCCTGCTGGCTTGACGGATATGCTTATTTTACCTGCGTAAAATTTGGCGGTGTCTGTGTCAAAGCATTTTCTTCTCTGTCGTCTCAAAAGATTCCATAAATCACCACCCATGCAGGGTTCTAGCAGAAAATAAATATATTTGGTATCCCGAAAAGTCTTGTATAATCTTGCGATAAAATCGGAGTCGCAAACCATTTGTAGATTTTTCTCGTTGTAAACCTAGATGTAAAAAAAATATTCTATTGAATAAACAGCCATGAAAATTAGCTTTTATATATTAGCGTTGACTCATTTTATGAAGATTTAAAAAAATGCTTTTTCGAAAATAATATAATTAATTAAGCATTAGCTTCCTTGAGAAATATTTTAGTGGGTAGAAATCCAAAAAGTAACTTACGCTTGCTGAATGATTAATTGAGTTACATGTAAGTATGTGATACTTGTCATTATCCACACCCAGTAAAAAGCAAGAACACTCTAGCATTGTAAAATACTACCGATAATTATAGAACTTTAGTATATAAACCTCACTTTTCATATTTCAATCCCCAACGACGTCCATACATTTATAGTAAAATCAAAATTTTATATTTTACCTGATCAATATGAGTTTGTCCACTGATCTCATATTTTTTCATTAACTTCAGTGCGAAAATATCATCTTTATGGTTAATATCCTGTACCAGTTCGACCCTCCCAAAGCCGCCTATACCTAGTGTTTTAAGCGTTTTGAGGTTCCTCAGTTCCAAACTTTCATATTTCAGAATTTCATCGAAGTCTAGAAGCAATAAAATAAGTTTTAATGGCATATAGTTAAATATCTCCGTTAATCCTATTTTTGTATAAAATTTTGACATTCAATAATAATCATTCTATTATATTATTTATTGTGATTGACAGGTTATGTAAGATTATCATGCGGAATTTTCAGCAAAAACAAAAAGTAAAAACACTGCAGGCGAAAAAAGCCGTGAAAGCTAATCTTTTATGTAAGATTTAAATAAAAAGTGGCACGGTTTTCTTTTGATACCCACAATATTCATTAAAGAATTTGTTAATGTTTAAAGAGATTCTGTTAAGTTTTCACAACAGAAATGTTCTGCCCTATTTTACTTTTTGGTTGGGTGTTGAAAAAAATAGATTTTGAATTACAGCTTTAACAATGAAGGTAATTATGCATTACCAAATACAACATCTAAAGAAAATTAACGAAATACTCAACGTTAAAATGAATTCACTTATAGTCTAGAATATATAGAAAGAGTTGTTTCTTGACATGTTAAACTCCAAGTTTTAATAGCTTTCTAGTTTGCTAGATCGCGATACTCAAACTAAAAGATGATCAGATTTTTACTAAATAGAATGCTTGTCGTCCCGTACGTAACGTACAGACGGAGAATCTAATTATTGTGTTAAGCTTTACCTGCTATGTAAGGTTTTCCGTGCAAAAAATCACCCAAGTCGCTAAAATGGTCTAAAAATTCTTTTCTAGAAAGTATCAAACATTCAATATCAGGTGGATCTGCTATTATTGTATACAAGCTAACTGTCTCTTTCAAAAAGATGTAGTCTCCAAAAAAACAGCCCTTGGTTAATTTGTCGAGCCTTCTATTTCGATTCCTAGATAAAATAGTAGCACTCCCTAAAAACACAAGAACATAATGTTCTACAAAGTGACCTTCTGAACTAGTTTTCCTTTCAATAATCCTATTATGTCAGATTTGTAAGAAGCTTATATAAATCAAAAATACTTGGATATTATTTATTCATGTCAATAACGATATAAAAATATTTATTACCTAAAAACTTCTTTGTTATGTTAGACAATTTTTTTTTCAATTAACCTAAAGCTGATGAGCGTACTATATATAGTAAACTGTTTATATGAACTTGATATTAATTTTGCGTATTGTAAATAAAACATTATTCTTGATTTTCTTAAATGACTTAGTCCTTAATATCGACCGCGTGTTATAGGTCAGATAATAAGAGTATATCAGCATATTAAAAAGTCATATTTATTCCCTAAACTTTGGTCAAGTTCCTTAGCTTTAGACCGTGGCAAATTGGAACAACTTTCCGACGTTTCAAAATTTAAAAATACTGCTATATTTTACATTAATCATGTGTCCTCCTAAGTTCTGGTGTTCAGCAACCTAAGTTCTGGTGTTCAGCAACAGCGCATTAAACAAATTTTACTTATATGTCTTTCACGTTCCTTAAGTCTACTAGACACAGACCTTCTCGTTTTACCTATATATCTGTTTGAATTTAAAGTTTCAGTCAGTTTTTTTGTTTCATTCGGGACTGAATTTTGCATTACATATTGGCAAAGGATATAAAAAAAATGCCAAAACATTTGGCGATCTTAGTAACAGCTAGAAGGAGCTGACACTTGGCCTGAGAAAATCGTTCCCAAATCTCTTCAAGTCAAGCATCATGTTTCAACAAGGATAGTCAGGAATATTTAACGTTGCGCTTGCAATGGCTCTCGTGAGGAAGAGAATCAAGGCCACCTGTTGTGATTTGGACACAAATCCCGTACACTTTACAGCTACACTTAAAATTTCCATCGATGCTTGAAATAAATTATTCTTCAACATTGGAGAAAATCACCTTTCAGCAAGCAGAAAAGAGTTTCCAGTAACTAACAGCAAAATATCCTAGGTCGTTCTGTTTAGAGGAAACCGACACGTGCAAATAAATATTTAAATTTTAGTTCTCACCATCAATCATCACAGAAAAATCTTCGGGTTTTGTCAATATGTGATGCAAATTCAGTTCCGATTGAAACAGAAAAACTGATGAAGCTCTAAAAGCAAAGGTAATATAATAATCTCAGACTTCTTAACTATCAAGTAGTGAAGTTTCACCTTATATACAGTGTACCAAGAAAGAATTCTGCGGAGATCGAGCATTTGCACAATCTTTAATATACACAAAAACATTGGGCAATGCTTAAAGTGATCAACATGTAATTTCCTTGCAATCAGAAGGATTTTATAAAAGTTTTTGTTAATGCGGTATAGTTTATAAGTAAAACTGGACGATCTATGTCTACTAGAACTGAGGAACATAAAATATGTGTAAGTAAAAAATAAATTGTTCAACACATGATTAATGTAAAAATTAATGCTAGACTAGGATTGCAAGAAATAGTCTAAGTTCTCCAAGAAACAGCAATATCCTTTATTGTCGGAAAGGACTTTCTTCTCATATTTATTCGTTCGTACTGCCTAATTCTTTAATTATAGGGATATAACAATAAAAGAACACAGATGTTGTTATAATAGAAGATTAAAATAGTGGTTCGGATAGCAAGACTTAAAATGCAGAGAATAGAAGAAATATTAGTAAACCATCTAAATAGAATAGCACAGGGCTATCTTCAGCAGTAGAGAAAATAAGGCTTAAAAGAAGAAGAAAGAATAAAAACCACTTACCGGTATATCTATGGAAAATTAAATTGGTTGATTTTTGGTAGGGTTCTGTTATAGTTGCAAATATTCTGAATAAGATAAAATGGTCCGGAAGCCGGTTGTGACTCTATGTGAAATGAGTTAGCGTCGAGACCCATGTTAGATGAAAGCTGCGCTTATCAGAAGGAAAACAATAGGGCCATTTTAGGTTATTTTTTTAAGGTTCTAACTATGAAGGTGCGTTAACATTCTAACATGGGTTAATTGAATGGCCACGAACACAACTGACTGCCATGTCTATGTGTGGCTGTGGCAGAAGGCTAGAGTGTCTCATTTAATGTTAACAATTTTCGAGTAAAGCCACGAGTACTGCTCAAATAACTGCCACCTCTGCGTTTGGCAGGTGGATGTCTCATTCAAAGTCGACAAAATATCTTGATAGGTGCCAATGTGGAATGCGTTAGCATTCATTCATTTTTCTTGAATAAAATTAATTGTCAAATTCCTATCTTGCAGAGCAATTTTCCACCTCAATACATCCTTATTTTGGGGTAAGAACTATGGGAATGCGCTAGCGTTCTGACAGGTCTCGATGAATACTATACAAATTAATTTAACTCAGTTCTACGTGTGGCGGAACGCCAGATTGCCTTATTTTAAGTTAAAAAAATTTTAGGTATAGCTTCATAAATTAAGTTTGGGCCATAACGTAACTTCAGTTTATCAAATTTCAAAATAAATAGTTTCTATTTATTGGGTTGTTAAAGACTACTCGCAGTGTAGAGTCAAGAAAGAATCTGACAAATTAGCCAGTAGCCAGGATGATGATCACTTAATTAATAATTAACAGTTAACTTTTAACATTTTAGGAACCCCCTCTACACTATGAGGCTCCGTGACGGACATCCTCTTTGTAAAGGGTATGAGCCGGAAGATGTGACAATTTTGTATTTATCTGTGACTGTCCTGTTGTCTTATCAATCGGGCGTTAATATAAATATTTAGCTTTTACACGATGTGAATCCGAAATGGTCTAACTTATAAGAATGAATATTACCTGATGTTACAATAAAAAAGTTATTCACTATATCTCCTTCTTTGACTAACACGGACATCCCAGGATAAAATTTCTCGTGCAAAATATCGCATAGGTTATACAATCTGTCTTCGGAAGCCTTGCATATGCTTGGTACGTTCCTGAGGTACTCCACTATCTCGTCTTGCCGTTCAATGCAAGAATTCACAGTTAAATTCTTATAATGTACGCAGTCGAGAACCCATAGTACTCCCTTGAAAAAGATAAATAAAACTATTTTTGGAAACTTAACCAAGATAGTATAATATAGAACGTTAACATTAAAGGTTTTTTTTAAATAAAAATATTGAAATTTGGAACAAATGATCTCAGTAACGGCCGTATAATAGAATTTATTATACAGTGTGAACATCTAACATGGAATAAATTCTGTATTGGCACTTTGGTAGATTTTTGTAAAAATCTCTCGAACACCTGTACTATTATTTTTTCCTTACGGATTTTACGAACTAAAGTCTTTATGTTTTTAGCAATAGAGAAACTATTTTTGAAAAATATTAATTTTATTTAAATATGAATTATAACTTGAAGTCAATAATCAAAGGTACAAGTTTACTGTATAAAGTCTATGCCGATTCTAAATGTCGCTTTTCACGGACGTTGGGTATATCGGCGGAACTCAGCTTAGTTCCCATGAAAACCTATTGAAGGACACTTTAAGACACACACATAACTCATCCATCCCTAAAAGAAACTCATGGAACCAGTTGAGTTTCGTCAACTGGTCCATTCTTCTGTCTTCCTAAAATCTCGATAAAAGTTTTTTTCTGCCTAAACAGAAACGATAAGGCAATAATGATTAATAAAATGGTTATAATCCAAAACGACCATTCGGAATAATTGGAATTAATTTTTGGAAATTCTAAGGATTCTTCATGTGATGCTTGAAACTGAAGTTCATGGAGCTCGTATAATGGTATTTTTTCGAATTTAAATTTCTTAACTTGAAGTAACGACAAATACAAGTGTTAATTGCAGTTTTTAATGAACATTTTGGAGGCACAACACAAAGGAATATCCCTTTTAGAGATGCAATTTCAACACAGCTGGTTTGGATTTTCTGATTTTCGGGAAAAACTCCTATATAGTGGGCGGAACATGAACTGGTAGTTGTTGACATTGGCCCGAGTTGTTTTTGAGAAATAGCAATGACGTAACGCAATCAGGATTTTCATGTGTAGATAGGAGGCGATTGTCTCGCAAAGTTCATTCGGCTGGAGGTCAAGGCACTCTTCATTTTGGTAATGGTAATGGTCCATTTTTCGGAGAAGGTAAGTTGAGGGTGGAATAATAATGGATTGATATTTATTAGGAAAGGAAAATAAATGATAATACTCAACTACATCTGAATACACCAACGCAAATTCTAGCGAAAAAACGATTTTATTTTCTATTGCAGAAACGTTTGTTTCTACTACACCGTAATATTTAAAACAATCTTTTTCAGAAAATAAAAACTGAAAGTGATTATGTGATTTTTCAAGTTATTTTACTATAAACTGTAATTAGTTTGGAGATATTATATTACGATGTAAAGTTTTAAGAGCAGCAAAACTTACAATCTAAGTTAAGTTTAATCTACAGTTATTTCATTAGTTTTATTCTCAATCGATTATTTGAAACGACTAACGTAGTACTAGTACCACAGATTAATACAGATACCGCACTTTCGTTCGGCGCGCAAATCATCACATAACCTCAATTTGGTTGGAGAATCTATCAACTCAGCAGCGTTGGGACGGCCGGAGACTGGCGTTATTGTTTCAGACGTAGTCGTGTGCAGTGGCGGCGTTTTTAGTTGTTCGAAGTGCCGGCCACCGAAGTAAAGTATAAATTAAATTTCAATATTTATTATAAAAAATAATATCAAAATAATGAACACTTCTAGAGAAGTCAGTGGTGTGTGCTGCCAAACACTGCAAAATTACAAGCTATAAATCATCTCTTGCTTTTTTAGATTTCTTGTTTTGCCTGAATGTCGGTACATCTGTTCGCGGCATAGCAAAAAAATTACTTACCCGATTGGTGTCAAATTTTGGTCAAAAATAAAGGGTCATATGGGGATGACTTGGTAAAAATCCAATATGGCAAAATAAAATGGCGGTCTATTGAAATGTTAAAAATATTACTAAAAAACTGCTTATCCACTTTATCCCAAATTTTGCACAAAATTCAAGTATTATGGAGGAATCAACTTCTTTTGGTACGAATCCAAGGTGGCGGAACAAAATAGCGATTTAATAAATTATTCAAAAATTCAGCCTGGAAAAACTATTTAATAGATTGATTTCAAATTGTGTGCAATGATTAACTGTGGTATAGAGATGAACTAGTAAAACTGTGGTACTAATTCAAGATAGCAGAATAAAATGGCGACTATATTAAATGTTTGTAATCGTGAAAAAATTACCCTCTCAGGTTTTACATATACATATAATATTTACGTTTTTGATACACACGCCAATGGCAGAACTGAAATGAACATAACATGCGCTAAAACTCTTTCTATATGATACTAAAACACAAGTTCGGCGATATAGATATAACTAATCTAATCATAAATCTATTAAAATTCAAACCACTCTGTACGTGCTATGCACACACAAATTTTTCAATATAAATATATTAAACTTAGTTAAGCATTACTCACAAAATATTTTAATAAGGTCCTGCTCAGAATAAATTAAAATATTTCGAGTACTGAGTTCTCCGCCCAGATAAGGGCGTTCAATTAAACACGTTTATGAATGAAAATTCCAGGAGTGCGGTATCTGGTTGGTTATTAATCTGTGCTAGTACTAAATGGATACCGGGATTGCTACTAAGATTCTGCAGTTTGACCTTCTGTGCCTTCATCAAGTGAAGTAGTGTCGTTAACCTAAGACGAGTTTATCTATACATGTTCGGGTTTTTTTGAATATTTGTTTATGATATGTATTTTGAGCAGTAGTAAGTGTTAAATTGTTACTTTGTAAAATACGTTCCGGTTTGTATAAAGGATTTATTTTTGTTTGTCTGTCTGTGAGTTTTCTAGAGTCAATAAGACCGGGTTGTATATCAGAGGGGTCATTTCGTTTTTCATTGGCTTTTGTGATAATATTTGATTTATGTTGAGATGTTTTTTCGTGTATATTATTGTATAATTTACTCATCAATTCTTTATGTTCGTTTAATTCGTGATTGATTAATTGGGTATCGTTATTAATATTGATTGGTTATTTTAATTGGAGATGTCCAAAAATCAAATCGATTGGTTTTTGTTTCCTTACTAAATAATTTTTTGAAAGGGTTCAAATTATGTTTGGATAAAGACAAAGTTCCCACGTGTTCTAAAAGCGTTGTTGAAATCTTTCGACTATAGAATTGCTGTTAGAATTCAAAGGTAAAGTGTAATGCTATTTAATTTTATAGAGTTTGACAAATTCCTTTATTACGTTTTGATTAAATTCAGTGCCATTATCAGAGACAATATTTTCGGGTATTTTATAGTTTGAGATAAATTGTAAGAGTGATTGATAGACGTGTAAAGCAGATAAACTAGGTAGAATGAACGTTTGTTCAAATCGTGAAAAACTATCACAAATAGTTAAAGCTACTGTACTACCAAATTTTAAAGTATCAACATGAATTATTTCAAATGTTTTTTAGGAGTGGGCGTAAGTTGTAGTTTTATTTTCATTCATATTTCACTTGTTGATAAATAAAACAATTATTTACAAATTTTCTTACGTGATCTTTTAATTTGGGGCAATAATATTTTAAGTTGATCTATAGTTTCATGAATACCTGATTAGTGATACCTTCGTGTTGATTTTTCATAAGACTTGTTTGTTTTTCTGGTTTTGGAACATCGTAAAGTAGTTTATTAGTCTTTAATAATTTGTATAATGCATGCATAAAGGTTTGAGGTATAAAATAACAAATTTGTTTATATAAAGTTTGATCGCCATTTTCAAAATAAAATACATATTGCCGTTTTAGTTCAGCATATTCTTTTAAAAATTGGATTAACTGTTCTCGATAAGACTCCTGTGTGACGTAGATGTATTATCTATTCCTATTAACAGGGTTTTCATATCATTTAATTTCTAATCGTGGATTATAATTTGGCATAAAAAGAAATTAAGCGTTGTGTCGGTAACATTAATTGTTAAAATAAGATCTTCAGCACTCGTATGTATATTACCATTATCGTAATTTTCGTCAGGATCAATTTGCCCAATTATTGATTGATTATCGGTTGGGGGATCATTTATAGTATAATTAATATTCTTTGGAAAATTTGCTTCGTATTGACTTATAGGTATTTCTGCATTGGGTGTTTTTAATGTATATCTTTGTAGATGTAAATGTTCAATTTAGATTTTGTTGCTCCGGTGTCAATTAAGAGTGTTAAAGGTAGGTTTGAAATTTTAATGTACGGGAGATCTTTTCTCTCATAAATTGAATGTATTTCTACGTGATCGTTTCGGGCGGCTCGGTATCGTGAAAATGTTGGTCATTACAAATTGGACAATTGTTATCGGTTTGTGTTTCAGAATAATTTTGTTCTAGGTACATTTAATTTTGATGGGTAAAGTTTGAATACTCATCATAGGAATAATCATTATAGTTTTCAGGATCATACAAATATTCCCTGGTTTCTTGATTTAGAATATTATTATAGTGAAAATACGGTTCTTCTACATTATGTAGTTGAAAAGAATTTTGAAGTCTGTAAGACCTATTTGTACCGTGGAATATACTATATATGGGTACAGGTTTTGGTAAATTTTGGGCAATTCGAGAATTAGGTTTCCAAACATTTGTTGGATTTCTGGGTGGACCGAATTCTTGTCTATTTGTAAAATATTTTTTTAGGCTTGGGCCTTGGTTAAATATTAACTGGGTCACGAGGGAAAGGTTGATTTGCATTTTTTGCTTCGGCATATTATTTGACTGAAAAATGTTAAAATCAGGAGTATTTTGATAATTAGATAAGAACTTATTTTGATTTAAATTATTATATTTAGGTTGAGAGTTAGAAAACTTATTTTTATTTGTATTAGAATCTTCAAATTGTTGTGGTTTTTGCAAACGCCTAATATTTGTTTCAGATATAATATATTGTCTAGTTTCTGCTAAATCTGTTGGTTTCGTGGCATGTATAGTAGAACCAAGAGGCTCTTTTAAACCTGATAAAAATATTTTTAAAGCACGTAAATTATAAAAATCTATCTTAATTCTACTAGGTGCTTGATCTGATGAATCGGTGTGAATATCGATATAATTATGAAGAGCACTTAATAGACATAACTCTTGTATAAAATTGTAACGGAGATTCATTGGCATGCTGCCTTAATTAATCTAAATCAAACAATAATCCGTTTTCATCAAGTTGATCACCAAAATGTGCAATAAGCGCGGCTTTTACAGTTTTCGAATCTTTGGAAACACATATACTGTATACTTCTCTAGCTTTGCCTATTAATTTTGAATAAATACTATATAATATAAAGATAATTCTAAAGGATTACCATCAAATTTTAGTACAATATCTATTAATTTGTTATCATCCCGGATCTAGATTTTTTTAATAATAACTTAACTGGATAGCGATATTTGTCATTTCTACAGCAAGAACTTGTTCTAAATTTAGCAGTTTGGTTTCTCAATTCTTCAAATTCATAAGTATCAAATGATAATATCTGAGCAGGATTGGGCACCTCCTCAATATGCCAGGGCTATACGTGATTATCTGAAATAAATATTTCCAAATAGGTGGATTCGCGTAAGTCCAATAGAATGGACACCGTGGTATACGGATCTTCCTTCATTTGATGTTGAGAGAATCCATAATGAATATGGATTTACCCCAGAGGATATTCAGAATGGGAGAAATAGATTTTATTTGCGACTAGGCTGCAGCCAGTAAGAGAAAGAACAACATTTTCAACACCTTTTAAAATAAGTGCAATACATTTTATTAAATTTGTATTCTAGCAAATGTTTTATTCGCTCTGTATAAGTAACTGTTAATTAACTCTAAGTTAACAACTTTAGGCGTTCTTTGCTTTACAGATAATAAAGTTATATGATGAACACTCACCTTTGATTTTTATAATTATTTTTAATAGCTGTAATTATTTAGTTTAGTTTAGCTTACCCTGTGTAATCAAAATTTTGTAGCTGGATATAAATAAATCATGATTTTCTTGCTATCGAAAAAGACAAGATTGCAATTTTTCAAACATTTTATTTTGTCACCTTTCTGTTACGCCGGCCGCCATTAGTGAGTGGGCAATGGAAAAGTAAGAGGAATGCAATTTTGACAATAAAGGTAAAATTTTAGTTTTGTTATATCATTCTTTAGTTTTGTTCTCTCATCATCTGGACAGGTGCCGATTTAGCCTGCAGTGGCGTAACTACCTATTCCCTTTTTCGGTAAGAAATGGTTTTTTTTTCCGTAAATACGGCGTGGACTTTTTTTTGGTTTTAGTTACCACATATAATAGGCATTATTTTGTATAACGCCGTAACGCCGTGTTGACGTTTTTTTTTAGTCGTCAGTTCTTATTTCTACGCGATATTTTCTATTTTTGGTTATTATTTTACCGTTGCTTTAGTTCATTTTGCCACCTCTTTTATAGACTGCCACCTTCGGCACTAATACCTTGCTGCGCCACTGGAGAACTAACGAGTCTAAAAATATAATCAATAAAAAACGTACCTATTCATTACTTGGGTAATTATTTCCTTTTTTACACCATTGCCGACTTTGACGATTTTTGGCATTCAGGAAGATTTCCTCCTAAGTGGAAAGTATTGTAATCGTAAAAAAATCATCCTCGGACATTTTTTCAGATCTTCACGTTTTAGGGTCACTAGATGCCAAAAAAAACGCGATTTCTCACTTCCGTCGATCTGTATCGTGTGACTATCAATCTTTCTGTCATCCGTCTGTTCGAGGTATAACTTAAAAAACTACCTATCTGATTGACTTCCAATTTTTGCCAATAAATAAGGGTCATATGGTCACATGGTACATTTTGTTACAAATTCAGTATGGCGGAATCAAATGACGGCTTCACAAAAAATATTACTAAAAAGTACTACTCTAATTTACCTCAAATTTTGCAGCAAAATAAAGCGTGATATAGGATTTTATTGATAAATTGTTAATGAGTGAATTATGAGAAACAAAATGGCGCCCTACTTAACAGTTTAAAATATCAGTATCAAAATACTAATACTCCAATTAAGTTAGAATATATATATATATATATATATATATATATATATATATATATATATATATAGTATTTTGATACTGATATTTTAAACTGTTAAGTAGGGCGCCATTTTGTTTCTCATAATTCACTCATTAACAATTTATCAATAAAATCCTATATCACGCTTTATCTTGCTGCAAAAATTGAGGTAAACTAGAGTAGTATTAGTAATATATATATATATATATATATATATATATATATATATATATATATATATATATAAACATTGATAACTTACTTCTTTTTATAGAAACATATAAACTGCACTACTTGGATATTATAGTACTTAGTGAAACTTTTCAAATTAAATCTTTAAAAAATTGTAATATACCAAATTTTGAAATATTCTATAATGAAGCAGACTATAATAAGAATGATGGTACAATAATTTTAGTAAAAAATCATATAAATGTTGAATTTTCTTTTCCTCGATTACCCAGCTCAAGGGCAACTGTGAGTAGGCTAGTTTTTGAGGTAAACAACATAATTTTTGGTTTAACAGGAATATATAAGCCCCACCTATCTCAAAAAAAGACTTTATTAATGACATACAAACTTATCTAGAAACGCTGACTATATCCAATATTGAAATATTTGTAGGAGATACTAATATAAATATTTTAGATAACAATGACAATAATGTCGCTAATTATCTTGCTATGATAAATGCTCTGGGTTTTGAGTCGTATATCAACTCGGTCACAAGACCTCTTTCAAAAACATGCCTCGACCACATTTTTGTTAAGAAAAAATTAAAGTTAAACAATTTGTAATTTAGTTCTTTTATTGTGAATAAAGATATAACAGATCATAGACCAGTGATGCTTTTTGTTAATAAGAATAAAATTTCTAAGGGAAATGCAATAGGTAGTCAAGAAATTATAACAAAATCAAATCTAAATATCCTTAAATTGAAACAACTATTGAGCGAAGCTGATTGGTCTATTGTTATAAATGAAAAAAACCCTGAAATTGCAACAAATATATTTTTAACAATGTATAATGAATTTTTATCTAGTGCAACAGACACATACACAATTAAATTTAAAAAACACAAAAAAATTAAAAACTGGATTACAGATGGAATTATAACATCAATTAAAAGGAGAGATAAGATGAAAAGGAAACTTTTAAATAATTATAGTACACAACTGGAAAAGGATTACAAAGAATATAGCAATATTTTAAATAAATTAATACATAAGCAAAAAATAATTACTATAAGAATCGAATAGAAGATAATAAAAATAACATGAAAAAACTCTATGAAATAATTAAGGATGCCACCTATGAAAACAGTAAAAATATTTCTAATTTAATAAATCTAAAAAATAATGATGGTGTGAATTTCACTGATTCTTTTGAAATGGCTAATTTCTGCAATGAATATTATATAAATATTGGAATTGAAATGGAAAAAGCTATACCCCTGCCACAAATAGAACATCATTTAAACCCACCTATGGTTAATTCTATATACTTGAAGCCTGTAACAAGGAATGAATTAATATCATTTGTTGCTACATTAAAAAATAACAGCACACCAGGATGTGATGGTATAAGAGCAAAAACTATAAAGCAGATACATCCAGAAATTATCAGCCCCCTCTTACACATAATAAACTTAATATTTGAAAGTGGAATTGTTCCTTCTGCATTTAAAACCTCAATAATTACACCCATTCATAAATCGGGTTCTAAAACTTCTATCCATAACTATCGACCAGTAAGTTTAATTACTAATTTTGCCAAACTCTTTGAAAAATGTGTAAAAAATAGACTAATTGAATTTTTCAAAATTAATGATATTTTGTCAAAAAATCAGTTTGGGTTTCTTGAGGGGAGCAGTACAGAGGACGCTATGCATAGATTAATAACAGAAGTGGTTAATAATCTGAATTCAAGCAAAAAATGTTTAGGTATATTTCTAGATCTTGCAAAGGCGTTTGACACTGTGCCTCACAAGGAACTTCTAAATGTTCTTCATAATTATGGTATAAGAGGAACGGCCTATAAATTGTTTGACAATTACTTATCACAACGTTATCAAATGGTCAGATTAAATAATACTCTAAGCAATAAAGAAAAAATCATCATTGGCGTTCTTCAAGGAACAGTCTTGGGACCAATACTTTTCATTACCTATATAAACTCATTATTAACATTGAGAATTGATGGTTTAACTATCTCTTATGCAGATGATACAGCAATTATTATATCAGGGGATACATGGGAATTTGTAAAAAATAAAACAGTTAATAGTCTTACTACAATAAAGAACTGGCTTCAAACCTATAAATTAACTCTGAACTTAAAAAAAACCAATTATATTGCTTTCTCCCTCACTAGTACAAACAGACCATTCTATACCAGCATTAACATTGGTAATGACTGTATTATGGAGACATCTTCAACAAAATACCTAGGTATTATTATTGATAAATTTCTTAAATAGCAACCTCACATCCTTTATTTTTCAAACAGAATTCGTAAACTCATTCATAAATTTTATTTATTAAGAGAATTTTTAAATAAAAAAATCTTAATCACAATCTATAAGGCATTTGTTGAATCGATCTTAAGATATGGAATTCTGGTATGGGGGGGTCTATATAATAATAGTCTATATAAATTAAATATAAAACAAAAGTACATACTAAAAATTATGTTTAAAAAAAAATATATTATTTCCAACACAATTACTTTTTAATAAAGATATTCTTAACATTAGATCAATATACCTATTAGTAATTTGCTCATATTTCCACATCCATCCAAATTTGCAAAATATAGTAAATCATAGCTATGACACACGAACCAGACATGACAGACAAATGCAACTACCCATAAGTCACAATAACCTCAATTTAAGATACATAAATTATATTGGACCAAAGGCATATAACTTACTACCGGGTGATGTAAGAGAGTGTAAAAATCAAAATCGGTTTAAAATTCTCTGTAAAAATGTAATATACAACAATTATTGCCAATTTGAAAAATTGCTTATTTGATTTTTTTCTTGTGCTAGTCTTATCTGTTTAAATTTCATGTACATTTAGTTTAGGAATATTGTGTGATAAAAATATAAATAGTTTTTAATTATATAATTTAGGTTAATATGAACTCAGCAGATACAGATGATTCAACATCTAGGTGCTGATATTTAAAAAATATATTTTTATAACTATTAATTATAAGCAAATGTAACAATGTAAAATTGTTTTGTAATCTAATCTAAACTTATTGTAAATAAATACTTCAGAACTAGGAATAAAAATTCCTATTTTGTGCGAGATATATATATATATATATATATATATATATATATATATATATATATATATATATATATATATATATATATATATATATATATATATATATATATATATATATATATATATATATATATATATATATATATATATATATATATATATATATATATATATATGATATATATATATATATATATATATATATATATATATATATGTAAATATATATATGTACAGGGTGTTCCAGCGAGGACTGAACAGGGACCTATTTTCGACCTTCCTTGTATTTTGGAAAAATTCAAAATAGCCAATCGATGTATTTTTTCTTGTAGAATCCAAAAATGTAATCGAAAAAATATTTGAACCAGAAACAAAAGAGTTACGCTATGCATCAGGTGTTTTTTAAATGGAATGTATCGTTTTTTATACAATTTTTGGAAAGAGTGATTTTTTTTATGTCGGTTCTGATTAAAAGATTTGATTTTGCGATAGGTGTTTATATTACATTTTAATGTTTTACAAACTAAAATTTTAGCTTCACCTGTTTAAAATATACGATAGGTTGGTATAGGTGATCAAGGTAAAATGACGTTTGAATGCTTTGTCAATAAAAATTGACAGTATTTTAATTATTGTCGAAGTCTTCACCTAAAAAATATATATTTGACTCTGATCGAAATGAAATACTCTTTGGACAAGAGACTACAGATTGTTATGCTATTTTAGTGCCAAGAAAATGCAAGAGAAGCAAGAAGAAGATTTATTGCAAATTTTCATAGAAATATATCCATCAATACAATTCTAAGGATAAAAAACCTATTTGAGGAAAATAAAACTTTACATGATAGAAAAAGAAATATACAAAGAAGAAGAAATCGAGATATAATTCACTCATTAACAATTTATCAATAAAATCCTATATCACGCTTTATTTTGCTGCAAAATTTGAGGTAAACTAGAGTAGTACTTTTTAGTAATATTTTTTGTGAAGCCGTCATTTGGTTCTAGCATATTGAATTTGTAACAAAATGTACCATGTGACCATATGACCCTTATTTATTGGCAAAAATTTGAAGTCAATCAGATAAGTAGTTTTTTTAGTTATACCTCGAACAGACGGACGACAGAAAGACTGATAGTCACACAGTTTGACGGAAGTGAGAAAACGCGTTTTTTTTGGCATCTAGTGACCCTAAAACGTGAAGATCTGAAAAAATGTCCGGGGATGATTTTTTTACGATTACAATACTACCCACTTAGGAGGAAAATAAAAACAAATAGTTTTTACTTTTAGTTTCTAGTTAACATAAAACAATAAAAGCAAATCATAAACCATATGTATATAAGTAATAATAATAAAATAACTAAAGAAGATCAGAAAAGTGGGTAAACAATAAATGAAACTAGAAAGTTGTATATTATGTCAGTATAAAGTTGTCCAGTTGAACTAAATAATTGTGCACTAGCTACAGGTCGGAGGTGTTGGTAAAAACGTATTTCATGATGTTAAGATGACAACACGAAGGAAAAGTTACTAGCATTGTCTCTGTTACTAGTCCAAAAAGTATGAAGTAAGGCTGGTGGTACTTTTATAATTTTATTGTTTCTAGTAGTTTCATACAACACCAGTGACTTTTCATACAAAAAAGAAAGAAAAAGGGAAATTGGGGTTAGGATGTCTAAGAACTTTGAGGATGAATAACTCAGAAACAAAAAATTACCGAATTAATGTGATGTAGGATTTTGATCAGATCGCCAAAATCTTCCTGAATGCCAAAAATCGTCAAAGTCGGTAATGGTGTAAAAAAGGAAATAATTACCCAAGTAATGAATAGGTACGTTTTTTATTGATTATATTTTTAGACTCGTCAGTTCTCCAGTGGCGCAGCAAGCTATTAGTGCCGGAGGTGGAAGTCTATAAAAGAGGTGGCAAAATGAACTAAAGCAACGGTAAAATAATAACCAAAAATAGAAAATATCGCGTAGAAATAACAACTGACGACTAAAAAAACGTCAACACGGCGTTATACAAAATAATGCCTATTACATGTGATAACTAAAACCAAAAAAAAAAGTCCACGCCGTATTTACGGAAAAAAAACCATTTCTTACCGAAAAAGGGAGTAGGTAGTTACCCCACTGCAGGCTAAATCGTCACCTGTCCAGATGATGAGAGAACAAAACTAAAGAATGATATAACAAAACTAAAATTTTACATTTATTGTCAAAATTACATTCCTCTTACTTTTCCATTGCCCACTCACTAATGGCGGCCGGCGTAACAGAAAGGTGACAAAATAAAATGTTTAAAAAATCATGATTTATTTACGCAATTTAATTTTTATTGTATTGAAACATTTTACTAAAATTCGGTATTTATATCCAGCTACAAAATTTTGATTACACAGGGTAAGCTAGAAAAACTAAATAATTGCAGCTATTAAAAATAATTATAAAAATCAAAGGTGAGTGTTAATCATATAACTTTATTATCTGTAAAGCAAATAAATGTGAAGGGTATAATGTGATATGCGGAAATATCTCTTATAAAGTCTGAACTTTGATAGATTTTTCTAATAATCGCTCGGTCAGGTAAACTATTTTTTTTCTTGAGCACTTTATGAACTAAGTGAGCCAAAAATAGTTATCTCGACCAACTTATTTTTTTTTGAAACTCCGTATTTTTTTGAAAAATTTTCAAAGAACGCCTAAAGTTGTTAACTTAAAGTTAAATATATAGAGCGCATAAAACATTTGCTAGAATACAAATTTAATAAAATGTATTGCACTTATTTTAAAAGGTGTTGAAAATGTTGTCCTTTCTCTTGCTGGCTGCAGCCTAGTCGAAAATAAAATCTATTTCTCCCATTCTGAATAACCTCTGGTGTAAATCCATATTCATTATGGATTCTCTTAATACCTAAATGTTTAAAGGTTTTGTCTTAAAAGTTTGCTTTATAAGTAAACCTACAGGAAACATCAAATGAAGTGAGATCCGGATACCTCGGTGTGCATTCTATTGGACTTACGCGAATCCATCTATTTGGAAATATTTATTTCAGATAATCACGTATAGCCCTGGCATATTGAGGAAGTGCCCAATCCTGTTCCGATATTCTCATTTGATACTTATGAATTTGAAGAATTGAGAAACCAAACTGCTAAATTTAGAACAAGTTCTTGCTGTAGAAATGACAAATATCGCTCTCCACTTAAGTTATTATTAAAAAATATGGACCCAGTATGACAACAAATTAATAGATATTGTACTAAAATTTGATGGTAATCCTTTAAAATTATCTTTATATTATATAGTATTTATTCAAAATTAATAGGCAAAGCTAGAGAAGTATACAGTATATGTGTTTCCAAAGATTCGAAAACTGTAAAAGCCGCGCTTATTGCACATTTTGGTGATCAACTTGATGAAAACGGATTATTGTTTGATTTAGATCAATTAAGGCAGCATGCCAATGAATCTCCGTTACAATTCTATACAAGAGTTATGTCTATTAAGTGCTCTTCATAATTATATCGATACTCACACCGATTCATCAGATCAAGCAACTAGTAGAATTAAGATAGATTTTTATAATTTACGTGCCTTAAAAATCTTTTTATCAGGTTTAAAAGAGCCTCTTGGTTCTACTATACATGCTATGAAACCAACAGGTTTAGCAAAAACTAGACAATATATTAAATGTGAAACAAATATTAGGCATTTGCAAAAACCACAACAATTTGAAGATTCTAATACAAATAAAAATAAGTTTTCTAACTCTCAACCTAGCCACGTGTAGGCAATGACCTTCGGTCACACGGTATCAGATATAGCAATTTCAACATTTCAAGGAATGCATTGTCAGCAGTACCTACGAGTTGCAGTTCCCACAGCTGGAAGGTGCCGCAGCAGCATTTTAAAACATATAAAACGCTCTGAATTGTAGATATTAGTTCATATGATATACCGTTTTTATGCCAGTTAAAGTTTCGATATTGTATAAAGTGATTTCAAAGTTAAATAATAAAATTTTTTAAAATGTGATTTTTTGAATTAATAGTGTAATAAATTGGCGCAGTCGGTAGGATTCGTCTAACGTCGGCAGAACAAGGAAGACCTAACTGTTGACGGCGGATTCAATCCACATTTAAGGCGTCCTCACTCGAAGATACCTGCGGAAGGAACACCTAGTGAAACCCCTGGCAACCCTGAGAGAATAAGACGACTAATGCTCCTGCTAACGTAGGTGACATTGAATTGTTCCGTTTAAGTGTTGTATCTTATTTTTATTCTGTTTCTGTTCGATTTTCTATACGTGATTTTTCTACATACTCTCTGATTTTAGTTTTATGAATTTAAAAAGAAAGGTGAATTTTATATGCTAATTTTCTTTCTCCAAAACTTGCCTAATATTTTGTTTTCCCCCAATTTATATTTTGAAAATTAAAAACAAATAGTATTTAGCAAAATGCCTGAGACACGTTCCCAACAATCTCAACAAGCTCAACAAACCCAACAAGCTCAGCCACCTACCCTTCAACCGATACAAGGTGCTGAGGTAGAAATTGAACCTTACAGGCTTTCCGAAATATTTTCTGTAGTGCCTGATTTTGAAGGCGATCAAATCTCCTTGGGTACCTTTTTAAACGCGTGCGATTGTGCTAATCAAACGGCAACAACTGACCAAAAACTGTTATTAACGATTCACGTTAAAAACAAACTTAAAGGCAGAGCCGCGCAATTAGTAAATTCGAGAAATCCTGCAACATATAGCGAGATTAAACAACTCTTAAACCTTCATTTTGGCGACTCGAGGGACCTATCGTCTCTTATACAAGACCTTCAAAGACTCCGCCAAGTACCTGGCGAGTCCGCCCTTACATTTTACAATCGCTTACAGGTATTGAATGCAAAAATGCTTTCAAGTATTCAGAAAGCTTCCAACCTAAGTAATGATCAAGAAGCTGCCCAAAGCAAACTAATTGAGACAATGAGCCTAAATACTCTTTTAACTGGACTAGAACCTCGCCTAGGCCAAATTATTCGTGCAGATAATCCAAGAGATCTTTTAGAAGCTCACTCCCGCATTAGGCGTGAACCACAGCTCTCATATTTCGAAACTCAAAAAATAAATAAACAAATTTCTCCGAAACCTCCCAAACCAGTTGGGAAACAGTTACCACAAGTTATAAAATGTCTGAAATGTGGACGCAACGGCCGCATAGCGGCAGAATGCCGTTCCCAATCAATGTCTCATCCTAGTTATTCTCAAAATAATGGTAACATAAATTATCAAAGGCTTCTTCTAGCCAAGTGCCTCATTTTCACAGCAAAATAGACCCAACACATTTTCGTCTCAATATAGACCACCCACAGCTACCCAACAAAGTCATGCTGCATCTCGTCCACCTCTAATGCAAAGAAATTCGAATTTCTCTCCAAATCAACAAACAGCTCACCATGTAAATTATGATTACCAATCTTACGAAGAACCACAATATTACGACGAATATTCTCAAGATGATAGCAATTTGGAATACCAAGAATATTATACTGAAAACGACCAAACACAATTCGAACAATTTGACAACTCAGATTTCCAAAATTTTCCACCTCCCCTTTACAAAAACCATCCTCCGGAGATCACTACCCAATCGATCAACTCGGTGTGTAGTTATTGACTGCAGAAAGCTCAATGACCTCAGTATTGATGATAAATATCCTCTACCAAACATTTCAGATTTTTTGGTCCAACTTGGTAAATGTCAATATTTTTCCACGCTTGATCTCGCGTCCGGCTTTCATTAAATTGAGATCAATCCCGATAACATACCAAAGACAGCATTTTCAGTTGACAATAGACACTATGAATTTGTCCGCATGCCATTCGGTCTAAAGAATGCCCCGTCCACGTTTCAACGCGTCATGGACAACATTTTCTTGGGGGTTCAAAACGAGCGTTGCCTTGTATATATGGACGACATAATCGTCTACTCGCCCACCATACATGAGCATGCAGACCGACTAAAAGAAGTATTTAAGCGTCTCCGAAACGCAAACCTTAAAATTCAACCAGATAAGTGCGAGTTTTTAAGGAAAGAAGTTGCCTATCTGGGACACCTCGTCACCAAAGATGGTGTTAAACCTAACCCTTCAAAAGTGGAATGCATTCAAATTTTCCCAGAACCAAAAAACGCAAGAATATTCTTCTTTGATTCTGAATGTAAAAGTGCATTTGAAGAATTAAAGAAAGTCCTAATTTCAGACCCTATTCTAATCTACCCTAATTTTGAAGAAACTTTCCTCCTTACCACAGACGCAAGCGTATTTGCAATAGGCGCTGTGCTGTCCCAAGGACCAGTCGGAAAAGATCTTCTAATAGCCTTTGCATCCAGAACACTCTGTAGTGCAGAAACTAAATAGTCCACCATCGAAAGGGAGCTACTAGCAATTGTATGGGCAGTAAAGCATTTCCGCCCTTATCTTTTTGGACGAAAGTTTACGTTTATTACGGACCACAGGCCATTAACATGGTTGTTTTCGATTAAAGATCTCGGAAGCAGACTTGTGCGATGGCGTCTAAAATTAGAAGAATACAACTATAAAATAGAACATAAACCGGGCAAAATAAACAAAAATACAGATGCGCTATCGCGAATAAAAATTAATTATTTCCAAGAATGCGCAAATTTCCGATCAAAATTCCCCATTTCTGCAGCCAATGAAAATAATAGCGAAAACGAAAATCAAAACCAGCCAGAGTCCAATGACGTCGAGATAGACGACGAGTACATTACACTGGAATACAACAAGTTTGTAGACCTGTACCAAACCAAATCAATAATTGACTATTCCAAGGTCGAAATTTCAAATTCACAGCTTTTAGATAAACCACATAAACTAATTATTACATTTTTCTGGCAAAATAAACTAGAAGAAATGCAATACAAAATAATCGAAGATATCTTCGAAGAAAGCGTTCATTTTGAAAACATGAGCATTAACATTGTCTCTAGCAAAACCGTAAAAGATAGAAAATACTTTATTATCCCAATACCATTTGATCCGGAAATTGTTGCCCAATACTTGTTCTATGTCCTATTTAAGGCCCAAAATGAATTCGACCCTTCCAAAACGTATTACGTGAAAAATAACCCAGCACTGCCTATCCTCGAAATTTTCTCATTTATTTTCGCCGACAAAGAAATAAAACTTAAAATGTTGTAAAAATCCCAGATGCCGACGAAATACCCCAAATTTTAGAACACCATTCGGGCAAAGCAAATTTGGATAGGTGAATTAACGAGACAGTCAGGCGCATAAGAGAAAAGTACAGTTGGCCGAATTTAACAAAAGATGCCGAAAAATTAATAAAAGGGTGCGAAATATATCAAAAGGTAAAATTCGATTCGAGACGAACTTGCACACAGGCTTACGCAGTCGAAGACAAAAAAAGCGTCGACAATTGTAAATACCTTATTAATATTTTTCCAACACTTCGGTACACCCCTAAGAATACATTGCGACTATGGGCGCGAATTTAACAACTCATTATTCAAAGATCTTTGTGAATTATTTAATATAAAATTAACTTTCTCTAGTGTCAATCACCCCCAGTCTAACGGGTCCATTGAAAGGTTCCATGCAACCTTATCAGAAATGATTAGAGCAAATATAGCCGAAAACCCAAAAGAACATCCCTTTAATGTTTTACCCTACGCGGAGATCTGCTACAACAATACGAAAAATAAAACACATGGGTTTACGCCGTTTGAACTTATTTTTGGTCACACGTCAAGTAGACCACCCTAAAGTTTATACAACCAGGAAAAATTAATATCAAAATACGTAAGAGACCTTAATAACCGTATGGAATATTTTTACAAAATCGCTAGGGCAAAAACAGAACGACAAAAAGAAAAAGCAAAAGTCAGGTTTGACAAACACGTAACTAGTATCCCTGAATACAAAGTTGGAAATAAAGTGTATGTTAAAGTGTCACAAATAAAATCTAAAGCCGAAAACAAATTTAATGGCCCTTTTGAAATTACAGAAGTTTTTCAAAATTCCGCTATCCTTCTTAATCCTCGAACAAATCAATCAACTAAAGTCAACTTCGATAGGCTAAAACACTATTTTGAATAAGTATTCTTCTTCTTTACAGATTCCTCGGGCTCCTCTCGGTAGACTTGATCCAATTTTCGATTACACCTATCAACAACACACTCGGAATATTCTTCCACGAAGAAGGTTCTGTCAAAGTGTCAAACGACAAATAGACACCTCCCGTGTATAAAGATCTTTCTTACATAAAGGAAGCTATCGCGAATAATGATAAGATCCTAGAAGGATTATTATATGGCTTTGTAGACGTTGACTCGCCCAGAATGTTATCTTTCAAATCCGAAATACAAACTCATGTCAGCCTGCTTAATCAAATATCCGAGACTGTCAATTTAAAATACAAAGAAATAATCGCGGATACGAAAAAATATAGTTACAGGGAGAAGCGCGGAATATTCAACGGTATAGGCACTGTCTGGAAATCCATAACTGGAAACCTCGATGCTTCCGACGGTGAGTACTTCAATGAATGCATTGATAAAGTCTCTCAAGACGAAAGACATATCGAAAATCTCCTGAAAAATCAGATATCGGTTACTACCTCAGTAATAAAAACCTTTAACGCGACAATACAAAAACTTCAAATAGATGAAGAAACATTTAACCGGGACATAAACGAAATCCACAAATCGATAATGGACATTTCCGACGATCTCGCATTTTACCATGCCCAGATAAGAACTCTAGAATTATGTGAATCATTAATGGAGAGTTATTCTTTTACAGAAAATTTTCTTAACGACGCTCTGAACGCGATATCATTCGCTAGGCTAAATATCTTACACAGTTCAATAATAACCCCGGGAGATCTGATTAGTTCTCTTCAAGAAATTTCACTATCTCTCAGAAAAAATAATCTTCCTCTACCTGTATACTCCTCAACGCTTGCCCAGTACGTTGAGATTATCGAGCTTGAAGCATATCAATCTGATACTAAAGTAGTGTTTATTCTAAAAATACCCTTAGTAAACCCTGAAAGCTATACTCTGTATCATCTCTAACCAATACCCGTATTAGATAATCGAACAGAATTTTATCATATAATCCCTACAACACAAAAATATATTGCGCGGGACGATGATTCAATGTTATATATTTCATTTCAAAACCTGGGAAGCTGCAAATCACTAGGACGAGGCCAAAAGATCTGCTCAGATGTTCTACCCTATCCGATAGACAGTGAAGCGATTTGCGAAGCTCAGCTACTTAGAGATCCACACCATTTACAAAAGACGTGCCAGGTATCTCTTCTTCTTGCAAAAGGATACAACGTTAAGGACATCGACCAAAATTTCTGGTTGATTACAGTGTCAGACCCACTACCAGTTACAATAAAGTGTGAAGGAAAAGAGGTCAGGACAAGTATCATCAATGTCAAGTCCCTTCTTAGACTTCAGCCATATTGTAATGCCTTTATAGGAAGCACAAGAGTTCACGCCAAAGCACTCATTGATAAGTATCAAAATGTTACTTATAAAAGCCACCCAGTGATAATCCCATACAAGTGCTGCCAACATATTTCATCGAAGCTTCACATTCCAGATCTTAAACCTCTAAAACTAAACAAGATACAAGATAGACGTAGAAGATCTCAATATTGCCTAGCACAAATTGGACCAATACTCCGAAGAACTAGACAAGGTAATCAATCAACCTTTTGTCTATAAACATCTGTCATGGTTCACGATCGTCACGATAGTTCTTCTAGTCAGTCTGCTCGTTCTGTACATAATGTGTAAGTGTCGCCCTAAAAGACTACCCAGCATCACCATGGCTCCATTGTGTGATGGTTCACCACCTTCGCCTAGACCACAACAGCGAAAGACAGTCAAACTCAGACTAAGCAGCATCCTTGCGAGAAGACGGCCAGCCATCCACCCTCAAACCCAAGAAGACGAAGACGAACTATAATGATCTTACAAAAGTTTACACAGGGTGTTAACTTTTGACCAAAAGGGGGAGTTGGTCACACGGTATCGCATATAGCAATTTCAACATTTCAAGGAATGCATTGTAACCAGTACCTTCGAGTTGCAATTCCCACAGCTGGAAGGTGCCGCATCAGCATTTTAAAACATATAAAACGCTCTTGTAGATGTTAGTTAGTTCATATTATATACCGTTTTTATGCCAGTTTCGATATTGTATAAAGTGATTTCAAAATTTTTTTAAAAAGTGAATTTTTGAATTAATAGTGTAACATATATATATATATATATATATATATATATATATATATATATATATATATATATATATATATATATATATATATATATATATATAGATATGCATATATAGTGATTCCATTTTGACACGGTCTAATCCCAAGCACCATGATTTCTTAATTGACCACAGCCGTGAAAGCTTTCGTTCTACCGAAATTTGTTATAATCTGTTCAGTGAAATATATATAAAGTCACGTTTTTTAAAGTGGTCTTAGTAGCCGTTATATGGAGAATGGGAAGTATATGCGGAAATAGACCCAGAAAAGCTTATTTTGTGTCATTCTGTTTTCCCCATGTATCTGTATTTTAAAATCTGGTCAAGTTGTGGCAATGACATCTTTGATCCAAAAATTAGAAAAATGCACAGAAAGCGATTTTCCATAAAAAGTGTGGGGGTTTTCAATGTTCCTGAGAAGACTTATTTAAAAAATCTTTAATATATTTTAATCTTAAGGCCAGCCGTTTTTAAATGGATATTAATGATCCTTTGGATAATTCGAAAACAGTATTAGAATCCATTTAAAATATTAACCTAACGTAAAGAATGTTCGAAAAAAATTGTCGAATTCTCTGTAAGAGTAATTTCAAGGTTAAACCAGGTTAATAATTAGGTTACTAAGTAATAATAAATAATTATGCATAACGTTTTTCTAATTTATCCTTACCTTGGACATAGCTTTAACTGTCTGACTGGCTTTGGCATTGTGAAGTATTGCCACCTCCCCAAAAATCCTAACACCATCGAATATTTCAGTCTGCTTTTCATTTTCGATTATCTCATATCTACCACTTTTCGATACAAAAAGGTAGGAATTGATTTGTCCTTGTTGTAATAAAATGTCACCATCGTTAGTGGTTTTAACGTACATGCAATCTATAAGCTTCTGTATTGATGTTCCAATTAGAACATTTTGCAAAAATTCGTTGTTGATTAAAGCTTGGTAGAGTATATTTTCCTCTCTACATATGAATAAAAATATTTAAATTAAAAAGTAGTTATTAATGATAAAAACCATTTAAGGTAGAAAAAATCATACTTTTTTTTGTACTTGGCATGCAACGCAAAATATATAAAATCTTAGAATCAAAATTTGTTTAATGTACCAGAAAAAACTGAGGTACGAAAGCATGAGCAACACCAGGGGGAGGGAGGCTGATAAATGTGGAGCAAGTTATATTAGAAGTTACCTTTTTTTTTTACTGATCAGTATAATTCTGATTTGATACTAACGTTGCCCATGTACGAAAACTCTTTACAAATAAAAATACTTTAGAAATTCTTAGAATTTCAAGTTAACAAAACAAATACAATGTTGTACATTTTTGATATTAGTGAATATTTATAGGTTGTAAGGTGCTCTAAAAGTGCTATCTGAAAAATGTATATTCTGTATATGTTCTCGCCATTTTATTCAGTAAAAGTTTATTTTAGAGGGTTTAAGGAATTCTTTTTGTGACCAACCTATTTTTTTGAAAGTGTGATATGTTATTTATTGCAACTCCCTAATGATTCAGGATATACTGAGAACTGACCTTAATTAGATAATTAATTGTCGAAATCGCTTCCTACAGAAAATGCATGTTTTTAGTACAACTAAATTATTGCATGTCTTTAACAGTGTTAAAATTGTATACTGGGTCGTTGAAAGCCGCTATACAACATACAGTCAGCACAGACAATATAAATGTATTTTATGACGTACTTACAAAAGTCATTTTTGTTGTTTATGCCATTCCACTGCCTCTTAAAAATCTAGTGCCGGAAACTAATAGCCTCCCCCCTAAAGCTGGAGCTGTTTACAGTGTCCTTTTTATTTCAAATTTTGCAACATCAAATATTATGTTTGAATTAAGTGGTAAAATTTTGGTACGAATCCAAGATAGCGGAACAAAATGGCGGCCAAATAAAATGTTTGTAGACGTAAAAAAATCACCCTCTCAGGTTTTACATATTTTCACGTTTTAGCGTCCATAGATGCCAAAAAACATGTTTTATCAATTCCGTCTGTCCGTCTGTAGGTCTGTGTGTCAGTTCGCGGCATAGCGATTGAGTTAAAAATCCAATATGTCGGAACATTGTTAAAAAAAATTGTTACAGTGGTGTATTATTTGGAGTTAAGATCTAGTAAAAAACAAGTCTTTTTTAAATTGTCGATGTTTTGCAACATTATTGTTGCATCCTCAAGACACATATGTAGATCCTATATTCTGCATGAAATACATATGAATTTTGACGTTTCACAAGTTTATTGTTGCATCCTCAGGACACATAGATTTATACCCTACAGTAAACCCATATCATCAGTCTTTACCAACTCCGTTGGTTTGCAGATATTAAGTTTCTAAATGGTTTTCGTTAACGATGCACTTGTTGTTATGTTAGAGTGGTGTATTATTTGGGCGACGTTTCGCAAATTTATTGTTGCATCCTCAAGACACATAGATTTTATATCCTGCATGAAATCCATAATATCAGTCTTTACCTAGTCCGTTGGTTTGCAGATATTTCCCAGATATTAAATTTCTAAATGGTTTTCGTTAACGATCTTCTTGTTATGTTAGAGTGGTGTATTATTTGGGATTAGGAAATATCTGCGGAGAGTGATTATTTTTGTAACGTAATGTTTAATTTGTATGCATTTTTAATCTTTATACTCAAAACAAAAACAAACATCATAGCTAAATATTTATATGGGAGATGAAAATAAACAATGGCGTTCTATTGGACTTTTACTTTTAGGTTGGCTGCTTTTCTTTACTGAGAGAATTACTTAACATCAAGTGTCTACGACTGCTCCCATACGCTTTTATAGTTTTGGATTCTTTAAATACGCAACTGTCACTTATCCCAAATTACTTTGAAGTCTACTAGTTATCTATAAAGATCCCATTATTCCCATACTATATAGTATTAACAAGCGGTGACGATTTGCGAACATTCCGCCGGTTCTCTAAAGTTTAATGCGTCGTGTCGTAGCATGCGGACAGTTGCATTACTTGAGTCACTACCATAATTCTAATATCATAACCATAACCATTAGGTAGTTTTGTTCAGGTATGAGATAACCAGTTGTGACATTTTTAATTTTCTATAAAATGTGAGTGAGTGACGAAAGCTACTTTTTTTTCTTATGATATGTGAGGCCATTGTGAACCATTTTAACTTGTTACTCGTAGACGATAACACCACACATACACAACTAATTAATAGCTTTAAACCGAATTGCAATGACTTTATAAGGACAGTGGCGACAATAGAAGCCCACCTGCCAAGTTGATGCAAAGGTTTAAATGGGGGCACCCATATTATCGTTAATTTTTCGCAAAATATGACTAAATTAATCTACTTTTATACTGACAACCTCTGTCGGCGTCAGTTGTAAATGTTTTACTTTAATAATCTATTCGAACTATCTAGTACAAACTTACTTTTTCATTTAGATTTTTAACAAATAACAATGTTTGTGCATGCGATTAATGAGAGTTGTCTGTCAAGTGAATTTAGCAGTGTAATATGTACTGAGGAAGGTCTACAAAATAAAGATTCTTTTATGCTAATCTTAGAGAGCTTCTACTTCAAATTGAGGTGCTAAATGAAGTAAAACATACACTGAGACATGAAACAATATCGTCTTTTACAGTAAAATAAAACCAAAATATAATAATGTGCAATATTTAATAACTTTTCTTTGAGTAAACTTGAACTTAAGACATTTACGGTCATAGTCATTTACACATTCATCACAAACTCTTTATAATTACAAGCAAAAAATACGCATTTTAATAATCACAAAAACTAATAAAATGAGACACTAAAACAACAACCCTCATAAGAAACCCACGTAGGCGTAAAGTCAGCAAAGCGATTTTAGCAGCAATATGGCGGAACCAATCAAAAACTGGTTACTCTATTGTTGCCACTGTCCTTATAAAATCACCGACCGAATCTCGTACCAGCGCCTCCTATCTCGGTAACCTCAAGTACAAGAGGTAATTGTTTACTTGTAGTAAATAATTACTTTAATTCTTACTTATAAGTTGCAACAGAACAATAACGACTGGTAATAGCCAGTTTAAAGTAGCAGTAGACGATAACTTTTTCTACTCTGCAACTACTTGTTTTACTTTATAGTAATACATTATAGGAGTACATTTGAACGAAATGGAGTAGTCTTTGCAAAGTTTAAGAAAGTACTGATACTTAAAAGTTGCAACTTAGTAAACAGATTAGAAACAGTAACTTTGGATAATTACTATTATGTCACGGAAAAGAAATGACGACCTTGGAGTCAATTCCTTAAGTAGTTGCTTGGCAGTAGTTATTATACAATTACTTTATATGAAAAATTACTATAAAGTAATATTCGCAGTAACAAATACATATATAATACTTAAAAACCCAAAGTATTTCTTCATATATAGTGGGATTATTAGTAATAAATACGTAAAAACTCCTAAAGAGTAGTAATGGAAATGTAAAACTACTCATTGAATTTATTTTAAAATGATGCCCGAAAGTCTTAGTGTGGCATAGATATAAAGAAACTGGTAAAATATTGGTAGGAATCCAATATGATGAAACAAAATGGCGCCGATAAAATGTTTGAAAACAGTATATGTAACACATACACATATACTGTGACTATGTACTAAATTGGGTCATACTTCACTATTCCAAACAAATGGAAAAAAGAAACACATAACGAGGGGAAGTTTCAGGTATAGGAAATTTACTAGTTAGATTATTAGTTCTTTCTTAGACTTCATGTTAAACATTATAAAACAACTAAATAAAAACTGACACAGTAAGCAGAAAAGCCATTACTGGCAATTCTTGTAAAGATCTAAAATTTTTCACTAGAATATCTGCATCACCCCTATGCATTATAATACTTGCCGCCATTTGTAAATAAGAAATCAAAAACCATAAGACTTGGGTGTACAATCCTCTTACGTCCTCCGAGATCTTTTATAATCCTTCACTTTTTTATTGAATAAATTGCAATTTAAAACGTTCGCATATTTATCACTCGTACTGCCTCCGTGTAAATTGTCAACAGTACTAATCGCGCGCTCTTTTTTTACAAATTCATGCAATCAAACCTATCATTCAGATCTAATATGGGCTTACGCCTGAAACATAATGCAAATAGCGTAAACGATTAACGTAAAAACTAAGTAACGAAACTTAAAAAGGAAGTACACATTGCAGCACAAAAATGAGTGATAATTTTTGACGTTTACTTATTACTTACCGACCTACACCAAGGCGGTTTTCGGCGCGTGAATTGTAATTCTTTGCTGTGATAGGCTTTTGATTATTTAAAAATATTTTCCTTCCATTTTCGACGCGGATCCGTATATAAGTTGAAGAGAGTTCATCTGTATTTGCGAATTTCACCAAAAATTGGCGACCTCAAATTTTGTATTTTTGATTGCTTTTTGTGTTTATTTAATGCAGTACTATTAATAGAGAAATAAGGTTATAACAGGTTCGCTGGCGATACGGAGACAGGAGACATAGATTCTCGTTTCAGGAGAGAAAAGAGTCATTATTATGCAGTCTTGAGGAAAATAAGTGATCATAAGAAAAATTTCTAAAGAAATGTGCTTTAGTGCGCAACCGCGCAAAAAAAGGCCATAAAGATCGCTAATAAATAAAAATTATGTTTTGCCTAATACAATTTTAAAATGAATAATTAAATAAAATTTAATACTAGCAACTAATGGTGTTCCATAGAAAAATATATTGCGCCCGTGATACCGACAACCCATAATAAAAAGCCGCCCTACGCAACTGTTACTTTCATACGCACAGAGATGATTCTACATACGCTCCATATTGGAGTGGTATCCGAATATCATTACTAACCATGAATCAGTTTATCAGACGCACAGTGATGAAAACATATTTTGGCCGTGTGCTCTAAGACTATTAAGTAAAATCCAAAATGTCAAATTTTACACTATTAAAACATCACTGTCACAAAATATTACAATCTATACCCACATGTTATATCACAAAAAAATCAAAAATAAGTTCGACACTTGTGTAACATTAAATCTGTAAGTAGTTCAAGACCTCCCGCAGAGATGGGCGCTTGCCCCTCTGGATAATGAAAATATTGTGTATTACATATGTATTATTATATCACTATTAAAAGTTACCGGTATTTTATCTGGTGAACTCTTGGTAGTGTTATTTAGATGTAACATATTTTCAACTTTTAATTAAGTAATTAAATTTTCTAACTTACTCTTTACTCTTGGCAGTTTGTTTTTTGTCTTTTTTATTTGTTTTTTCATCATAGTTGGTTTGTCCATCCCTTAAAGGAGACAATAAGCCTGGTCTGCGTTGCTTAACCTTCCTTCTGCTGGTTTGTATTTTACAAAAATTCTTCAACGTCATTTTCGCAAAATGAAATTTTTGCTTTTCGATCTTACTTCTAAACAAAAAAAATCAAAACTTAGTTTAGGGGTTATGAATTTATACGTAGACAAAATATGGGAGATAGGACTAAACAAGTTGCATCTTCCCCTCTTTACTTTTAGAAGTTCGTACGATTGTTCCTATCGAGTGGCACCTGAACTTCAATACCTCTCATGTACTATATATCCAGTGGTACTAACCGATAGAGTTTAAAAAGATATATAAGCAGAGTGTAGTTTGTGTTATTTACTTATCTCTAACCGTTTTTTATGCAGAGTTTAAAAATTCAAAAATAGAGTGTTTTCCTTGAAAATACATATGTTTGGAACATACATTTTTTTCACCTACTCACATTTAAAAAACTAGTGAGTAAAGTCGCTATCTAGGTTAGTTTTTGATATTTTGAATTAATATTAACAGACAAAGAGGTAGGTGAAAATATAATGAGATTTTGTAGATAGCTCGTTAATATCGCTATATTTTCAGATTAAATGTATATCGTATTTATACTATTACTATTAAATAACTACTGCCTAATTTTAGCGGCTCATCAGCAGTCCAAAACTGCCGCCTATCCAAATACTAATTTGAACAATGAAGCACACAACATTAATCTATATACAGGGTGATTCAAAATTAAGGATTAAGCTCGAAGACGCGAATTCCCTAAATACAAATAAGAATAAATGTCCCTATCAACATGGGGCCGCAAACAATTGGTCCCAAGATACGATTATGTAAAGGTTGTTAAAAAATAACGTCTTATTAATAATTATATTTGGGTTGCTCTAGGGGGAAAATCATCTTCACCAAGATCTAGGGAAGGGGTCTTTACACCGTTCTTATCAGAACAAATTTTAATCTTGAAAATATATTATTTCTTTTAGCTTAACCCGTTCAGAACCAGTTTCCAGATATTTTGAAATTTAAAAGTCGAGCATAAACGATTTTTTATAATATTTTGAAAATTATAGGCATACTTTGGGAAGCAGATCGCATTTTAAAAATAAAAATAAAAGTTCGTATGCTTCGTTTTTGGGATACCGTTGCACTTTATATATTAAATGCTAAACGATAATATGACGTCAGTATCTCTGAAACTAATTGTTTTTCGATCCATGTTTATAAAAAATTTCTTTTCTTTGATATAAGAAATCCGCTCTTAAAAGTTTGACAGTGATTTTTAAATTTGCCAAAAAAAATTGAAACTTTTTTGGTGATGTTTCGAGACGAGATGAGAGGAGGTCTTCTCTCGTTTCGTCTCGTGACACGAGAGTGTGCACTCTCGTCTCTCCAAGAATGCCTTTCTCTCGTTCGAAAGAGGCCCTCGTCTCTTCTCGCTTCTTTCGTGATATACCCAAGTAGCACATTTAGTCATGAATGCGTCACTGTTATCACAAGTTTTTTCATTGAAGTAACCGGAACTTGGTGTCGCCACGTTCTGTTTAAGCCTACGAGTCGTTACCAAAATGGGGAACAATTTTAGGGTAACTATTTCATGTAACTGTGACTTTAACTATTACGTAGATAGTACGGAATTGTGTAGTTCCATTTAAGTAGCCAAATAGTAATAATTCACCCTATTCGTCACTTCCTTATTTCTGTCTTTATTTAATCCGTTTTAAAAATATGTATGGTTCCTTTTAATACAAACAAGACAGTTATGGCGACTACAAACACTCAAATTGGGAATATGGTGTAGAGCGTATAGAATAAATTATTTGGTATTTGATCATAAATTAAAACGCAGGCAATTTCTCTGGTGAATATACTTATGATAGACGTAAAAAAATTACCCGCCTTTAAAATTCGTTAATTTTAAAGGCCAATTTGTATCTCAAAAATGAAATTTTGGACTTTGGTTTAAATAGTAATTATCATTAAATATTTTATTATGAAGAGTGATTCTTTTTTTAACGTAATTTGTATGCATTTTTAATCTTTATACTCACAAAAACAAACATCATGGCTAAATATTTATAGGGGAGATGAAAATAAACAGTGGCGTTCTATTCGACTTTGCTTTTAGGTTGGCTGCATTTCTTTACTGAGAAAATTAGTTAACATCAAGTGTCTACGACTGTTACCAGACGCTTTTATAGTTTTGGATTATTTAAATACGCAACTGTCACTTATATCCAATTACAGTGAAGTCTTGTACACTAAGGTGTTACGAATAAAGCTATCTACAAAGTTCACATTAAACCTATACTGTATATTATTACCAAGCGGTTACGATTTGCGAACAATCCGCCGATTCTTTAAAATGTAATGCCTTCTGTCGTAGCATGCAGAGAGTTGCGGTACTTGAGACACTACTATAATTCTGCCATCTATCATAATCATAACCCTTTGTTTCGTTTTTATTTTTGGGTTTTTTAAAATACCGTTTCAGGTTTTTTTGTTCAGGTATGACATTACCAAGTTATGATATATTTAATTTTCTATAAAATGTTGCTGAGTGACGAAAGCTACTTTTTTTTCTTATAGTATGTAAAGCCATTGTGAACTATTTTAACTTGATACTCGTAGACGACAACACAACACATACACAACTAATTAACAGCTGTAGACCGAATTACAATGACTTTATAAGGACAGTGGCGATAATACAGGCCCACCCGCCAAATTGATGCAAAATTTCTAAAGGTTTAAATGGGGGCACCCATATTATCGTTAGTTTTTCGCAAAAAATGACTAGTCTACTTTTATATTAACAACCTCTATCAGCGTCAGTTGTAAATGCAGGGTTATGTTAATGTTTTACTTTAATAATCTATTCGAACTATCTAGTACAAACTTTTTCGTTTAGATATTTAATAAATAACAATGTTTGTGCAAGCGATTAATGAGAGTTGTCTGCCAAGTGAATTTAGTAACGTAATATGTACTGAAGAAGGCCTAAAAAAAATAAAGTTTCTTTTATCTTAATCTTAGAGAGCTTCTACCTCAACATTTACGGTCATTGTCATTGACACATTCATCACAAACACTTTATAATTACAAGCAAAAAACAGGTGAACCAAGCCTAAATACATTTCTCCATATGGCCAATGGCTGAGAACTAGTTTGAATCAATATTAATTTTAATAATCACAAAAACTAATAAAATGAGACACTAAAACAACCAACCTCATAAGAAATCCACGTAGGCGAAAAGCAGTGTTGCCAGAACATTCTAATAAACAGTAATAGATAGGCGTTCGAAAAGGTAATAGATGTTGAAAAAAGGTAACAAATTCTTATTGAAGATTATTTTAGTAGAACACTGCGCTTTAGAGAGCAAAAAACTTTGTAATCTAAAAAATGAAAGTAAAGCCATGTATAAAAAGTAATTTGTTGACCCTAAAATGAATATTCAGATTAAAATGTAAAGCATTCCTCAGTTTTTTGATAATTTTTATAAGCTTCTTATCCTTACTGCTCTTAAAAATGAACTTTACTACTTCTTACGAAAGGCGCAATGAACTACTACTTCTATTTCAACAACTTTGCCGGTGGAGCTACAGGGAAGGAGCCATATTGAAAATAAAAGACGTATTTATAAAAATTAATTTTTTGTTTTTAATCACCTGATCAATGTTAATACTCATGAGAATGTCATTTAATGTATATTTATATTAATTTTACGTTGCCAGAAAGTTCCTTTAAAACAACACCTAATAAATTTATAAGGCAGTCGAGCGCAGGAAGATATATATAAATCAAAAGAGACAATTATAATGTAATGTTGCTTTTGATGTTGTGCTGACTCTCAGTCCTTTACGGATAGAAATATTTTATTTGTTGTAATAGTTTGCCTCTTCACCTATAAAGTGCGCCAGCTAAGCGGTACGGAAAATTAATCGAGGATTTAGTAAATTTTGCACTGGTCCACTTATAATTGGGATGTGCCTAGAGTCTCCCTGCACTTACCGGTAGAAGGTTGTAGCTATTTCCAGTGGCGCCTATACATTTCGAGCATTTGTTTTCATTCCTATATAAATGCGTTGCGTTGAATTTGAATTATTATTTCGAAGTAACGATGGCGAGCAAAAGAGGAAAAACAATTCGAAGCGGAACACGTGAAGTTATTGCGAGCGTTATAGAGGCCTGTACTAGAGAAGCTGAAAATAATAGTTTGACTATTTCAATTCAAAATCGAACAGAACGCGCTGCATTTTACACTGGTGTTTCGGAAAGTAGTGTAAGAAAAATTCAAAGAGAACATAATGATCGCTCATGTTCTACTTCACCTTTAAAATCTCTTGGTAAAAAAGACCCCGATTATCATACAAAGATAAAATTGACGATGGTGATTTTCAAGTAATTCGGCGAACAATAGAGGATTTTTATATAAACTTGAAAAAGGTTCCGACCTGCAAACCCCTACTTCGTGCTGTAAAGAACAAAATAGATTTTCCGTACGGGTATAAAACCTTAAATCGGCTTTTACGATCAAATGGTTTTGCCGCAAGTGCCAAAATAAACGAAAATTGCTCATTGGGAGACCAAATATTTTTCACTAGCGGGTGAAATATCTATCAACTGTACGGCAATATAGGCAAGAAGGACGCAATATTGTGTATCTAGAGGAAACCTGGGTAGATAATGACAGTGAACAAATGCTGGCAAAGTGCAAGTGTTACAGGTGTTATTCAGGGAATCCGCTCTAGTAGTCGCTTTATTATAGTTCATGCTGGTTCAGAAGCCGGATTTGTTCCAGGTGCTGCTTTAGTTTTTCGCTCGGGACCAACAACTGGAGACTATCATGGACAGAAGAATAGAGATAATTTTGAAAAGTGGTTCCTCCCAAATCAGTCGTGGTAACGGATAATGCGTCTTATCATTCTCACGTAGAAGATAAAGTGCCAACTAAATACTCGACAAAAGCTCATATGATATCGTAGTTTAAATCGAACAATCTTGTATGTGATCCAACATGCAGAAAATATCAATTATATGAAGTAATATCAGCCACCAAGCCTAGAGTAAAAAAGTATAAAATTGACGGTCTTTTACGTAACCTCGGTCATATACCTTTAAGGCTGCCTCCATACATATGCGACCTCAACCCTATTGAACTTGCAAGGGCAGGAGTAAAAAAATATATTCGATAGCGCAACACCATTGAACTTTCAATTAAAGATTTAAATAAAATAACATTAGAAGCGATTGACTCAATATCGGCTGAAAATTGGAAATCGTATGTTAAACATGTTCGTTCTATTGAAGATAAATACTGGGAAGTACATGGCAAAATTGAAACGGTTATTGATGATTTAGTTATCACACTGGAATCTTCAAGTAGTAACGACGAAACCTCATCATTTTCAGAGGAAGACAACGATTTAGAAGGAATCCAACCATTAGAATCACAGCCGTCAACCTCAAAAATGGCTTAGTTTTTTTTCATATATTTTGTAAAATTGTTCATAAAGTAGCTGTCAATAAACTGCTTCAAAATAATTAATTTTCTGTTCAATACCGGGTGTCAAAAATTATCTAATATTGCAATTAATATGTTAAAAACTGCAGAATTCATATTTTTCCAAAATTAACACATCAATGTAGTTATAGTAGGGGAGCCAGCACGGATTCCAGTGAACAATATTTATCAAAATTTTAACTTATGCAGTTCGACTTTGGGCTATTCGGGTATGCCAAAAGTGACCATTTGTCTCTGTTTGTGATATTACTTTGTACAGGGGGCGTCATTGTGAAGTACTATACAGGGCGTTTCCTAATTGCGTGCTGATGTTAAAGGGGGGTGATTCTTGGACCTTTTTAAGAAAAAAGTTTAATATGAGCCTAAAAGTCTTAACTTTAGAGATACAGGATTTAAAAAAAAAAACATTTTTTTTTAAATCCTAATTCTGATGCTATTATAGATAAATAACTGTGTGAAATTTGATACATGTCTTTTATGCATAAAAGAGCATTTTTTTAAATTTTTACCAGAGGCGTGCACTTGTAATTAATCTGGGTAAATCCGTATGCTCCTTAATGCATAGAAGACGTGTATCAAATTTCATGCAGTTATCTACAATAGCATCAGAATTGGGATGAAAAAAAAATGTTTTCTTTTTAAACTTTACCATCCTATATCTCAAAAGTTAAGGCTTTTAGGACATATCAACACCCCCTTTAACATCAGCACGCAATTAGGAAATGCCCTGTATAGTACTTCACAACGGCCCCTGTATAAAGTAATATGACAAACGGAGACAGACGGCAACTTTTCGCATACCCGGGTAGCCCAAAGTCGAACTGCATAAATTAAAATTTTGATAAACCTCGTTCAGTGGATCTGATGCTGGCTGCCCTTGTAAAAATCTGGACTTGTAAATCGTGTATTACTATACTGGGTGATCCAGTAATAGTGGACGTAGGCAGTAGCCCGGGAACCGTTATAACAGAATTCAAGAACACAAAAGGGATATAGAAGTGCGGTACACGAAAAAAAAACAGACAAATATAGATAAATGTTCATTAAGCATAGTTCCATTTTTTAATTATCTGAAGTGCGTATAGTCAAAAAGAGTGCCATATTCTTTAAAGAACGACGAGACACCACTGGTTTAAAGAGATTTCTTGGCCGACCCTCTTAAAGCGATTGACTCCGCCCGGTTTTCTTTCGTGCCCGCACTTTAATGAGATTTCTTTCCGGGTTCCGTTCACTACTGTTCTGAAAAGAAAAATTATGAACTTTCCCCAAAAATCGCATTTGGCATTTTCCATTCTTTCTGTTCCGAGTGCGAATGAAGACTATCTCCATTCGGCGGGATATATACACAAAAAGCAATATAAAAAAACTCTAAAAGCTATAAGTTAAACTGTACAACGTTTTAATTTTTTTTTAGATTTTTTACGCACCCTGTATAAGACATTCATGATTGGCCATCATAATATTGTGTTGTCATCGTATTTATGTATGTATACCAAATCTCAGTCAATTGCGATAACAGGAATTGTTTTGTACTTTTTAGCATTATTTTTTACGCAACCTGTATAAGACATTCACGATTGAACACCACGATATTGTATTGCATGCAAATGCAATCTTGGTCAATTCCGATATCGGAAACTAATTTTGTACGCACCCTGTATAAGAAAGATATTCACGCTTGGATTGGGAAATTTCAGTCCGATTCCGATAATGTGGACCGTTTTGTACTGTTTAGCATTATTTGTACGCACCCTGTACAAGACATTTACAATTACACACCATGATATTTTATTGTTATCGGGTTTACGAATGTGTACCAAATACCAGTCAATTCTGATAACGGGAACTACTTCAAAAGTTACTTGCCAGATTTAACAAACATATACATACTAACTAACATACAAGTTAAGTTAAATAAAAGCTATTAAAAATATAACATAAACACAAGAAAGCTTTTAACATAGCGCAATTAAACTTGAGGAGGTATCTTTAATCGGGGCCTTTGATTTTTGCCGGGTCTTTGGCACAAATGACACAATATAACAAAAAATCCTAACAAGCTAGTAAGAGTTGCGTTAAATAGTTCACAGTTTAACTCCCTGGTGACAGCTAAAGTGGAGATTTCATGACAACGATAAAAAATATAGGTATTCAAAAATTTTAAATATATTACATTTCGAGAACTACATATGTGTGCCTGTGTGGAAATGTATAACATAAACATCTAAAAAATAATAAATAATAAAATTGTGCTTCAGTACATGACATATCGACAAACTACATCACTCATATACTTAACTAATAAATATACAAAGTAGTCAATTTTCAATTCACACACTTACCAAGTGTAGTCAAATTTAAGAATGTATGGTTATGGTTATTAATTAGAGATGGCTAGTGAGTGAGTGACTCGGTTCGCGTGATCCGATCTTTGATTTTAATGAATGACTCGAGTCACTCATCTAAAAATCACTCGAGTCTCGAATCTCAAACGACTACTAAGTTCACTTACTACGGTCACTCTTTGACTCCTGTTTTAGCTCTCGCCACTCTTCTACAGCGGAACAATGTGTTGACTGTTCTTTGTTTCATGGCTGGCAGTCGGTCCCGGATGAATTAAATATTATTTAATTGTGAATATTTTTACACAACTGATAGACGGAATGCGTTTTTCATTTGCTTATTTTTTATTCCCAATACTACAAGAAATTTGTTTATTTCGATGCTATCAATAAATTGATTATAAATGAGTGTAATTCATACTTGCACCCCAGATTTCAGATAATAATAGAATAAAGTTAGTACAATATAAATAAAATATAATGACGATTAGAACATTACAAAATATACTTATTTAAGTATTTATAATTTACAAAACCAAACAAAACCTATAACTTAAGGAGTTATACGGGTAAGTAGTCCCACACTACACTCGTTTGTTTTTCTAATCTTGACATTGCTAGTTACCTTTTAATTTTTAAAATATGATCCAAGGGCACACGGTTAATAATTGCGAATAATAACAATGATTGAATATCATATCAACTAAACACATCTACGCAGCATTCAGAATCCGGAGAATTACTAGCCTAATAACCATTAACCAAACATGTATAAAATTCCAGAAATGTTCATCAAAATGCATCATCTGCTAGTTAGGAGCAAAAATAACGTTATCCATTCGCATGCAAACCAAGATGAAACCTGTAAATGCGAGTGATTCACTGAGTATCCCGTGAAGCGTAAGCAGTACGCGCCGCGCCACACAAGCGGAAATTAAAAAAAGTTTGGCCAAAACCCCATAATATCAAACTGGTCCAAACAAGATAAAAATGTTATTATATTATTTAATGATAACCATAGTAGGCTATGACAATGTGACGCTCAAATAAAAATAACAATTGTTTTTGTTTTGACATGTCAAACTTACCAGTTGTAATGCGTATATTAAACCACTGAATTTTTCTTGACGTAGTGTCCAAGTAAATTAATTTTTTTAACAGTTGTGTGATAAGTAATAAGTTATATAACATGGAGGCAGACTGCCAAGGTATGTATCTTATTATTTTAATGAAAAATATATTTTACGTTGTCTCTTTATTTTAAATTATGCAGATGTAAAAATATTATTTTTTTTTTGTTTTAAATCATTCGTTATCATAAGGTCACGACTAAAAAAGTATCAACTTCAACAAACTTCTTTGATTTCGGCAGCTTTTATGAAAAGGTGCATATAATAGCTAAACAATCAAATATTTTTTGCCTGCTAGTTTTTAGCTCTAGATTAAAAATTTGGTAGTCATCTTAACTAGTACAATAGAATTTAAAGAGTTTGTTTTTTAATAGGTTACACGTTATACAGGGTGTTTCTTAAGAACGTTAAAAAAAATTACGGCATATTCTTGAGTCAATTTTAAGTAAAAAAGTGTATATAAATAATATGGATCCGCAAATGTTTCGTTTCCGATATACAGGGTGTTGAAAATGAATGTTGAACAAATGTACCTTTTTGCTTAGTAAATATGTAAAAATAAGATTTATTCATAAAAAACTCAGAAGTTTGCCGACAAATAGACTAGGTGCTGCAAAAATATCAATACCTAATTTATAATTTTTCAAAAAAACTCCACATACCAAATTTTCTGCAAAATATTTATTTTATAACAAGTTATTTTTTTATATATATATTTTTATATATAAGTTATTTCAAAAAATCAAAAATTTTGAACACCCTGTATCTCGGAAACGAAATATTTGCAAACCCAGGGTTTATATAAACTTTTCTACTTAAAATTAACTCGATAATATGGCCGTAAATTTTTTGCATATACTTAAGAAAAACTTTTTTTACAAATCTAAGTGTAAAAAATTATCGTTATCGGTACCTCTTATATGATATATAACCATATCTTTATTAAAATCAATTGAAAATAAATTTTGAGTTTAAAATATTGATACTATAGACCACAGGTCTTAAATTAAAACTGAATTATTGGTTTTAGATTTCAAGATAAAAAATATTTCCCGAAGCCAGCTTTTGGAACTTTATTTTAGTTGTCCTAAAAACAAAGAAACGTTTCAATATTTTAACGTCAAAGTTAAACAGTTATTAAACATAAAAGAAGAGCTAGTACCTCGAGATAAACAAAAGCTATACAAATTTATAAATGAATATAAAACTAGATGGAATTTGGCAAAAAGAATTAAAAATATTTTTTATGCCAAAGAATCAAATTGGTTAAATACTGTGGTAAAATTTTCAGTACCACATTTGCCTGGAGGTAGACCGTCCAAGTTATTTGAGGAAAGTAGTGAAAGATCTAAACCGTAGGAAAACGGAAAATTTGCGTTTAAACTCTACCCAGGAGTTAATTTTTGCCACTCAAATGAAGATTAGGGCTGAAGGAAAATCAAAAGCGGCAAAAGTTGTTCAAAACATACTTTCTGTTAACCAACCTAATACTTCAAATTCAAGCTATGCACAATATACCCCAGACGAATCATTAGCTCTTGTTGTTTTTGCAAAACTCACCAAATTCCAATATAATTTAATCAGACAAGGAGCTTTAGATCATACCTGTAAAATGTATCCTCCATATGAATTGATTACATCTGCAAGAAAAAACTGTTATCCTGAAAAAATGGTAATAACTGAGTCTTCCGCAGAAGTACCGTTACAAGACTTACTAGATCATACCGGTAAAAGACTTTTAAAGTCTTTAAGCGCTGTTTTATCTTCCATTCCTGAAGAAACCCATACTATTCACATGGCGTCAAAATGGGGTTGTGATGGCACATCTGGACAGTCCGAGTATAAGCAGCTTTTCGAAGATAATTCAGTATCGGACGCCAGTATTTTTCTAATAGCTGTTTCCACAATTCAACTTGAAATACGTAATTCTGAAAATACCACTCATACTATAATTTGGAGAAACCCCTCTGCCTCTTCTCCAAGAAGTTGCAGGCCGTTAAAACTTTTTTTTGCCAAGGAAACTGCAGATCTGACTAGAAATGAAATCCAAAATGTTAGGAATCAAATAGAGTTTCTTGCATTCACCGAGGTTGATTTGAATGGCAATTTTTTTTTAATTGAGCATCACCTAATCCTCAGCATGATAGATGGTAAAACTGTTTATGCCATTGCTGAAATAACATCACAACAACGTTGTTACTTGTGTGGGCTTACATCCAAAGACTTTAATATGATTTCAAAATGTTTGTTAGCCAAAGTTAATAACAAAAAATTGCTTGAACTAGGAATATCACCACTACATGCTATAATTCGTTTATTTGAATGCCTACTTCACCTGAGCTACAAACTAAAAATTTGCAAATGGCAAGCTAGGACCAAAGAAGAAAAAGAAATTGTGCAAAATGAAAAAAAACTATTCAAGAAAAATTTCGTACTATGATGGGATTGATAGTAGACAAGCCAAAGCCTGGGTATGGTAGCAGTAATGACGGCAACACGGCTAGGCGATTTTTTCACAATTTTGAAGAATCCGCGGAAATCACAGGCATCAACAAAAACATTATTTATAGGTTCCACATAATTCTTTTAGCTCTTTTAAGTACTTTTACCATTAATTCCTGCATGTTTAAAAATTATTGTTTAAAAACAGCTGCAATATTTGTAAAAAATTACCCTTGGTATCCCATGTCCATAACTTTACACAAAATTTTATTCCATGGATTCGAAATACTAGAAAATGCAATAGTGCCTTTAGGTCTCCTTTCGGAAGAGGCTCAGGAGTCTCGGAATAAGGATATCAAAGCTTATAGAGAGCGTTATTCACGCAAGTTTTCCCGTGTTCAAAATATGGAAGACGTGTTTCACAACTTGTTGGTTTCTTCTGATCCATATATTGTTGGAATTTCAAAAAAAAATCAAAAAAAATATTCAGTAGCAACAGAATATCCGAAGGAATTAAAAGAAATGTTTATGTGTCCTTAGTTGATCAAAAAAGGTTAGTGTTAGAGTTAATATTATGTTCGTTATTTATTGCCTTTATTTGTTATATAAGGTATATAAGGGTGTTACAGTTATATATTTCTGTTAAAATTTTAACTTTAGCTTAGTTCTTAACTTTGCTGGAAAAATAAATATTCTTTTTCTAGCAAAGTCAATAAAACGGACTATCAAATGATTTGAAGATAAATGCTACAGTAGTTTTCTAGTATTGTGATTGTGATAAACAAATCCTTTACTGTACAATTTTTGGGTCACCATATAGTTAAAAAATGTGGTGAAATGAAAATATATATATATATATGTCGACGTTAACAGTTTTTATAGCATTTTTTTACTACTAAATGTTAAAGTTACATATAGATTGACAGGGATACACATTTTATTTAAGGTGTGCGTTTTCCTTTTTCCAGGAAGCAATTTTAATGTTTATAAAAGATTTTTCATGTAATTGTTAATTCTTAGCATTAAAATTTTTGTTTTTATAAATTTAAATATGTCACAAATTATTTCAATCGTATAATGGGTTTTGGCCAGGTTTTCAGTAAAATCCGCCTGTGTGCGCGCCGTCGCTCACGGCAAGCAAGAAATCACAGGTATGCTCTGAACTCCGCTCCGATAAATGACTTGATGACTCTAGTCAGTGACTCGATAAAAAGACTCGCTGTTGCCATTTCTATTATTAATTCACAATGGAAGGTCGATCGTAAATGATACTAGTCGAACACTATCTAAGGCAGGGTTCCCCAAATAAACAACAAATTCATTTATGGAATAAAATGCATCAGCTGTTAATAGTCTTTTTAATTCGAGTTTAAATTTAATTGTAGATACGATAGTTTTTATTCACAACGGTAACAGATTAAAAATACGACTACCGGCACACAGAGGAGATTTTTTATACATTTCTAAGAAGCGAGACATTAGACATATTTCGAGTATCATAGTTACGGTAAGAACTATTAAGCCGACAAAGATGTTAGTTCTTATGAAAATAAGTCAACAATTTTAGTAAATAAATTGAGTGTACAGTAAGAATATTATTTTTTCGGACGGAAAGTTTCCCTCAGTGGCATATTAGAAGTATCTGGAGATGGAGAACCAATAGATAGATTATTTTGAAAATTTGGCTCAGGCCATAAATGATCCTTAAACTCCATTTCTAAAATATTTTAAATTTCAGTTGGGTGGTATTGCCGTTTCTACTTTAACCCTGCGGCAACATCCGTTTTCTAAATGAAATACCCTATATATTATTGCTTTTTGTTATTATCCTGAACATTCTAATCACATTTTATGTTATGTTTCCTAGACCTAAATTCAACTCTTTACGAGAAAATAGCGCTTGAAAATTGACATATTAGACCCTTTGAAGCTCTGTAATGGATTTCACTTTCCTGTCCCAGTTTTTAATTATCTATTTCCCCACACCCATTTCTAGTTTGACAGGAGGTGTCAAAATTGGAAATTTCCTGTCAAACTAGAATCTGGTGTTCTAGGTAGTCTTAACCGACTAGTTATATAACAAAATCCTTAATATTGGGGTAGCGGCCTTTTGTAGACGGGTAGAATTTCTTTTCTTTTTCAAGACTGTAATATGGACAATTTTCTTTTTCTGATTTATTCTAGCGACCACAATAGTAATTTTAGGGGACGTTTTACTTATTGAAATATAAAACCGTACTAAGGATAGAGAGGAAAGGGTAACTTTGTATATTTCTTCCATGGAACGCCTTTTTCATAAATTGTCCAATTTACCTTCTGAAAAAGTTAGAGTTGACCAAATACGTAGAAATCTTTTGCCATTCTCTATTAACCAACTACCACGGCTTGATATTAATACCATTTCTGAACTATCTAATTCACTGGCCGACAAAAAAAATTTTTTTGTTGTAACACAAATCAGAATAGCATAATCTAATAGAATGGACCTATCCAAATGCGAAAATGATAAATAGAAAGTTGTAGCACGTAGCACGGTTTTCTTGTTAGAGTTGTAGAACCATATCGAATGTTACGATACTTAATATCTATAGAAAAAATGATTTCAGAAAATTCTTAACCCTGTTTATTGATTATGTTTACAGTTTTCGCCTATTAAACATACCATACATCTAAAAGAAAAGCAAACGAGAAAAATATTAACTTAAAACACTAATTAAACTTTATTTTTTCCGTTTATGAGGTGTCCTATCTTTCTCTTCAAAAACCAACCCCCTGAAGTCTCACTAAAATCGCTATAACTTTTAAGTCCCCACATATCTGCCATTTATACCTATTGTAGTTTATTTTATCCAAAATCGTGCGCATATTTTCATAATTTTCTTTCATTGCCACTATTTCATTGTAATTTTTGTTTCTTTGGCCAATAGGTTAGGTTAGGTTAAGACGGGAACCCAGAAGTTCTGACTGTTGCCTGGATAACCCCAAATCACGTACTAAAGCATTTAATTTACTTTGAACAATCAAATATGGCTCGCCGGAACTGGGAGCTGTGGTAAAAGTGGGATCGGTGCACTGTTCTTCTGAGCTGCCTGATGATGCGTTATCTCCATTATCTCCCAAATCAATAGCTTGCCAATTTAAAGGCTTAATCGGCACTGGCAAATTTGCATTATGAGGAACAGGTCGTATGGCAGATTGCAAATTTGGATATTCTATATTGTGCTTTCCCTTTTTGGAATAACCCTCCGTCTTTGTCAGGGAAAAATAACAATCGTCAGAATGATTGGTGGGTTCTCGCCATACCATTGGAACTGCAAAAGGCATACTTTTTCTCATTCCCTTCATCCACTGCACCAATGATACACTACCACTAACACAGCACACATGGGAAACCCACCGTTTATCTTGATCCCCAATTAACACACCAAAATATTTAAAGTAGACTTTTTTTACATTTTCGGAAAATGGCCTGGCTTGTGATTTCACCAGAAATTTTCCAAAAATATAACAAAATTGGTCAGGAGAAATTTTGCAAATTCGGCGCGTTTGACTCGACATTCTCGTCTTCACATACATTTGCTTATCGATACACGGAGAACCACTCAATTCGAAACTCAACAGAAGAGTGATGTTTAACGTTTATTTTATGTCTAATGTTGTAAACAACCCAGTCTAGGTAATTTTTCCGTTGTAAAATGGACCCATTTTAGCCGCCCCACAATAAAATTGTTTACCTGCCAATATAAAAGTTTCTAATTAGGCTATTAAAAATGGTACGTATTAGGGCTTTCCGAACATTTTTTTTATTATTGGAAGGGTATTTCCATTGTGAAAATAATGAGCTGGCCTGTGTTAGAAAAATCTTGTCGGCCAGTGTTATATATGTAAAAATCTTGAGGAATATAGTGTCTGTTGGTCTGAGAGATACAAAGCACATCCCTTACTGGTTTATTAAACAGGAATTAAATTATAAATCTCAAAAATTATTAACACAATCATTTTTTCTATAAACTAAAAAACAATAATTTCAATAAATCTCCATCTTTGGATAAATCGGCGGTAAGTTGAATTTCTTATAAAGCTGGTCATATTTATAATAATTGCATTTTCCCAATACCTAGAATTGATACTTGAATACAACGTAATGCTTTTGGTTTAATACATAATGCAAAAACTAGACAGCGTGCGATGGACATAATCGTAAGCCCTGCTCTGGAACCCTATTGTTTTGTATAGGTACTTGGACAATGCAATTATAAGCACTGCAACCAATATATTAAAGTTTTAAAATATTTTTTTAATCATTGAAAAAACGCTAATTTAACAATAAATGTTGAAAAATGTAATTTCTGTAGACCATCTTTAAATAATACGAAATATGTAGTTGTAGAAGAAATAGTACCGGCCATTCAAAACTATCATATTCCAAAGAATACTACGAGATTAATAGGAGGGTCATTGGATTAGCAAGTTGGCTCCAGTCTGAACTAGTTCTGATTTTTTAAGTTTTTTTTATGACAGATGCCAATGACACTACTATGGGTGCTGTCTTTTTTTAAGAACCAGAGGGTTTCGAATATCCCATTGCCTATGCTAGCAAAACCTTGAATAAATACCAACGTAAATATTCTGTATTGGAAAAGGAAATGTTTGTCTTAATTTTTGATATCGAACAATTTAGAAGCTATATAGAGGATACAACCTTTAACGTATATACTGATCTGGACATTTTAGAATATCTAAAACATTGCCTCCTCGCATTTTAGCTCTTTATTACTGGCCAGGAATTCGTACATTTTCATTTTCAAAACACTAAACATTATAATCTTAGAGACAGGGGTATTTCTTTTAGGTTGGGCGATAAGTTACAGAAAAAGAATTTTACTCTCTCTATTACACCTAACGATTATACAACTAAATTTGCAGTGAAATATATACTTTGTGTAGTAAATAAAGTAATCTCAAGTGTATCTTATAATTAAAAAGATATGGATGATAATGACTTGGGTAATTGGCACATTAGTGACTTAAAAGAAAATTTCTACTAGCAACGATAAGGAAGATTACAGAAAGTTAATCTTATTTACCTTGCCTTATTTACAAGCTTTTATTTCTGTTGAAAGCTTAAGCGGCAGAACACCAAACGTGACAATACATATACATATATGCTATATAAAAAATATATATCTTACTATCTACTGACAACTGTTAGATAAAAAGTCTTAAATTGATTATAATAGCATTCTCCTAGCATTAGAAAAAATAATTATTTCTTTAACCTCAGTAGCGGCTCGTCAAGGGCGGCAGGTTCAGAGTGCCAACCCAGTTTACATTCATTTATTCACCTAATTGGCAAAAAATAAACTGTACATCTCGAATAAATATTTTACTTGACCGTTGGCGGAATGTCTTTTTAAAACTTTTAATCAAACTTTATTATAACAACTATAACAGTGGCGCAAACCGCTTCGACTTTGCTGGAGGTGCTATGTTTAGTTTACGATTTTCCTACTACGTTGCCATGACAACGCGTTCGCGATGACGTCGACCGCATGGAAGACTAATGTTAACCAGCGCCATACAACGCTCTGGGTGAATTGCTAACGCAGTACACTACACCCACGTGTTGTTCAGTTTGGGGTGGTTGTTTACTTTTATTTTCGCGGATTTCGCTGCAACCGGTTAGTTCCTTTGCAGTTTGCTTGATTGCTTTGTGTTATATTTATTTATGGTGTTGTTACAACTTTATTTCGTGTCGGGTTTATTAATTTACATTATTGATAAATCCGATCACGGATGTGGTTTGCATTTTGTTGGAAACTCCATTTAATCGATGGAAGAAACAAGATCAGAGTTTTAATCGTCATCCTGGTTTTCGGCGTACAAATGGTTATGTAGTAGTCAAATATTATAAAAATTGTTTTGTTGGCCTTGTTTACTAGTTTCCAGTAAATATTCAGTGTGGAATAAGGAAGGATTTGCAGGGTCTTTACATAAACATGAAGACTCGGCGGAGCATTTAAAATGCGAATTAATGCTAAAAACATTTGTAAAAAATCGAAGCACTACATCTGACACTTTAAAAGAAAATGCTAAACTATTTAAAATACATTTTAACGAAAACTTCCGATTAAATAGACAATTTATGAGCTTGGTAATTGACGCACTTTTATACCTTGCAAAACAAGAGTTAGTCTTTCGCGGCCATGATGAGAGCAGCGAGTCAATAAATAGGGGGAATTTTAAAAAGCTTTTAGGTTTATTAATATCGTTAGTTTGATTGATTGATCTTTTAGTTCCCAAGAACTAAAAGATCATCACGAAAAAAATAAAAATGTTTTTACTGGTGACTTGAAAACTATTCAAAACGAAATAATTGAATGCAATTCTGATTATTTAAATCATCATGTAGAAATAAAATAATGAACACACAGTTTTTTCTGTGCAAGTGGATGACACCACTGATATTACGCAAACGCTCCATAATTTTAAGATACGTTAATTCAGAATGTCAGCTCCGATATTTGATCAAATTTTGGACCAATTTGACTATAAACATAAATTAATAGGGCAATGTTACGATGGCGCATGTGTGATGTCTGGCTATCCAAATGGCCTTAAAAAAAAAAAGAAAAAGCGCCGCAGGCTGTATTTGCCCATTGTCTTGCGCATCGTCTTAACCTTGTGATGCAGCAAAGTTTAAAAATGTTTCTAAATGTCGAATTTTTTTTGCAAGCCTTAGTGGTATTCCCTGATTTTTTCATCAGTCAGCCAAACGAACGTATGCTCTTACATCTGCATTTACGAGGCGTATACTAACAATTACAGAAACTCGTTGGTCTTCAAATTCGAAGTTAGTAAATGTGATTGTTCAAGACTGGAATAAATTAAAGGACGTCTTTGAATTTATTACAAACTGTGACAAATCTGATGAAAATTCAATTGGATTCAAAGGATTTTTAGGTGAGATGAACGATTTTGAATTCACGTTTCTGGCATTAGTGTTTAATGACATTTTCTCAATCACGGACATACTATTTGCGTTCTTCAAAAAAAATTGCTTGTCATTCATTTTTGCATATCCAATATAAAACGCTGTCGTGAGGCGCTCTGTAAAAAAAGAAATGAACATTTTTTTAATACCATGTTTGATAAAGCAAATTCTATTACAGAAATAAATCATTACAAAACATGAGCTTGCTTAGCTTTCACCTGAAGAAATTAGGGCTAAGTATAGCCCATAGTATTTTTATGAAATATTGGACCATATTTTAATAGAAATGGCACTAAGCTTTCAAGACTGTGAAAAACTTACATTTTTATGTTTGGAAGATTCTGCTAAATATAATTTAAATTTTCCGACTGGCCCGTTTGAAAATTTATTACAGATATATGGGGGATATTTTCAAAAAGTCAACGACTTAAAAATGAGCTTGGTCTTATTTTTGCCAATGATAGTAATTAGAATATATTGCTGCAAGAGCAAGTGAAAAAAATTAATGAAAATAAAGATATTTTAACCAAAGCATATAAAGTGTTTTCCCTTTTTTTGAAAATACCTTCGACAAGTGCTTCAGTGGAAAGAAGTTTTTCTTGCCTCAAACGTGTAAAAACTTATTTAAGAAATACAATATCTCAAGAAAGACTTACTTCTCTTGGCAATATTTCAATTCAAAATGAATTTCTGGAGGAGATTAGGGCAACTCATCCATTTTATGAGGATGTTATAAATAAATTTGCTGCTATGAAGGATAGGAGAATTGATTTAGTATACAAAATTTAGGTAAGTCGTAAAAAAATATTCTAACCCTTCCACATATAAAAAAAATTCTGGAAAAAAAATATTGCGATATTTTTTTGCTTCATTTGCACTTCACTTACTTTTTCACCCGCGAGCCGCCACTGTTAATTATATTTTAAGTTCTAATCGTATTTTTCGTCTCTTTCTTTTTAAGCGACGGAATTAAAAGAGCAGTTTGTTTTTCTACTCAAATAGACGAGACTGATATATCGTTTCTATCACAGTTATCCATCGTTGCAAAGTACGTGTTAGATGGCGATGTTTTTGAGAGATTTTTAGGTTTCTCGGATGTAAGTGGAAGACATAAACCAGAGTATATTTTTAACATTCTGTAAGAATTGTTCTAATTCTGGAAGATTAAATTTTTTAAAATTATAATATCTTATCTATTACTGGGAACCACAAATCGATACTTTAAAACCTACAAACGTTCCGAGATGTTTCACTAGAAAAAACATACAGCTCTTAAACCAAAATTTTTAAAGAAAAATGTCCTATACACGGGATGTTTTACCACAAAGTGTACGTAGGATAAACGTGGATAAAGGACGTTTAGGTGATTCCAGATCAGGTTCCAGGTGTCCCAATATTCTCTTTCTTACCCATATACAGGGTATCAAATGAATGTCTGGCAAAACTTGATTCCCCTCTATCTTTTGAGGTCTTTAAGGTTTGATTTTGAATCATACACATATGTTTGCGTAACAACATATCAAAATGTCAAGTATTAAAAATTTCGAAATTCCAAATCCGGACTTACAAACATTATTGTAATTTATTTTTTTATAAATAACATCCTCTATAACATTTTCTTTAAATTTTCGTAATGGATTATTAAAGTACACTACGCCGAACGGTGTGCTTTAGTTTTTTACCGCAATTTTGTTTTTTTTAAGGGAAAATTATCCATTTTAATTTAAAATATGATAAATAAGGAATAAAATAACCATAAGCCACCACAAATAAGCAAATTTGGACAAAAGTCACAATAAACCATTTTCTAATATGGGGATATTCATTTGCCACAGTTTAAGTCCTAAAAGGGCCCTTCGATAACAATATACAGGGTGTTACATAAATTTGGGACAAAATTTTATTCTTCTGTATTTTCTAAACTACTTGAAGCATTTTTCAGACTTAGAACCGCATTTAAATAACACGTATTTAATTCTGGGTCCAAACTAAAGAAATTTGTTGTAGTTATAAACTTGTTACGCCATTTGCTTGGGTTCTGAGAAAAAACTTGTTAACACTCAATATTTCCGCAATAAAAATATTGTCCTGTGACAAGTTGGTTTTATTCAATTTTTAAATACTTTAAATTCAGGTAAACTTACTTAGCCTATTATAAAAATAAAAGGTAATATTTTCAATGACGAGCTTTTAACTTATTTTTAAAAACAGCCTCCGCTTGCTTCCCGGCATTTCAATCAAGTTGCTTGGTGTCAGCTGTGTTAAGTATTATAATTCAAATATTGGTCATTTTTTCATAGTTATGGATCGTATTATTAACAATAATTTGTTTTGGTCCAATAATTCTAAACAATTCCAAAATGCTGGGTCAGTTTTCTAACGAAAAGTAAGTTGACATTATTTTCGTTTATGATTTCAGCGATGGAAACGGCCGGGTTGCAGTCAGGGAATATCGTCAAAGATTTCCTTATCGTAGACTTTCAAGTCAGCAGACTTTTTCAAAAGTATTTTTGTATACACGTCAATATTGAAAATTTCCTTTAGAAGGATTTTAGGACCGTTCCGTTTTAACGGGTGTTCGTGATCAAGAAGAAATCTTGAATACGATATATATAAATCAAACAAACCCAATCACGACGTCGATCATCCATTAATGTCTGGGCCAGGATGATAAACCATAAGCTAATAGGATAACACCTCTTTAATGAGCGATTGAATAGTGAAGTTAACTTTTCTACAAACTACTTTACTAGTTCTACTTGAGAATGAACATGCAGCTGTCAGGAGTATGTATTTCCAACATGATAGCGCTCCGTCGCACTCTTTATTAGAGGAAAGATTTTTTTGAATGGCCTGTATCCGAATCGCTGGATTATATTAGAAAATGATGGTCATAATATAAACTTTTTGTTTTCATGAATAGACGAAAAATAAAAAATAATTCGTTTAGTACCGTTCGAGAGTCCCAAGCGTGCTCTTAAAACGTACAAGATTTCAAAAGTTTATCTAAAAAGTTTCCAAGACAAAGCAACCGAAAGGTAGAAATGTACAAAAAGTTCGTCATGACGAGAAAGATTGTAGGGACATAATAAACTCTCGTCGAGTCGTTAAGTTTATAACAAGCTATATGTGTCACAAACTATATAAGGTTGTGATAGTTTCCAACATATATGGACACAATTACATTGAAAAACAATTTAAAACTACACCGATCAGACTGGACATTTACTTCAATAAATTCTTAAAATTATTGAAGTAAATGTCCAGTCTGACCGATGAAGTTTTAATTTGTTTTTTAATGTAATTGTGTCCATATATGTTTAAAACTATGTGTGAGTGACTGTTCTCCAAATTTCCTACTAATTTGATAAAAGCTCAAGTTATAGCCGAAACGTTATTAAAATGAGACATGAATACGTGAAAATAGTTGTTTAATTTTTAATTGGAGGATGATATCCCAAGAAACTATATATATATATATATATATATATATATATATATATATATATATATATATATATATATATATATATATATATATATATATATATATATATATATATATATATATATATATATATATATATATATATATATATAAATATTTTTATATGTCTCTTCTTGAACCTTACAATTTATAAATATCAAGTACTTTCTTGGGATTAGGTTCGTGGATTGAACAAAGAAACTTTAATTGACGTTTCGCCTGTCCATTTCAGGCTTTTTCAAAATATTTAATTCTGCACATCTAAAAATTAAATATAAAAAGTGTATATATGTAAGTTAATAAATAAAAACAATTAGGTATAACGGCACGCACTAAAATTATTAAAACATTTATTTAAAATAGTACAGTACATACCTTGAGAAAGATGTTCTTTTACCTTGCTTGGCAGTGTGAAGGTAAGTGATACACTGGTTAAAGAATTCTATTGTTTTTTTTTTTATATATATCCTTTAGTTTTTTTGATTATATTTACAATGTAGAACTATTTGTGGATACGGGTTGTTTTAAAAGTATTTGTGTGAGTCTGACAGTATACAGTATGTATTTATGATTGATGGAAGATAGTTTATAACAATTGAATTAAATTAGGTTGTGATATCTTTGGCTGAGATTGTCAATGTCTTTCCGATCGTTTACTGTATTTTTTCTTTTTTTATCTCGACCATTTCTTTGAATGTCAGTTTATGGTAATGTTGTTCTTTTGATAAGACCGTTGTACCCGAAAAATCAAATTCATGTTTCATGTCTCTTTCATGTTTATGTAGTGCTGTGGAAGCATTTTTTGTATATTTATGCCCATTTAGTCTATTTGATAGGTATTGTGTGGTCATGCCTATATATTTTTTGGGGCAGTTTAGGCAGGGAATGCTGTAAACTACGTTTGATTGTTTTTTAATTGGTGTCTGAGTTTTTAGTGGTGTATATAAAGATTTAAGGGTATTGTTAGATTTGTGGCATACGGTTATGTCGTGTTTACCGAGAATGTGTTTAATCTTTTCAGAAAGACCTTCAGTGTATGACAAAGATATGTATGTAGTTGTTTTATTGTTGTCGTGATTATTTACAATATGTTTTGTGGCATTGTATAATTTTTGGGTTCTTCGCTTTATAATTCGTTCGATGGCTTTTAATGGGAAATGATTTTTTAAGAGAGTATTTTTAACTTTATTTAGAATGTCAACTCGGTATATAGGTGATGTTAGTGTTAGTGCACGGTCAACTAATCCTATCATCACGGAGTTTTTTTGACATTTTGGGTGACTGGAATTATAATTAAGGTAGCGGGAGGACCAGGTTTTTTTGGTGTACCACTTAGTTTTAATGCCATTTGTTTTGTGGTCTCTTATTAATGTTAAATCCAAAAAGTTTATAGCACCATCATTTTCTATTTCGGAAGTAAACTGCAATTTTGGATGAAAATTGTTAAAGAGGGAGATAATTTCCGTTGTTTTATTTTTTGGTATGGCTAATAAACAATCATCCACGTACCTTTTAAAAAATAATATTGGTACATTGGCTTTTTGTAACACTGTTTCTTCTAGATATTCCATTACTATTTGGGCTGCGGTGGAAGAGATGGGTGAACCCATTGCACATCCGTCAAGTTGTTGGTAGTAATCATCTTTGTATTGGAAATAGTTGTTCGAAAGAATGAGATCTATCCCTTCTATGAATTCTGTGCAAGTGAGTGTTGTATTCAGTCACCATTCTACAAACTTTCAAGTTTTTTATCAAATTGCTTATCAAAAATTACAGGCAGAAATGATTATTACATTAAAGATTCGTTTGAATTTAAAAAGTTTATAGACACCCTTAAAATACCAAATAATTTCCAACTCATCTCTCTAGACGTAATATCCTTATATACAAACATTCCGACTAAACTTTTAAAACAAATCATTAAAGAAAAATGGAATCATATAAAGAATCACACAACACTCACTTGCACAGAATTCATAGAAGGGATAGATCTCATTCTTTCGAACAACTATTTCCAATACAAAGATGATTACTACCAACAACTTGACGGATGTGCAATGGGTTCACCCATCTCTTCCACCGCAGCCCAAATAGTAATGGAATATCTAGAAGAAACAGTGTTACAAAAAGCCAATGTACCAATATTATTTTTTAAAAGGTACGTGGATGATTGTTTATTAGCCATACCAAAAAATAAAACAACGGAAATTATCTCCCTCTTTAACAATTTTCATCCAAAATTGCAGTTTACTTCCGAAATAGAAAATGATGGTGCTATAAACTTTTTGGATTTAACATTAATAAGAGACCACAAAACAAATGGCATTAAAACTAAGTGGTACACCAAAAAAACCTGGTCCTCCCGCTACCTTAATTATAATTCCAGTCACCCAAAATGTCAAAAAAACTCCGTGATGATAGGATTAGTTGACCGTGCACTAACACTAACATCACCTATATACCGAGTTGACAGTCTAAATAAAGTTAAAAATACTCTCTTAAAAAATCATTTCCCATTAAAAGCCATCGAACGAATTATAAAGCGAAGAACCTAAAAATTATACAATGCCACAAAACATATTGTAAATAATCACGACAACAATAAAACAACTACATACATATCTTTGCCATACACTGAAGGTCTTTCTGAAAAGATTAAACACATTCTCGGTAAACACGACATAACCGTATGCCACAAATCTAACAATACCCTTAAATCTTTATATACACCACTAAAAAGTCAGACACCAATTAAAAAACAATCAAACGTAGTTTACAGCATTCCCTGCCTAAACTGCCCCAAAAAATGTATAGGCATGACCACACAATACCTATCAAATAGACTAAATGGGCATAAATATACAAAAAATGCTTCCACAGCACTACATAAACATGAAAGAGACATGAAACATGAATTTGATTTTTCGGGTACAACGGTCTTATCAAAAGAACAACATTACCATAAACTGACATTCAAAGAAATGGTCGAGATAAAAAAAGAAAAAAATACAGTAAACGATCGGAAAGACATTGACAATCTCAGCCAAATATATCACAACCTAATTTAATTCAATTGTTATAAACTATCTTCCATCAATCATAAATACATACTGTATACTGTCAGACTCACACAAATACTTTTAAAACAACCCGTATCCACAAATAGTTCTACATTGTAAATATAATCAAAAAAACTAAAGGATATATATAAAAAAAAAAAACAATAGAATTCTTTAACCAGTGTATCACTTACCTCCACACTGCCAAGCAAGGTAAAAGAACATCTTTCTCAAGGTATGTACTGTACTATTTTAAATAAATGTTTTAATAATTTTAGTGCGTGCCGTTATACCTAATTGTTTTTATTTATTAACTTACATATATACACTTTTTATATTTAATTTTTAGATGTGCAGAATTAAATATTTTGAAAAAGCCTGAAATGGACAGGCGAAACGTCAATTAAAGTTTCTTTGTTCAATCCACGAACCTAATCCCAAGAAAGTACTTGATATTTATATATATATATATATATATATATATATATATATATATATATATATATATATAGTTTGTTGGGATATCATCCTCCAATTAAAAATTTACTATTGTCGTTCTGAAAAGAACAGTTTTGCTGTAAGTTTCGCCAAAATTACATTTGGCATTTTCGAAGCTTTCTTTCTCGCGTCCGAATAGAGACTGAAGTGTTGGTGACTGCGACGCTTCCTTTTATACCCCCACCCGGGGCCGAAGGTTATATTTGCGCGGCCGTTGGTCGTTATTTATGTTTTTCGGACGGTACTGTTGTTGTTGCGCTAACTGGGCTTGAGTTTTTGCAATTTTAGATTTGTCGATTATTGTCTTCCTTACTGTTGATAGTTTTAATGATTCGTCCGTTTTATTCAAATTACCTTGCTTTTCAATCTCTATGGCTTCTCGGATTCCCTCCACCCATCGAAATTTATTTTATGGCCGGTTTCCTGATGATGTAGGAATGAAGCTGAGGTTGTTTGTTTATTTCTGATGCTGAGTTTATGCTCTTCCCCTCTTGATGATATTCGCCTGTTAGTTTGCCCCATACTTAAAATTATGAACCGCGAAAGCAACAAGTAGTCTTACCATATGTAAAAGGCACAACAGACCGAATCGGAAGAATTCTTAGGAAACACAACATACAAACAATACACAAGCCACAAACAACTATAGGTAAACTACTTGGAAACCCAAAAGATAAAATTAAACTGGAAAACCACGGAGTATACAGCCTTCCAGCGTGCCAGGACTGTGAAAAGATGTACGTGGGGCAAACTAACAGGCGAATATCAGCAAGACTGGAAGAGCATAAACTCAGCATCAGAAATAAACAAACAACCTCAGTTTATTCCTACATCATCAGGAAACCGGCCATAAAATAAATTTCGATGGGTGTAAGGAGATTGCCAATATAGAACATTATAAGACCAGAATAATCCGAGAAGCCATAGAAATTGAAAAACAAGGTGATTTGAATAAAAGGGACGACTAATTAAAACTACCAACAGTATGGAAGACAATAATCGACAAATCTAAAATCGCAAAAACTCAAGCGCAATTAGCGCAACAACAGCACCATCCGAAAAACAAAATAACGACCAACGGCCACGCAGATATAACCTCCAACCCCTGGTGAGGGTATAAAAGGAAGCGCGGCAGTCACCAATACTTCAGTCTCTATTCGGACGCGAGAAAGAAAGCTTCGAAAATGCCAAATGTGATTTTGGCGAAACGTCATCAAAACTGTTCTTTTCAGAACGACAGTAGTGAACGGTTGTACACCCGGAATGAAAGCACATTGTATTTTTCCATCCGTGAAGGACTAAGAATCAACACACACACACATATATATATATATATATATATATATATATATATATATATATATATATATATACCTCAGTTTTATTTTAAATACATATAATCGAAAAAATTAAGTATCTCCGGCAACGAAATTAGCTTGAAGATATAGGTACATAACTGTTTTTTAAGAACAAAAAAAATTATTTAAAATCTTATAAAATCAAATTATTTCCACTAAGTATTAAAAACGCTCCAAAGCTAGGTATAATTAACATCATAAAAAGGTTTACGGGCGTGGCACCCCGAAAATTTTTCGTCTGCGGCGCTGTACACCTAGCTACGCTGCGCTTCACCCATTCCTAAATCCACGAGCCGCCACTGCATTCTCAAGTCATTGTTGGCCCAAATTTTGTTTATTCATCCACACAGAGATTTCTTTCCAAAATGAGTTTTTCGTAACTTAAAAACACTAAAATGACGAGAAAACCCAACTTATATTTTTCGAAATTTTTTGCCTGTTTATACTACGCGCCCCATATATGCTTTATTGCTATTTATCCGCTCAGTATAAATAAAATACTTATTAAGTACTATTGGACCCCGAATGTAAAAGCCTTAATGAACCATGAAAAGAATCTACCTCTCTGGTATATATAGTATAAAAACCAGCACGGGATTTCGGAAGTCGGCAATAATTTAACAAAAATGTACTATATTTCTATCCCTGTATAAGATAATATATGCTTTACTACTTATCCGAACAGTATAATAATGAAATTCGTATTTACTACATTACACTCCCTATATAATATACTACCATAAAAACAGGGTAAATTTAGAAAATTTGATCCCATATACTGAAATCCTGCCAGTGTCAAAATATCTCGGCCTATATTATATTAAAAGGCAAGCATTTTGCTACTCCAACTCATCCAACATAGAGTAATCGAATAGGACTTGTATCAAACTAACATCGACATTTACCATATATTGAAAGTAACAGCTAATTTTGTTGAAGTTATTTTATAAAATTGAGAAAAGTATTGCACCTCAAATTGTAGCTATATTCCTAAACATTTTACCCCGTATTCACTAAAAAGGTTTAAGAGTTAGACCACGTCTAGTTACCATGGTGCTTAAAACTCTTAGTTCGCCAGTTATGTTATGTATGGCTTATGACACTGACATTTAGAAAAACGATTTGTTTAGTGGTTAAAAATGTCATCTTAAACCTATTACTGTCAAGTTAGACCTGATCTAAATTTAAACCTCTTTAATGAATACAGGTGTCAAATTTTAATCTGCCAATTCCAAAAATACACAATGAATCGTTTTTGACGCATTAAAATTAAATGAAAATTATCGAAATATATACTCATTTAATTCTGACAGCGAGTTTACCCACGCTTTACTCTGGTTATGTCAAAGGGAGCCCGATACTTTTACGAGTTTTCAATTGACAGCACTTTCAAAATAAAAATAAGTCATTTTTTTAAACTACATTTTACACAATTTCTTTACCTGAAAAAAATGTAAATGTATGCCTTTTAGAAAAAATATGGAGCTTTCGTTCTGCCCATTCGTGTTTGCCCCAGATGGTTCCGATACCCTACTACGAGGACTAAATGCCAACCTGTGCAAGCAACAGTTCAAACATTTTTCAAAAATGGTATATAACTCAGTTCGCCTAGGATAAACCGCTTAGTTGCTACAGGGCCGGGCGTAAATCACTGGTCGAGAACATGGCTAGTCCTGTATAAACTAAACCATAATTCTTTCGATATGGTTTTTTAACTCTTTACTTTTGGGGTCAATAGACTCTTCCGACGGCGATGCGGTCATTTCCAGTAAAGAAAAGTCTCACCTTCACTAAGTAGATCGGGTTTCGGCCCCGCAAAATGCCTCCAAAGCTACCCTACTGTTTTTAGCTTTTGTATTTTTTTAAGCGACATGTCATGCTTCGATATTGCTGATTTATGAACTTTTTAAGATTTTTAGATGGGAAATCTGAAAAAAAATTCCCACCTCAGAAAATAACCTTCGAGACCTGAATCCTGTTTTAAGCGGATTTCAAAAATTGTGGCCATATCGGATGCCACTGCTCAGTTTATTATCAACTCTACCAAAAATGTATTTCCACCAGAAGATGCGCCGATATATCTTCTACGATCGACTCCATATAAGCGTTTTTGCCCGACGTGCCATTACCGAGCGACATCGTGCCGATTTCGATTATGAAAATTCGATATTTTCAGGTTTCTGATTTGCACCAAATTTTTTTCAAGTTTGATTTTATATTTTGGTACCTCGTACCAAAATAATACATTGGAAAGTTCTGGAAAATATTTAAGAATTTTTTAATCCGCTTTGCTTTTGTATGAATAAAGTAAGAACTTCGGCTATATTCGGCCTTAAAGTATGGGCACCGTGGGTGGTTAGCTCAATTTTCAAAACAATGTAACTCTTTTAATTGTTATCCGATTTTGTTGATATTTTGGCAGAACCTCGAGGCACCGATGTGATTTTAGAAGAAAAATACGACATAACTACAGGACGTTTTGCTGATTTATAATAAAATTAAATGTGGCGGACGAATACCATCAAATGGTTTATTTTGCTCTTGTTGAGTCGCACCTCAGATATGCTATTCCATTCTGGGGTACATGTTGTGCGACTCAATTTGATCGAATTTTTATACTACAAAAAAGAGCTGTTCGTTACCTACTGAGACTTAACAGTAGAACTCACTGCCGAGATTTCTTTAAAAGATATAAAATACTAACCCTTCCTTGCTTATTCATTTTGGAATCGGTTTGCTTAATTCGTAAGCATGCACCTGCTCTATTAGAGAGACCTTCTCACAACTACCCTCTCAGAAACACTGAGCACGATCTCTATCTTCCAACCCCACACTCAGAGTTAATTAAAAGATCAGTAATCTACAATGCAAAAAAAATGCATAATCACCTGCCATTTAACATCAAATCCATAATATCTCTGACTTCATTTCGCAAGGCTTTGAAATCATTCTTACTGGAAAGCGCCTTCTACACCGTGAACGAGTTTTACAACACATAAATTTATCCTTATGAACCCCTAGTGTGATAGTTGCCATTACCAACCATTTTTACCGAATTTTGTATATGTATTTTTTTAATTGTTTCGTACTTTTTTATTTTTTATTTTTTACTTTGCTTTTTTATTTTTTTTTACATTATATTTATGAAAATGTTTATAACATAGTACGACTGACAAAGTACATTTCTAATGTACTTCTTTTAGGATTCTATTATATTAATATTCTAAATTCTTGATTTAAATATTATTTTTCTATAATATTTATGATGTGTTTTTGTTTTGTTTTGTTTGCTAATTTTGATGTTTGTAAACTATTTTTTTTTTACAACAGCTTTGTCCACAAAATTGTAAAATTTTTTTGACAATAAAGCATTTATTTATTTATTTTATTATTATTATTTTACGGGAAAAAATTGAATGTTTTACACGTGAGTAATTTTTCCTCGTCCTTAAATTTGCCTTATGGCTATTTTCAAAGAAACGAGCGACAGCAAAAAAATCAGATGTAAAATTTAATATTAATTGAATATTTTTAAAAAAGCGGCCATAAACATAATTTATTAACAGTTTTTTTAATCGTTCTATAAGAAATTTTTGTTTTATCTAACCTATTTCAGAATCCTTTTTTTTTGTCAAAAACCTGAACCGCTTGGCCAGCAGGGGGCGTTCAACGGACCCTTGTTTTTGATCCAAAAACGAGGTTTAAAAATTAGAAAAAAATACTTCTCAAACGTCGATCGCACCCATTTTCATTAGTGTTTATGAGACCGTAAAAAGGAACGTTTCCTAAAATCATCAAGTCGATATTTCAATTTTTTCGATAGTTTATCGTGTTTCATAGGAAGTTTTAGAAAACTTGAAAAAAACTTTTTGTTTTTATTAATAGACGAAAAAACTAAAAATGTTACGAATGATTCGTTTAGTAGCGTTCGAGAGCCCCACTCGTTTAGTAGCGTTCGAGAGCCCCAAGTGGGCTCTAAAAAAGTACCAAATTTTAAAATTTTACCTGAAAGCGTTCCAGAGATATAGCTGCCGAAAGGTAAAAATGTACACAAAGTACGTCACGACACGGCCACGACGAGTACGGACATTTCAAGATGGCAGGGACATAATAAACTCTCTTAGGGTTGCCAACCCTCCCGATTTAGGCGGGAGCCTCCCGCATTGGTATCTATTCTCCCGACTCCCGCGTACTGATTTAAAACTCCCGCCTTCTGGGACTAAATTATTTTCCCTAAGCAACGCATTATGTAGCTTTTATTTAAAGATTTTTTTTTCAAATTTATTACCTATGCCTTTTAATAGTTTTATAAAATTAGCAATAAAAATTCAATACTCTGTGCCCAATCCGGCAACGTTAGTAACAACTGAAACTTCGTAGCGGGCCGAGCCCGTCAAGCGGCGAAGCCATGCGAATTGCCGAATATATGGAAGGTAGCGAGTGCAACTGCGCGACTTGTCAACGTGTTTTTACAGGGTATTTTTTAGTTTTCGTTTTCACGTTCTGGTGTCTTGCGTTGTACGTTTTTTATTTTGAGAGTTGTGTTTGTGATCGTTATGGATCTTTCTGATAGTAGTGTTTCAAGTGACGAGATTGATTGGTTAGGCCAAGTAGTTGACGATGACGATGAGGTTGAAGAAATTCAGGAGAATGAGCCAGCAAGATCTTCCGAACCAGAGACGACAGATCAAATGCAAAATGAAAATGCAGGTCCTTCGTCAAGAAAAAAAACTAAATGGGACGTTAAATTCAATATGACATGGATGGCGAAGTATTCTTGGCTCATACAAGGAAAAGATGCTTCGCAAGCCAAATGTACGATTTGCGAATCGCAATTTTCCATAAGCAACGGAGGAGAAAACGACATATCTAAACACGTAAAAACTGAAAAACATAGTAAAAATGTGAAAAAAACAGTGTAAGACAAAAAAAATCGAAACATTTTTTTCCAGTAAGGATATTAATAGAGACTTGACTGCGCAAGCAGAGTGTGCGTTTGTGTTTCACAGTGTCAAACATTCGCACAGTTATTTATCCTCGGATTGTGCAGGTAAATTGTTCAAAAATATATTTTTTGACTCAAAAGTGGCCGGGCATTATTCTTGTGGGCGAACTAAAGCTACAAAAATTGTAACGAATATTTTAGGTCCAGAATCTAAAAATCGTATTTTGAGTGACTTAGCGAACAATCATCCGTTTTCGTTAGCAACGGATGCATCTAATAAAGGTAATGTCAAAACATTTCCGCTTATTGTTAGATATTTTAAAAAAGAGACTGGAGTATGCACAAAGCTGTTAAAGTTTTATTCATCAGAGTCGGAAACATCTGTAGATATTGCCAGATGTTTAGTGAACAGTTTAACAGATAATGGTTTGAAAGTTACTAACGTCACGGCTTATTGTGCAGATAATGCTTCGGTGAACTTTGGAAAAAAGCAAAGTGTCATTACAGAGTTAACCAAATTGAATCCGAATAGCATTTCAGTCGGTTGTATTTGTCATATCGTGCATAATGCAGGGAAACACAGATAAGTAGCTCTTAGATATGATTTGGAATCTATAGCCATTAAGTATTACAATGAGTTTAGTAGTAGCACAAAAAAAGTAACGGAACTAAAAGAATTTTTCATTTTTTGTGAAGAAGAATGGGCTGAGCTGTTAAGAAGTGTACCAACAAGATGGCTTTCTCTGGTACCTGCGGTCGAGCGTCTCCTAAAACACTATGCTCCGGTGAAGTCATTTTTTTTTATCTCAAGAACGACCCCCTCTAATATTGTTAAACTTTTTTGAGGATGAGCTTGCTGAAGCATATTTGGGTCTAATGCATAATATCGGAAACACTATGCACACCACTATTGTAAAGTTAGAATCTGAAAAAACGTTAGTTGTAGATTTATTTAATATTATGGAATCACTAAGACGTTCGTTAAAATTAAAAAAGGAACAACAATTTTATGGATCTATAGCCCATTCATTCTTAAAAAAGTGCGATGATTCAACAAAAGTTACTATGTTTAAACGCGAAGCTGATGTGCTTTTAGAGAGAATCATAAACTACTTGGAAAAATGGTAGAACTTCGAGGACGAAAATAAATTTAAATCGTTAAGCGCGATGATTTTGAAAAATAGACCAAATATTAATGATTCTTTAAAAATTTGCATAGATTTTCACATAGATATTGACGAAGATCTTCTTTTTGAAGAATATGTTGCCCTGACAGAGTTCATGAAAAACTTTCAGACAAGTTTTGATGATCTAACTGTAGATTAACAATGGGTTGCCTATTTTCAAAAAGCTAATGCTCCCAATATGTTCAAAATTTGCTCAGTTGTTTTCTCTCTTCCACATTCGAATGCAATGAGCGAACGAATTTTTAGTTTGATGGGGTTGGCGTGGAGAAAAGAGAGAAATAAACTGGATTTACGTTCATTGGAAGCAGAGTTAATGGTCAAACATAATTTCACACAATCATGTCAAGAATTTGCCAAATTTTTAAAAAAGGATGGCGCGAGTATAATAGAAAAAGTGAAATCTAAAGAAAAATACTAAAAATGTCTTGATTTTCCATTTTTTAAATATATTCAAAAATGTATAGTAAAACTAACGTTCCTACACGTAGTAGAATTGAAATGTATATGTTTCGTTTTTACTTTGTTATTAAGTTATTCTTGTATTTTTTGGTTTTTGTGTTTACTTTTCCCATCTTATAGACAGTTTGTTTTTATTAGTATTTTACATGAGCATGTGTTTCAATCATGTAATAAATTGTAGGGTCTCACATAAGCGGGGCATTCGTTTTTATGGTTTAGCTAAAAAAAATAAAAAACCTAACTTATGTAGTTTTTTCCAGGCTATCGGATTATAATATAAAAAAAAAACATTTTTTTTGAAAAAATTTCACCCTGTATAATATAAGTGGATTTTATAGTTTAGCGTACATGAAAAATTTTTATGTATTCGGTTTTCAAATTTCATTCCGGGTTTTTCCGGAAACAACACTCGAAGCAAAATTTTTGAGCATTGCCTCACCAAATTTTAGCATAGATCGGTAGTTTCTCCTGATTTTAAAAATATATAAGATTATATATTTATCTTTAACGGTTTTCGAAATATTTGCGTGTTAAAATTATGATTTATTCTAGTAGGCTAGTACGAAAAAGAGCTCTGTCGATCTATGCTAAAATTTAATGAAGTTATGCACAAAAATTTTACTTCGGGTGTCGTTTCCGGGAAAGCCCGAAGTGAAATTTAAAAACCGAATACATAAATATTGCTCATGTATCCTAAACTATAAATTTACTTATAATATACAGCGTGAAATTGTTTCCGTCATATTTTTTATTTGATCTTCAACTGTTTTTTTTTTGTTATAATCCGATAGCCCGGAAAAAACTGCATAAGCCAGGTTTTTAAATTTTTGTTCTAGCTAACTGCCACTAAGTTTGTGTTTTACTGTTTATTATGTATTATTTTGTTGTTATTAGTCAACTCGGTAATGTAATATATTATTTTGTGTTTACTTTCTACATTTTAGAGAATTTACTAGTTTATTTTCATTTGTATTTACAAAGTTGAAATTATGTTATGAATTTTGGTTTGTTTTGTTAGTATTTTTCTGTTTTAAAATAAAGAAATATTTATTCCATTGAGTGTCTTATGATAAATTATACTATTAAATACCTGCTGCTATAAAGTGATTTACTTTTTCGTATTTGGGCGTGGCATCGTGGCAACAGGCGAATTCGCCTCCCGCTTTTCTTTTTCTGAAATCTGGCAACCCTAAACTCTCTTCGAATCAAGAGTTATTTGACAGGTCGTGATGTTTTCTTTGCTTTTTATGTTATTTTTTTATATTTACGTACAGCTATGATTTGAATAACATTCGATATTATCCGACTTTATATGGCTTTTACATGTCTTATTAACGTACTGTTAAAAAACGCAATAAAAAATATTTGCTGGAGGGGCATGTTTATTTGGTAGAGTACCTAACTAAACCGCTGCTCAGACAAACTTATACTTGCAAGATTTTCGACAAAATTCAAGTTCTTACCTTACATTTTTAAAAAGAACCAAGGTGTTAAGTTGCGGTTATCGACCTTGCCGAGCAATAAGTAGTTTATGGCCCAGAAAAGCACAACTGTAGCGGACTTCATCAGATTGTTTTACAAAGTATTATGTAACCTTGCATCGACTGTTTAAAAAAAGATATTTTTATGTTCTTTTCTAGCCAAGATATTGTACGCTTAAATACAAAAAAAAATTTTAGTTATTTTTTAATTTTTCTTTTCGTTTTAATATACAGGGTGTTTTCAACAAATTATAAATTGTTTTAACGTTTTTTTTATCTTCTTCAAGAATTAAGTAATCGTTTCTTGAGTCATTTATGATCTAAATATTTACACATGACTATTTTACATAGAGGCTTGTCAAAACTCAAAAGTTCAGCGCTAGCATTATATTTTAAAAAACCTCATTTGCTTATTTTTACTTCCCTGTGAAAAGGAAAGTTTTTATAGTATCGTAACTTTCATGTTACGTCAAAGCCAACTAATTCAGATCCAATAAATTTTATATAGATTTAAATGACAGACCTTTTTGCCGAACGTTTTTATAAAATTTCTTTTATTTTTGAACTCTCAAGTAATTTTTTGATTTCACTTCGTTTAGTGCATTTCAGCACAACACGTTACACTAAATATTGGTCTAATTTTGGAGATGGAAAAAAATTTCACAACTAAGAAATGTGGGGTCTTCAACACATCTTTTTAGAAAAATAGTATATATGTATACATGGGTATAAGATCACTTAAAAATATGTAGCAGACCTAACATGATTTTTAATGAAACACCCTGTTTAATAAAATTTCGTCTCATGTGTTTACTCTTACTGAATAGAAATATACTATGTTTGCTACATTTGTCTTTGAAATATGTATATAGGATAACTCAAATATACATAGCAGACCAAAAATGATTTTTTTAATAAAACACCCTGTATGTTATACTTTTGTCAAATGAATATTTTCTTGCTAACTATAAATATACTAAGATTGATACCTTTATCTTCAAAGATTCTCGAAAAATTTTAAATAAATCCTGCTATAAAGGGCAATGTATTTCCATTTATTCCACTGTGTAGTAGAACATTCTTCGTCTCTCTCTTAAACATTGCTTCTTATGGCAGAATTTTTCCGAATTCCTTGAGAGCATGTTTATAATCAGCAAGGAGAAACCCATTTAATGTACATAAAAAATAAAAATACAAATAAATATAAGTTGAGTTTGCTACATGTTTTTCATTATATGTTTTTTCTATTAACTATTTAAAAGTTAAACATATCTGTAAAAATCCAGCAAAATAAATTTAAGTTTTTTTTTTAAATAATCCGCCATACTCATAATTTATTAGACTGTTTAAACACGAAAGAATATTGCTTGTATAGATTTCTTTCTTCTAATTATTCCCTTTCAGAAACTTCTTTGCTTTTGTAAAAATTTAAATCGTTTAGTCGCCAGTTGCCGTTAAAATAACACTTGCGTTTGACCTAAATAATAACGTCTGAGCCTACCTGATTCAGAATAATAAAATAATTATTTTACTTTTTTCGACAGTTTCCGTGTTTCACTGGGAAATTCGGAAAATAATACAAACATATTTTGTATACTTTTAGATCGCCCCAAGTGTGCTGCATCTGTAGTAGAAATCAGTGTATCTGAAACTATTTCTGAGATAGGGCACCTAAAAGGTAAAAACTGCGTTTTTCCACGACGACAAATGCGAGTAAAGAGGCCCTATTTAACACAAGCTATATGTAGACCATAACCTAGCAGTTATGATTCCACTCTCGACCTATTATCCCACTTTATATACGTTAAGTTACATCTAACTGGAAAAATCTGTCAGATACAGATGTCAAGCTGTACACCAAATGTTGAAGTCACACAACACACAACATTCTCAATTAAGTCCTGAAGTTCCTCAGACCTCTGTGCTGACACCACTACTGATGAGTCATCAGCAAACATGACGAACTTTCCTTTGTAGATGTGCTTGGGCATATCATTTAAGAAAATTAGGAATATCAGTGGTCTCAGCACAGTGCCCTGGGGCACTTCTATATCAATATTCCTCATGTCAGAAACTTCTCAGTTAATTTGCACATAGAACTTTCTATCCGTGAGGTATGAGTACAATAGATTCATCATATTTCGTCTTATTCCGTTGGCTGATAGTTTATCCATGATGAAGCCTCTCTCGAGACTGTCAAACACACGAGACAGATCGAAAAAAAAACCTGCTATACATTGATCATCATCCAGACGCTTATAAACTATTTGCATAAATTCGCAAGCAGCCCTCTCTGTAGGAACCAAAACCATGTTGGGCCGCTGTAAGCACTTGATGTTAGCTTTTTTAATTAATTACGCATCTAAAACTTACAATGAAATGTGAAAACTGTATTTAAAATTTTTAAACATTTCAAAAGAAAAAAAAGTTTCGATCTGTCAAAACTGTTTTTAATACATTTCGTCTTTAAATAATGGTCGCGTTCACCCGCCTGATCGCTCGTTGGCTATCGATCATCAAAGTAGCGCTCAAATAATAGCAATGGTTTGAACAGTTTTTAGAGATTTCGAATGCAGCAGATATTTCTTGACATAACCTTGATGAGAATGAGAATATGGGACAACGGGAACAATGAAGGGTTGAAATTAAAAGAAACATGCTAGTAAATTTGTTTGAATAATACATTCTGTATTTTGTGTTAAAAAAAAAGATTAAAAAACCTGTTATTGCTCTGGTTTATTATTACATTGTATAATTATTGCTCATAATGTTTACATTACATGCCGCCATCTCGTTTGTTATGTCAGCTGATCGTTGCTCAGTTAAGTAGCAAAAATAAAATACGATACATAACATGGCGTCCGCTCAACGACACGCTATCGAAGTAGCAAGATTAAATAGCTCGTTCAGGGTACCGCTCTCAGAGCGATCACTGAGCGATTAGGCGGGTGAACGCGGCCATTATCGAAGTATTTTGAAAGGGTTATTCACAAGCATATGCTGGACCTTTTAAACATTAATAACGTTTTCGGAGAATTACAATTTGGATTTCGGCCATCTTTAAGGCTATTTCGGTAGTTGTTGCAACACTGGATCAGAGGAATCTGGCTGGTGGTTTCTATGTTGAACAAGCGGCAATAAATATAATGTGCGTACACTTTTTTGACGTTATCTGTCCATAACATTTTTTCTATCATCTATGTTCTTTCAGAGTATTTTTTGTTTTTGTCGAAAACTTGAACTGTTTCGCCACCAAAGGGCGTTCAATAGACCCTTGTTTTTGATCAAAAAACTAGTTTTAAAAATAAAAAACTTCTCAAACTTCGAATTCATGAGACCATAAAAAGGAACGCTTCTTAAAAGTTTCATATCGAAATTTCGATTTTTTCGACATTTATTTTGTATCATGATAAATTCTAAAAACTCGAAAAAAGATCTGTTTAGAAATGTATGATTTAAAAATATATCTCGAACTATCTCCAAGTTATAGCGACCGAATTGTAAAAATGTACGGTATGTATCGTATAAAAATGTATAATGTTTGTATCTGGGTTTTGGCCAATCTCTTATGGTTTCGATCTTTTTTGGTCTGCCTTAAATCCCTTCTCAGAAGCAAGTTATCCCAATAATACTTTTCATTGGCCAAAACCAATTGTTCCGCTGTTAATTTCAGAATCAAACGATAAGCCATGTTCTTTAATCAAGTCCATTCCCAAAATGAATTCATCTTCTGTATTAACCTCTATTGTTTCATGGTTCATTAAAGTGGAGCCAAGTAAAAACCTGACACTATTTATTTCCATATATAGGTGCTGGCTCTCCTATTACGGTGCGCAACAATATCTTTTCTACAAATGGTTTTACTTCTTTAGCTTCGACGAGATTTCCTCTAACCTGGGAAAACACTGCTCCTATGTCCACTGTAATCTGTATGGAACTTAATGAAGACGATCCTGGCGATCGAGCAGTATGGCGTTGCTCTCATTGGCGATTATATTCTCACACGACATTCTCTTTGCATATATCCACTTTTATGACAACGAAAACATTTTATTTGCATATTTTGCTGTTTATATGGTTTAACGTCTAAACTTTTTCGAACCTCACTTAGAATTGCCTCAAATAATTTTCTCTTACATTTTGCATATTATGGGTTGGATCTTTAAGAGAACAAGAACTTAAACACAACTTTCAACTCTAAAGCACAAACAAGTGCGTCGCTACTTTTGCTAAATTTATTACTTTTAAATATTCTTAAATTTTAGGATCCAATCTATAAATAAAGACACTTCCATCGATTTACCTGATGTAAGAAAAGCTAATCTTATTAACTTTCTAATGTCAAATTCTTGAAGGATTCGCTAAGCACTGATGTCCTAGTTTTAAGCTGGGTTCTGTATATTTCTTGAGAGTACTGATTTTCAAACCGAAGTTCTAACGAATGAACCAGATTCCTGATAGTTTTGTTGATGACTGGCGGGAATGCTCGGTAATAAATCCAATGCAAGCCTTCTTAGTGAGACTGTTAGGGAAGTAGCTTTTTTTTCGTCGGTCCAACCATTAACTGTTGCTGTGGCCTCAAACTGACGCACAAACATGGTCCAGTAAATTGACTAATTAATTGTTGGAGGTTTGATTTTATTGGCTTTTTCAGTTTACCTACTACTTTTTCAAGACCGTGAACTTTGTTGTCAACCTGATTTACTTCCAATTTGACTTATTTTACTTCTACTCCAAGATCATCTCTCATTTTACATATGCTCTCTTCAATTTGTTCCTTGACACGATTTATTTCTGCCTTGACATCGATGATTTCTTGCAAGCGGCAATGTTCTTTTTCAATAGCATTCTGAATTCAGTCTTGCATTTGATGTAGTTTCTGTTGCCTCCTATTTTCTTGCTCTATTAGAATCTTTTCCAACCATTCTTATTCTCTTTGTCTTTTGCCCTCTTCTACCTGTTTTTCTTTTTGCCTTTTGGTCTTCTGGTCATTTAAAATATTCTCGAGCCGGTCCTGTTCTTATTTTTTTCTTTTAGCTTCATCCTATTTTTTTGTCTTTTAGACTTCAAATCTTGCAGATATTTAGTATTCCCTGCTGTTCCTGAAGTTTTTTGGTCTCTTCAGCTTGTCTTTCTTGTTTTCTCTTAAGTTCTTGGGCGGCTGACCTCTTCATAAGGATATTTCTTTTGCCTGTAGTTAGTTGAGCCATTTTGTTGTCTGTTATTAGGCATGCAATGTTATTTCCATAGGCTTCTTTTTCTTGCTTAGTTTTAGAAAAGAACTTTCAGAAGTTTCGTGAAAATGTCTATTGTGTTGATGCAGTGTGATCTTGTTTTGTTTCAAAATATAATGTTCTGGAAATGTCTTGAAATGGCCCTGACAAGGTCTGCTTGAGGTCCAAACTACGATGACAAAGTAAAAACTTACGGATCTGGTTTAGTTTCGAAATGGAATGTTCTAGGATTTTTTTGAAAATGCTCTGAAAACGTGTTATCGAGGTCCAAAACGCTATTACGGATCTTATATAGTTTAGAAATTCTGTAGAAGCTTTTCGAAAAATCATAATATAGCCACAATCAGGTAAATGGTCACAACCAGAATTAATTCTTAACAGTCTCTTTCCTGTTTAAATATAAATGGTTTCAAAATTTGTCACAGTCGGGCACTGATCACAGTTCGAATTTTCCAATGTTCACACTAATGTTCTCACTAATTGTCAGTCAATATCTCACTGACACAAATTATTAAGGGTTCAATTTGTAACAAACTCTGTAACAAACTCTTCCTTAAGAAATAACAGTAATTTCTGTTAAACACTCAATTCAATACACAAGTTTTATTTAAAATTGTCATTGAAGCAAAATTAATGGGGAGGCAAAAAGATACAAAACTGAGTTTTAAGTTTACAGATAAATGCTTCAGGAGAAAAACTACTTGCGTGTAGAACATTAAATGTTTTTGCCATTTGGTGATATTTGTTAGCCACTGACTATATTCAATTTAATTATAAAATTATAAAATAGCTAAACATATCGACCCTATCGGTTAAAAATTAAAAAAGTTACAATTTTTTGGAAATGGAACTAACCATCAAAAAGTGAAGTTTAGATTGGCCCCTAAAAATTTTGTTGTAAAAAAATTAGCTCATGGAAATTACCTTTATGATATTTGATAAAAAAAAATTACTTACATTTTTAAACTGTTAAATAATTATCTTCAGTATCACCAAGTGCACGATTTTCTGCTCTTATTCTCTGTCACATGTACCACCTTTGTAGTCGAAAGACCATTTAAAGTATTCTAAATTTTACAAATTGGTCCACTGATCACCGTAGTGTTTTTGCAGCAGATTTGAAATGCTTTAATTTTGTGGGAATTTTAGCTCTCTTCCTACAGGCATCTATTCAGGGTCTAACTGATGGATCTGTCTCCCTCTCTTTAAAATGCTCTGGAACGTGCCAATGTCATTTCTCCAATACGGTTAACACACCAATAGCGGATAATAACTAAAAAAGTTACAATTTTTTGAAAATTAATATATCTTCTACAACTTTCCAATTTACTATTTGCTTCCACCAGGTACCAAAATATCAAAAAAATCAGACTTGAAAAAAATTTGGTGAAAATCGAAAAATGAAAAATGTCCAATTTTCATAGACGAAATCGTCACGCTGTCGCTCAATATAGACACGTCAGGGAAATATGCTCTAGGGTCGATCGTAGACGATAAATATGCGCATCTTCTCGAAAAAAACACATTTTTGGTCGAACTGATAATAAACTGAGCAGTGCAGGCACGTAGCCAGAAATTCTGTTCGAGGTGGGTCCAAACCAGAAATTAATTTCGGGGGGGGGGGGGTGTCCACACGCTAAAATCTCAGAAAAATATTTTTAAAGCTTCGGGGTGGGGTCCAGAAGCACGATTCAGAGCTCGGCGGTTAATTTTTTGAGATGAGGTACTCTTTTTTAAATTTTACAACTAAAAATCTTGGAGAAGTTCGTAGCAATTTGGAGGCACTTTGTGAGGTAACTTGAAGGCACTTTGCGAGACCGAAACCTGATCTACTTAGTCAAGGTGAAACGGAGTTTTGATAGGAAATTTTAAGGAGATATGACATCAATATAAGATATCTATGGAAATGATGGGAATGCCATCAAGATTCAAAAATAAAAAAAGAACTGTTTTTAACCTTAAATTTTACACATATTTCACTGTTTTTTTTAAATCAGTATTTCTGAGGTAAAAAACTTTACTGAGACGAAAAATGCTTCCGAAGAGGTAAAAATCCATGACGGGAAAATTACGAGCCATTTAAAATTACAGTTTGAATTTTTTTGTTATGTTCTCAAATAGTGTTTCTTGTTCGGCCTCGTAGCATCTAAACTTTTTATCCTAGGTGAACTTAGTATAATAAGCGCCTATGTTTGCTATAGAGATTGGGACCACATTTAGCTCGATCGCTGATACGGCTAATTTTTGAAAAAAGTTTGAACAGTTGCATGTACAGGTTGGCATTTAGTCCCCGTAGGAGGATATCGGTACCACCTGGAGCAAAAACAAATAGGCAGAACGAAAACTCTATAAATTTTTGTGTCCCAAGTCGAGAAAGTGTGTAAAATGGAGTTTCACAAAAAAGCATCGAGTTGCCTTAACAAAACCAGAGTAAAGCGTGGTAAAGCTACTGTCAAAATTAAATGAGTATATATTTAAATATATTTGATTTAATTTTAGAACCTCAAAAACAATTTCATAGGTATTTTTGAGATTGGCAGAATAAAACGTCAGTGTTTTTAGGGAGGTAGCCACAATTTGAGGTACAATATTTTCCTCAATTTTGTAAAATATCTTTAAGAAAATTATCTATCATTCTGGATAATATGGAGTATGACGATAATCCCCTGCATTTTCCGTACATAGAACGGGATTTTTGGACACCTTGGCAGGTTTTCAATATATGGGCTCAATTTTTTAAAATTTTGTATCCTTTTATAGTAGTGTATGTTTAACATAGAAGTATACAGGGTGGGGATTTTAAATAGAACGCTTAGAATGGATCTGAGAATAAGATTTCTCTAAAATCCATTATGGGCTTCGTTTTTGTAATGTAAAAAAATTGAGACCTCAAAGCGCAGCCCGAACCAACTTTTTTTTTTCAAATTGGAAGATACCAGTTCTGGCACTTTTTTGCAAAGCTTATTGCAAAAGGAACCATGTGTTAGAATTTTTTAACTATTTAATGAACAGTTACATTAACAATAACATTAAAACTGTAATGTTACCTTATTAGGGTAACCGTTGTTAAAAATGTGCCTCATATTAACATATTGGCATAGACCCAACCGATCGTAGAGCTCTTTCCTTACTCTTTCCAAAACTTCTGGTGTGATTAAACGTATGTCTGTCAAATCCTTGCCTTCAAATCTTCCAGATTTCCAGATCTACTTTTTTTGACATCTGTGTCAGAAATTTAATGAAAACTAATTGTCAATACCGCCAGTTGTGTTGTGTGTAAAGTAGTTTAAAATTTCTAACGCTTTGATTTAAAACTTTTAAAAACGCTGGAACTGGAACGTTAAGAATTGAAATACTGATGATGGTCGGGTATAGAGAAAGAAAACGAAGTCTAGAAGAAGTTGCTGCGTTTCATGAAAGTCATCGTGATTTTCCACCTCTGTCTCGAAGTGCAGTTAGGAAAATTAAAAAGCAATTTAGAGGATTGGGTCATGTAAGACATGAAAAAGACTTCCAAGAGTATGAGATGAAACTAAATTTGATATTCTATTGAGTTATCAAGAAAACCCAATTACACCAGCAAGATAATTGTCTTGCTATGACCACAATGTTGATCATAAAACGGTACTAAAGATCACAAAATCTACTGGCATAAAACCATTCAAAATGCAGCCAGCCAGTACAAGAGTCATTGAAGGATAACTTAGACGGCCAGAATTTTGCAAAGTTTTGATGGCCGCATTGGTCAACCAACAAATTATTTAGATTGGATACTTTTTTCTGATGAAACAACATTTACTTTAGCGGGTCAAGTAAGTTTAAGTTATGCAAAAAATATTTTTATCTTTTAAATGGAATTAACCCTTATTCTAGACAATCACTGGGAACAATTTGAACCTCTAAACCTATTATCAATTAATTCCCATTTTAGATTAATCGTCAAAATTTCGGATTTATGCAGATGAAATTGTTGAATGCCAGTCTCATCGCCAAGGAAAAATGTTTGGATTGGAATAATAGGGAACACAATAATTGGTCCATTCTTTTCTGAAGACAATTTAAATAGAGACCTGTATGTAAATTGCCTTCAAAATTTTTTAATACCACAACCTGAAAGTTGAGCAAAAATATATGTTTTAGAGGAAACTTGTGCGATGATTTTGTCGTGATTGCTTAAATAAAAAAAGTTTTTGTTGTTTTTTTTTGAAGTTTATAAAAAATAAGAAAAAATACAATTTCAATTCATGTGCTCTAAATGAAAACTACAATTTTTTTAAGAACTTCAGTAGCGAGAATTAACTCTTATTTTAGACAATCACTGGACAAAATTTGAACCTTTAAACCTATTATTAACTAATTTCCATTTTAGGATAATCGTCAAATCTGCCGATCTTATGCCGACGAAAATCCTCATTGGATTGTTGAATGCCACTCTCAACGCCAAGGGAAAATGAATGTTAGCTAGAATAATAGGCGACAGAATAATTGGTGCATTCTTTTTTGAAGATAATTTAAATGGAGACTCTATTTAAATTGTCTTCAAAAATGTTTAATACCACAACTTCAAAGATTATTCCATATGAATGGAAATCTAGATCAAGGGATATTTTGTCAGCGATATTTTTTGCAAGAAAGGGAAGAAAATTCTTAATTTTTGCATTGCAGCGTTCCATTTAAAATCCCCACCATGTAATATGGTAAATACGAATTTCATTATTATACTGTTCGGATAAGTAGTAAAGCATATATTATGTTATACAGGGGTAGTAGGTATGTATAGTACATTTTTGTTAATTTATTGCCGACTTCCGAAATCCCGTGCTGGTTTTTATACTATATATACCAGACAGATAGATAATTTTCAAGGTTCATTAAGCGGGGTCCAATAGTACTTAATACGTATTTTATTTATACTGGGCAGATAAATAGCAATAAAGCATATATGATGTTATATAGGGGGAGTAGTATAAAAAGGCAAAAAATTTCGAAAAATATAAGTTGAGTTTTTTGGACATTTTAGTGTTTTTAAGTTACGAAAAAGGTAGATATGTATAGGACATTTTTGTTAATTTACTGCCGTCTTTCAGCATGCCGTGCGGGTTTTTATACTATATATACCAGACAAGTAGATAATTTTTAAGGCTCATACATACGTAGTCTAATCTGTCTAATAGTACTTAATACGGATTTTATTTATACTGGGCGGATAAGTAGTAATAACAGGATTGTAATTGCAAAAATTTTCGAAAAATATAAGCTGGCATTTCTCGACATTTTAGTATTTTTAGGAAAATATATTTTTGAAAAAAAAAGTCTGTATGGATGTGTGTATGTAAAAAAAATTTGGGCCAATGACGAAATGAGAACGACCAAACTGATGTGTTTTAAAATTCTACCAAAGGTCAGTGTCCCAGGGAATTAGACTTTGGGTGTCATGGGCGTAGATTTTTTGAAGGGGTATAAAAGCGTAAAAAAATTCATATTTTGAGAAACGTATAACCGACATGAGTCAAATAGAAAACAGAAATAGTTGGGGTAAATGTTAACAATGTAAAACATTGAAGAACAATGGAAGTCATTGACGTAGATACTATTTTTTTAAATTAATAATTAATTTTATTGTAGTATCGATTGAATATATTAAAAATAATTATATTAAAAATAAAATTGAGGTAATAGTTCGAAAAACGGCGGAACAAGTTAAATTTGTATAATTTTTTGGAAACGAGTAATAATTCTCCATCATACGGTAGCCCAGTTAAAGCATATATTATGTTATACCGGGGAAGTAAATATATATATTTTTTTAGAAATACTGGTTTAATAACTGTAATTTTTTCCTAGTGAAACATCTGGTATAAGACATCGATTTAGGAGGTTGGGGTAATAAATAGCCGAAATTCTGTTTTCTCATTTAAATTTTTTTTTCTTTAGCGAATTTTTTATAGATTTCAAAGTATCGATTGGGGTTTTCGGTAATAGGATATTTCATGTAACTTTTAAGGGCGTGGTTTATTAATAAAAATGTTTGACAGCTGCAAAAAACTTGTTTTTCCCGGTGATTAACTATTGTAAATACTGTTTCAAAGATTTATGTGACCTCTAGTGGTGTATTTTTTTATATTTTGACAGCTGAGAATAAACCGTTTTTCACTTTTCCAGTTCCATGTAACTTTTAGTGGCGTAATTTATTTGAAAAAAAATATTTTGACAGTTGTCAAAAAAATTTTTTGTCCCCCTAACTTGAACTGCTTAAAATTTTTAAATGCGGTTTTCACAGTTTCATTTAAGTTTTAGTGGAGTAATATGAGAAAAAAATACTTTGACAGCTGTGAAAAAAATTGTTTTTCCCCATGACTTTTGAACTGCTTAAAATTTTTAAATACGGTTTTTCACAGTCCCATGTAACTTTTAGTGGCGTACTTTATGAAAAAAACAATTTTAACAGGTGTAAAAAGTAACTACTAATGTACTCAAAATTTTTAAATACGGTTTTCACAGTTCCATGTAACTTTTACTGATATAATTTATTAAAAATATGTTTTGACAGCTGTAAAAAAAAATGTTTTTCCGGTGACTTTTGAACTGAGTAAAATTTTTAAATAAGTTTTTTCTAGTCCAATGTAAACCCTAATTATATCTACAGGGTACAACAAGAGATTAATTGCAAATATACAACAAAAAAACTTTAACTTACTTTAAAAAAATTTAAACTTGAACAAAAATTAAGCAATGTGAAATAAAAATTGAAAATTTAATACCGAGTTTGTCCCCCTTAGCTTTCATTACTGTCAAAAATATAAGTATTTTATAATATCAAGAATTTTATAATCAAATCATAACCGTACAGTTATGGTCTACAAAAAAAGTTTTAAAAAATGTCAGAACCTGACATATAGCTTGTAATGAACATAGCTCCTTGAAGTGGAACAAGACCTGTAAGTAGTAAACTTTATTAAAATTGAAAAAAAAGAAAAAAAGTCAAAATAAAGAAACCTTTAATGTGGAAATTTGTATTTTTTACTGGAAAAAATACCAGAAGTGCCACTGACGTGGGGTCTGTTGGCAGACATAGGCTAATAACAAACAAGTTTTTTGTCAACTTGACCGTCAAGCCGGCGGTAGATTCAGCGATGCGCCATCTGCCAACAATCATAAATAAATATATAATCCTAATTAACGGCATTGTCTTACTACACCGATCATCGGTTGCGTGAAACTAATGCGGCTACTCGGCAATATATTTTGTTACCTAAAATTATGTGAAATGAGCTCTACAAGCCCAAGGCTAATAACAGACGGAGTGTATTTTGTCGACTCGACCGCCGAGCCAAAATTCAATTCGGTGACACAACATATATTTAACAATATTGTCACCTACTGTGCTGCTTTTCGGTAGCGTGGAACTCATACTCTCCGTCTGTTATTAGCCTTAAGCTAATAACAGGGGGCTGAATATTACAATAGACTTAGGCTAATAACACGCGGAGCAGTTTTTGTTGACTCGACCGTCGAGCCGATCTCTTTAAAAACATTTTTGCTTACTGTGCCGCTCGTCGGTCGCAGAAATCTCATGCATCGACTTAACCGTCAAGCGGAGGCACGTCTACTCGACAGCTGGCTCGACGATCGAGTTGACGAAGACCGCACCGTGTGTTATTAACCTTCAATCAAGTCAAGCAACCCTTTCAACGTAGGGGCGTGGTCTAGGAGTGATACTATCGTAAATAACAAAATGAATTGTGTTAATTACAACTTATAAAATGTTTACTTTAATATTAGGAGTAAATGCTTTGTTCGACAAGTTTATTTTTTTATCAGAATCTTTCATTGCCTACAGTTTTAAAGATTTCCTGTCTTAATACGTTCTTTTAAATCCCCAATAAGTGTGTTTTACATCTCGGAAACAATTTTGGAAATCAGTTGTGTTAATATTTTAAGTATACTACCCTCCTGCTTAATTTCTGCAAGAATTGAGACGCCGCGCGACGTCCTGCTTGATGACGTGGGCTGTTTGAGTAAGTGACATGTAATCAAACCTTCATGATGACATAGAACAATCTCTAACTTACTTACTTTGGTTTTTAATTTTGCTTTCTAGCTGGTGAACTTTTGGAGATATGTTATTTTCTGTAAAACCTTACATTTTTTGAATTGTGGAGTAAACTGCTTGAAAGAATTCACATGTTTTCGGCCTTTAAGTTCGATTACTTCGAGGTTTACTTTAATAAAATAAATTATACGATCTACAAATCCTAATTATACCTACAGAGTTCAACAAAAGTTTAATCGCAAATATACAACAAGAAACGAAATTTTACTTTAAAAAAACTAAAACGTGGACAAAAATTAAGCAATATGAAATAAAAATTGAATATTTAGTACCAAGTTGGTCCCCCTCTAGCTCTTATTACTGCCTCGCACCGTCTTGGTATGCTGAAAATGCATTATGAATTTTTTGACATGAAAAGCAACAATTGCGCAGCAATTTTTATTTGGCCTATTTGTCAAAGTAACATTTAAGCAGCAATATTTTTTCGTCCTAAATCTTTTTAACTGTGTTGTCATCCTCCATAGATATACTAATTTATTATTTCTCTTAACTGTGGTGTGGTGTTCCTTTTGTAATTCCTGTAAATGACGTGGTTAACTCCAGCGCAACTGAACCAGGCGAGTGATATGATACAAGCGGGTTGGGTCCAATTAGATGTGGTAAACTTTTTTGATTCAAACCAAAGCACTATCCATCGAGCGTGGATTCGATTTCAAAAACTCAGTTCAGTATAAGCATGATGGAGGAGCAAAGAAAAAAACAACAGCTGCTATACACAGTTTTGTACAGTTAGGATATTCCATAAGGTCGATGTTTCTTCAAAAACTATTCGGAGGCGACTACACGAAGCCCATTTGGTTTCCAGGCGACCAGCTACACGTACTACTTTAAATGCAATAACACAAAAGAAACCCAGTAGATTTTGCTCATCAACACCGAAAGTGATATCTCGAATGGAACACCTGCTTATTTAGCGATATACCAAGGTTTAAACGTCGAAACGCCGAATGGATGTATTAGTGTTTGAAGACAGCGGAGCCAACATTACCAAGAAAATTCTATGGTTCCAGTGGAACTATATTGTGGAGATTCAGTTACAGTATCTTACAAAAGAATGTAAATACTCACAATTATAATGAAAAAGTTTGACAGCCTATTAATTTCGATGTCAAATGCAATTGGAAAAAATGTCATTTATATTGAAGATAAGGCAACCCCTCATCATGCACGTATTGTAAATTGTTTTTTTTTGCAAGAATGACATTACACGAATGGTTTAGCCCGCTAATTCTGCAGATTTAAGTCCAGTCGAGCACGTTTGGGATATGGAGCTGTAACAGGACGTGTTGAACTAGAAAACCTAGATGTTTTAGCCGAAATGCTTCTAGAATAGTAGCCCCTGATAGAGCAACAAACATTTGACAATTGCATTTCCAGCAGGCCGAGATGGTGCAAGGCAGAAATAACAGATTAAGGGGGACTTCGGTATTAACTGTTCAATTTTTATTTCATATACTTTTATTGTATATTGCGATTAACTTCTTGTTGTACCCTTTATAAATAATTAAATGGTATATGTTTTCTTATCCAAGTAAACCTCGAAGTAAACAGATCTAAGTAAGTAACAGTACACGACTGTGAAAAATTCAACCATATCATTTGAGTGGTTTAAGAAATATTCTTTAATAAAAAAGAGTGAAAGTTTCCTTGGGTCGTGTCAAGTGTCCCTTAGTGTATTTTATTCCTCCCGTGATCCTTAACTAAAATGTTCCCATGAGTGTAACAAAGTACTGCATTTTTCTAGTAACAGGGTTGTTTCATTGTCGTCAAATAAAATTAAATATTTTCATTTATAAAACACTCGAAAAAGTAAAATTTCGTTTGTAATTTAATCCCTTCTAATTTCGGGACGATATCTCAGTTGGAGCGGAAATTTACCAGGCGACTGACTTTTGTATCTCACTCTATATTGCGCATTTGAGTAAAAATATCCGGACGTAAGAAACGGAGAGTTAAGCCTATAGTAATTTCTTTACAGGAACACATTTTTTGGATTGTGTATCTTTTTTTTACTTTAAGCTTAATTACATTGATGAAAATAATTTCATGACATGCAAACAAATTTATATAAGTTGCCATTGGTTTCTTACTGATTTATAGCATCAAGTAAATTATGAGTAGGCAGTAGACAAAACCGTCATATTCGATACAACTGTGTCGTCCACCGTGGTCTTGTTTTATTATGTAACGCATAAAAACATATGATACACATATATGGTTAAATTGCTAAACAATTGTACAAAAAGTACAAGAATAATGCAATATATAGATTATAGCACGAGTGCACTATTCGTAAACGCAGATTGACGATTCCTCAGATATACTCAAATCAATACCGATCTTTATTTAAACTTAAATAAATAATTATTTTAGGGCCAACCATGTTCAACATAATTATGTCGACGTTGGCTATGCTCGAACCATTTACTTAGGTATAAAATGTATTATAAGTTCAGCAAACAGAACAGCAATGATCGAAAAATTATCAAGATCGTGTCACTATCGACTATATAAAACACATGTATTTAGTAATAAAAAACAGTAAATTAAGGAAATATGTTTTTATAACTTGACAACGTAGGTTTTAATGTTTAAGTTTGGATTATCGAACAAATAGGTTTGCGTTTAAGACGCTGTTACGATGAACTACTAGTTTGCAGTTTAGGTTATACCATTGACTTTAAAGCTAATGGTTGTTCGTTTTCAAAACAAACAAAAAGAAAACCTGTATTATATTTAAAAATTATAAATTTTGTTTTCGTTGAAATATTTTGAATAATATTGCGGATGTGCAAATCAAATTTGGTACATAGCGTATGTTTTATATTTATTTCATTTCCGATAAATATGACAAAATAAATTTTGGAAACGTTTATTTTATTTTTAACTTTGCCGCCGTACAATGCATATAATCCTTGTTCGAGAACCCACATCACGAGTGGCCGTTTCTCTGACAGTCAGGCTACATCAACGAACGAGGCAACTGCTCGGGTCCAAGTGAAACAAGCACATGTGCTCCATGTAATATTGGAGACCACAGTGACCCTTGCCCGAACTGACCTATAGTGAGTGCCTTTTGCAATGTGGGATAATTGTTTTTGTATTGTTTGACTGACATAAAAGCCAACACTTATAGCCTGTCACTTACGCATTTATTTAGTTCTTTACTTATGTTACACCTTATATTAATTTAAATTCAATATTCAATTAAAGGTATACAGTCCATTATATATCTCACCACTTAAGAGCTAGGATAATCGTAAGAATATTCTATATTTGTTCCTATTTCTTTTTTTTAACTTAACTTGTATTGATTTAATATAATATGTTGTCGAATATGTAACCAAGATTCGCATTTGATTTTTGGTTATTAATTGTTTATTGTTATTAATTAATGATTTTTACATTGCATTCACATAGGTTTTGATTTATCAGTTATTGTTTTTATAAATTGGTCAGATTAGCTTTTCAGTATTACATTTAATATTTATTTAACGGTTTATTTTATAAACGCTTCAGGATCGGTTTTGTTCTCGAAACTTCCAAGTACCAATAGCCTTGAAATTTTTTAAAGCATGAACATGTTTTTTTTTATATATCTGCTCCGGTATGAACGCTATTTTCCACACTTTTGAACGTTTAATTTTGAATAGTTTTAATTATATGGCAGTTTCTGAAATAATTTGCCTGGTTTTTTGACATTTGTGTCTTTTTTTAGCATTTTGCGATTATTTATTTTCTAGAAACACCGCTATAAGTGATATTTCTCACTTACGTAATTTAGCAGAATAGGCGCAAACCGATTCAGTAAAAAAAAATATAAGGTTCAATATTTTGAGATGGAAAATATCCGAGACCCATTTTCTAAGCAACATCAAGCTTTTGTATACTGATATTATTTGAAATAGACAAGACCATAATTTGCGAGAGCCTTTTAAGCGATTTTTATGCTATTAGAGCGATTTATTTAGTGTTTAAGCCATAATTTAGATTTTTAGTCAAGAATTAATTTCCTTTAAAAATACATATTTAAAATTTGTATTATTACCTAAGAAAATTATATCAAGTTTAGAATAACCAAATATTGACATAATTTTTAATAATATGTTTATATAACACAAAGTATAGTAAACTGACATTGACTACATCACGTTTAAGTTCAATCAGTAGCATAATTGTTTGTACTTATTTTTCTATATATAGTTGTTCAGAATAGGAAATAAATCAGTATCGAATCGTATAACATTTTATACACATTTAAATGTAAACACAAACCTACAAAAGCCTTCTTCGTCATTAAGACCGTAGGGATATATAATACACTATTCCCTCTCTTTTGTCCATGGCCCTTCGAACTACAAGAAATCAGGCCCTAGAGAAGAACCACTAAGCTCCTGGAAGAAAAATCAATACGGCTCACAAACGTTAAGCAGTCCTATCGAAGCAACAAGAAGCTCTATAGGAACCAATCAATACAATCCATAGACGCCGCTAAACCAATCCCTAGACAGGCACTACGAAGCTCCTAGAGGAAAAAATCAATACGGTCAACAGACGCCGACAAGCACCCTTACAGAATCAACAGCTCTACAGGAATCAATCAATCATTTTCTATTTCAAAGTAAAATCATCGAAATCGTTTAAATTTTTGATCCACTTGGATGGCTCGCTCCATTTGAAATTAGAGCCAAATTACTAATCAACGAACTCATGGCTTCGCTGATGCATCAGAAAAGGCACACAGAGCAGTAATGTACAGGCGATCAGTTGTCTCAGGAAATGTCACCTTGTTGCAAGCCAATCATCATCAAGGCAAAAAACCACACTACCAAAACTAATCAAAAAACAGTTAATGCTCTACACATCGACATCATGACAATGCATGCATGGACAGACTCTATGATCATTCTAGGGTAGATAAAAGGTGATCCACTGCGTTGGAAGACCTTCGTCGCAAACCGAGTATCCAAAATAGAATCCCTACAGAAAATTGGATGTAAATGGAAAGAAAATTTAAAAATAGGAACAATGGTGCTCATAAAAGGTGACTCGATCGACCCTTTTAAATGTCCCTTAGGGCGAATAATCCATACACCCCAGCAAAGACGGCAACATCCGAGTGGTATCACTCCGAACAAAAAGATCGACGCAATAAAGAGCAATGATGATGCTGGTATCATCCTATTACCACGTCACGAGAAACGTGATGAAAATAAAGCCCGCCTATAGTCACCCAAACAAACGCAGTAGCTACAAAGGAGAGTCGGCAAGAAGCTCCTAAAATACCGGGGCGTCGACAAAAAATAGTTCATGCATTACATTTCGCAATGCTCATTGCGTGGTTACCTAGCAGTATTGGCAACTATACTATCCGTCAACCAGAGAAAGGATTATACGTGGAACACTTAAGCATAGCAAAAATAGACAGGTAAATATTTAAAATACAAATAAAAAGTAACCAAACCAAGAGCGAGGAAGTTGACCAGAAAATAAATGAAGTAACCCATTGTCAACAGCAACTCATTGTCCACAGCTTGTTAAACACCTTGAAGACAGAGGAAAAGAAATACAGTTGGCCAGGCAAAGTTTTCAAACTAAGCACAGACGAAAAAGAAGATTATTTGGAAAATGCTTAGCAGCAGTTTTTGGAGTAAATCACGAAGTATACAAATATATTAACAGTCTTCAAAGCAATCAGGAGGAGTTGGTAAAAGCATCTAATCGTCAAACCAATTTTATGTCGCATTTGCACTTTTACTCACCTTCGCAATCGTTTTTTTATTGGCATTTCCACTCTCGCCCTTATTCGCACTCGCATTCCTATTTATTATTTAGTCAATTTGACCCTGAGTACCTTTAATACAAGGATTGTGGTCATGTAGGTTAGATTGTCACGAGAAGTTTCGTTCTGATATTTTTCTTGTTTGGACACAATATCAAAATCAGCCAGTTTTAAGAAGTTTAAATGTTCCGAGAACTTGAAATTTTTGACTATTTGTATGAGCTTAACGTTTTTTGCAATGCCTCCGTGAGAGGTTACGCTGCAGCTATTTTTATACTAGGGGTATATAGTAATACTATTTCTATTAAATTCCTTTGTTTTAAAACCAAAGTTACTCAGCTATCTATGAAACCAATTCCGGGTCTCAAATTATGTACCCATCCTTTACTGGCAAAATTGATATGTTTTGTTGTAAATAATTATCGCAATTACATTTCTATTAACAAAATTTCCGCTTATACTGTTTCCGAAATTGTTTTATATTGGATCAAATCGTATCCGCACCATTGGAAGATGGTTGTATGTAATCGTATCTCCTATATTCAGGAACGTATTTCACTTCTTTTCTGACACCATGAGCGCTCCTTTGACAAACCTGCCGTTATAGCCTCGCGCGGTCAAAAAGTTCTGATATATGAAGAATTTTGTACCCTGTTAACATTTATATAATCATATTTGAATTCGCGAATTTTAATTCTGAAATACCGAAATTTACAGTAATTTAATTTTTAACCAAAAAGTAAGTTAATAACTTAAGTAGCGGTCACTGAGTTATTATTATTATAATGACAAAAAAATGAAAAACCAATACTATACGTATTTGAAAAAAAAATACAAAAATTTCGAAATTTCAGTCCGTTTTGTAAGCTACCATGGCTTCCCAGTAATCAGCTACTAATTTCAAAAGTCTCTTGGTGACATTTATTGGGGCAGAAATCGCGAAAAGTATTTCATCTTCCTTATACCAAATTGTATCTTCCGGATCAGGCCATATAAATTTATTTTCTCCTAAAGTATTTACCTCTCATTGCTGATCGTCAGTATTAGTGATAACACCTAGAAACAAGCAGTTGTCGTAAATCACAGCAACCCACTCTCCTTTTGAAAGACTCACATCTTTTTCTGGTACATTTTCTGTCACTTCTTCCTTAAGAATCGGAATTTTCCGTATGCTAAAGCGATGATTGGTAACTACAAAAATACGAGTACCTATTTCCTTTCATACACGCACTTTCTTTACGCAACTTTGACTTTTTTTTGTCTTCACCATCTTTTCAATTCTCAATAAAGGGTATAGTGATTTCAGTTTTTTCTTTAACCTGTGAAAATAGGTTTTAAAAAAATTTCTTTATTTTTTGTATTGGGTTGCTGGCCCATCGCTAAAAAAACGCATGGCGTCCAAATAAAACATATTGTGTCTATATTCTTGGTTTTTAACTCCAACAATATAGCCCCAGATTGATGCTTTCCAGACCCGGAGACTGTACAATGCATCTTATTTTTTTGGGTCACAAGACTACATAACTTCTCCAAATTTCGTTCATCGGTAACCTTTTCTTTAATTAAAACATCAAACTTTTTTTGTAAATTGTCGTGCCTTTTGCAAAGGCACGAATCCCTATCCGAGAATTTACCTCTAACAATCCAGAATGAGCGACGTCTGCAAAAGTAGCCAAAGTTATTTTGCTGTTAAATTCCTTACAACATTTTTCATGCAGATCCTTTAAATTTTCGTATAGCAAACGCTTTCTTGACCCCCCGAAATGTGATATATATATATATATATAGATATATATATATATATATATATATATATATATATATATATATATATATATATATATATATATATATATATATATATATATATATATATATATATATATATATATATATATATATATATATATATATATATATATATATATATATATATATATATATATATATATATATATATATATATATATATATATATATATATATATATATATATATATATATATATATATATATATATATATATATATATATATATATATATATATATATATATATATATATATATATATATATATATATATATATATATATATATATATATATATATATATATATATATATATATATATATATATATATATATATATATATATATATATATATATATATACATATGAACTGAAATTTCGATATTTTTTTTCAAATAAGTATATTAATGGTTTTTCATTTTTTGTCATTATAATAATAATAACACAAGTGACAGCTACTTAAGTTATTAACTTACTTTTTCGTTAAAAATTAAACTAGGGTAAATTTCGGTATTTCGGAATTTATTTCAAGCATATGTTAGTATTATTTTGTAATTTTAAGAGATTATTTATTAGTTAAACAAGTCCTGAATATAGGAGACACGATTACATACAACCATCTTCCAATGGTGCGGATACGATTTGATCCAATATAAAACAATTTCGGAATCAGTATAAGCAGAAATTTTGCTAATAGAAATGTAATTGCGATAAATATTTACAACAAAAGATATCAATTTTGCCAGTAAAGGAGGGGTACATGTTTTGAGACCCGGAATTGGTTTCATAGATATGTAGCTGAGTAACTTTGGTTTTAAAACAAAGGAATTTATATTATATTATACATATGTATATATATATATATATATATATATATATATATATATATATTTATTTATTTAGGGTTATTCACGCTCAGTGACCTATTAGGAGTATCTAATGCCGCTTCTACCTTAACCCGGTAGCAACATCCATTTTCTAAATGGAATCTCCTATATGTCATTGTATTTTTACATTGTCCTGAACATTCTAAACACTTTTTGGTTATGTTTTCTGTAGCTAAATTCAAGTGTTTTCGAGAAAATGGTTGAGAATTGACAATTTTTACCCTTTGGAGCTCTGTAACTCCCAAACGACTTAACTTGCAACGAAATGTACTTCACTTTTCTATTTTAGTTTTTAATTATCATTTCTCCACACTAATATCTGGTTTGACAGGAGGTGTCAAAATTTGACTTTTCCTGCCAAAGTAGAAATTGGTATCAGGAAATAGATAACTAAAAACTAAGATAAGGAAAACGCAATCCATTTCGTTGCAAATTAAGTCGTTTGGAGATTACCGAGCCTCAAAAAAGGGTCAAAAATGTCAATTTTCATTTTTTTGGAAAACAGTTCAATTTAACACAAAAATTGTCTAGAATGTTCAGGACAATACAAAAAAGCAATTCGCCTTCATAAAATATGAAAATTCTTAATGGATTAATTTCAAATTTTTAGCGATAATTAATTGTAGTATAGAGATGAACTTGTGAAATTTTGGCACGAATTCAAGGTGGCGGAACAAAATGGCGTCCAAATAAAATGTTTTTAATCATGAAAAAATCACCAGGTCTTACATGTCTTTACGATTTAGCATCTCTGGATGCCAAAATATATATGTTATATTAATTCCGTCGGTCTGTCGGTACCGGTTTAAGGTAGAAGCGGCAACATCGCATAATTTAAAATATTTAAAAAAAAAGTTTATATTTATTTATTGCTAGAACCAAATTTTCAAAATAATCTATTCATTGGCTCTATAGATAGTTCTAATAATAGGCTACTGAGCGTGAATAACCCTGTATATATACACCGTGTGCTGTGCATGGATTTGGGTAACATATGGACAACGTTTATTTGTGATTTTAGGCAAAAAAGTTATTCTTCATAAACAATTAAAGTTTGGCTGCAAAAAAAGTTGCCTAATAATATACAAGTTGCACAAAAATAGCACAAAAAAATAGGTATAAAAATAATTGGAAAATCAAATTTTCTGAGATAGCCAAATTGGAGAGCATACAAATATGAGATAAAAAGTCATTTAAATTTTTTTTTTGTACGATATGTAGTTTTTAGGTAATTCTATAATCAATAAGTCGAAAATGGGTAATATATGAACAAATTTTTGATTTGTGATTTTAGGCGAAAAAGTTATTTTTCATAAAAAGTGTTGCTTATTTGAAAAATAATACTAATTTAAAACAGAATGTTATTTTATACACAGGGAACGAAATAAATAAAAGAATAGACGTTTACAAAACAAAAAAAATTCAAATTCCTATTTTTGAGTCAACTAAATTAAAGAGCGTTCAAATACAAGTCAAGTTTTAAACAATTTATGGTGAATATGTAAAAAATGCGGCATTTTTACATATTCACTATTAATTTTCTCAAAAACTAAGTTTATTATTAAAAAACGTCCAAAGGGTTGTCTTTACAGGATCTCAGGATAATCGTGAGAATATTCTACAGTATACTAGAGCTAATGTCAATAAAGCAGCTAAATACAAGGTAAATCAAGAGTCAGTTTTCTGATTTGCAGATTTAAAAACAAAGAATGCGACCGACGGAAATTGGAAGATATGTTATTCGGCATCTAAAAACCCTGAAAACCAGAAGATTGAAAAAATCTCTGAGTGTGATTACAATACTTCTTTTTACGACGACAGTAAAAAGAAAGTTATAAGTAGCAGAAAAGAAAGGTGAGGTCTCCCGTCTTGCAGGTTTCTGATATTGCATTTCACGTTAAACTGGCATTAAGAATAACAATTAACATATTTAGTTGATCCTTGGTTTTTGAAGAACATTGAAGTTAAATAGGTAAATAGTTTTTTAACTATGCTGCAAACCGCGCTCTAACAGGCCGCCGGAAATAGAAAAGATATTTTTCGGCATCTGAAGGACCGAAACTTGAAGATTCGAAAAAATCTCAGAGGATATTTTTTTTTAAAGTGCACCAACTTTAATTCACTAAGTAGTACAATACTTGATGCGCTTTCATGAAATATAAACTACCTACCAACAACAAAATTCAAATACTTATTTATGTGTTTCGAACATGTTTTTTATATGTTACCGACGCGACATATCGAATTACTGAATGATAACCGACTGATAAATCATATTTGAATATTAATAACGTTAGACACTGTTATTATCCAGCGTATGAAGTCCTTTAAAAGTAGTTGTAGTTAAAAATATGATATAACTTCCAGATTTTTCTCTTAGGTAAAAAATAAACAAATATTCGATTCAATGCGAATGTTGCATAAATATATTTCATACATTGCACATTTAATATATTATGAAAATACAGAATCTTGTAACATACCTTTCAGATTTAATTTATACTCCAAAACATACAAAATCGCCGCTGATAATAGCAATTTTAACGCAGTTTCCTTATAAGGTAGAATAGCTAAAAGTGGGAAACAAATTTATAAACAAGAAACTCTTGAAACTTTCAAACAAAGGTTTAAATAATATAACAACAAAAGACTAGCATGTATTTTATATTAGCTAATCTCTCATATAATTGGTAATGATTACAGTTTTCTCATTTTAGCAGTATTACACTGATAACATCTCAATATTATGTTAATTTTCCGTTATCTTCACATAAAAGCAAGGATGAAATATCTATAGTCGGTTTTCTGAATCGATATTATATAAGTATAACATGCGTAAATCGGAAAGCAAAAAATATATTTAAAAAAAAACAACGTCCTTTGCTGTATATTGGTACTTTTTCAATATTCTGATTTCTGTGTAGGTGTAAAATATTACTGTCAAAGAAAATAATTAATTTAGATGTTTTGAATGCGTCTCTCTATGGACTGCAAGTCAAATAATGATATATCCAGGGCCGAGCCGTGCCGGGGGTGCGAGGGGTGCATGGCACCCAGGCGGCACTAACACAGGGCGGTAAAATAATATCGAAAAAATTTTATATTTTCAAAAATAAAAAAGGCACCATTGATATCGGCGTTTCAAGGAATCATCGTTTTTATTCTACATATAAAAGCAATGCCGAAATTGTGCGTGCGGTCGGGCGGCAAAGAAAAAAAAGACATAATCCGAACGCGCGAAAACCACAAAAAATGAGTAGGTAGGTACAATTTTCATGGAATAATAATTTCTTCCGAATTGTCGCTGCATATTTGAACGTCAGCAAATCAGCCATTTTTTGTTTTTCTATTTACGTGAGACATGAGTATGCAAACATTATTTGGGTCGGCAAGTTAGTTTCTTTAATTTTTTTAATGCGTTTAAGTTAAAAACTAAAAACAAATAAATTATAATCAAGTCAACTCATTTGCCTGTTGAATATTAGTATTTATTTGACTTATTTCTATTATTCTATGATATAGTGTTGAGTATTGTGATTATTGTGATTAATAATAGTTAATGGTAAGTTTTAAAATTATTATCATTATTATTATTAAAAAGCGTCTTTTGTCTTGCATCTCGTCTGTGTTTCAAAGCTAGGTATTTTATTCACTGAACTATTTTTATCTAAGTATAATTATTAAAATCCTAACTCAACTTCAGTAATAGAAAGACGAGGTGAGATGCCGGAGAATATAATTCAGTTCTTCCCTATATTAAAAAAAACGAGGTTTTAAATTTTGACTTGAATTTTGAAATTTAATTGTATGATTTAGATGGCTGATGGTCGAAAGAGACTTTCTGGTTCACAATACCAAAAAAGAAAGTTGGAGAAAGAGGAAGATAAAAAACGATTAGCTGGGTCATTGAAAAAGTTGTTTACGTCTACGACCAGCAAAGAACCACAACCTTCAAGTAGCAAACACTTAGATGCTGCACATTTTGATTCAAGTGAGGATGCAGAAGAACCATTGGAAAAGCTGCACGAAGAAGGTAAATCGGATTCGGACACCGAACACGCAGAATAAAGCTACGACGAACACGCCAGCAAATATACAAACCGAAACTGTTGGTAAGGTGAATGAGGAACTCTTAAAAGACCCAGCCTATTGGCCTCAAGTATTAACAGATAATATTAGGATAACAATTCTTGAAATAGGACCAGTACAGTTAAAAAATATGACATATCCTGTAAATAATTCAAACAGATCTTTTAGCGCTACCTACTTTGAAAAAACATTAAGTAATTATGAAAAAGTTCCTAGAACTCGGCTTGTTTATTCAAAATCCAAGAACTCAGTGTACTGTTTTTGTTGTAAATTATTTGGGATATCTGTTAATAGTTTTAATGATGATATAGTGACTGGCGACATTTGTCTCGAACCTTAGAAAGACACGAAACAAATAAGGGACATTTTAAAACTGTTAGAAAATGGGTTGAGTTAAAAAATCAATTGAAAAAGGTATTACGGTTGACTCTGTCAATCAAAAGTTAATTCAGATGGAAAAAAGAAGGTGGACATCTATTTTAGACAGAATTGTATCTGTAATTCAGTTTTTAGCTCAGCAAAATTTGGCTTTTAGGGGCAGCAATCAAAAACTTTTTGACAAAGGTAACAGTAATTCAGACAATTGCCAAATTTGATAACGTAATGGCCGAACACATAGAAAAGGTTCAAAAAAATACCAAACAAATGACCAATTATTTGGGTGATAAAATACAAAATGAATTAGTCTTTCTCATAGGAGAAAAAATAAAGAGAAATATTATTGACAGCTTAAAATTATGTAAATATTTTTATATAATTCTTGATTGATGATTAGTCACCAAGAACAGATAACTATTATTGTTAGGGTTGTGTTTATTGATGAGCATTAAAAAAGTGTTGAAATCAGGGAGCATTTTTTAGGATTTTGTCCAGTTACTAATACTACTCGTCAGGGTTTAACTGACTTTTTATTAAAATATTTAAAAGAAGCTGATATCAATATTACGGATATGAGAGGTCAAGGCTATGATAACGGTGCCAATATGAAAGGCAAACATAATGGTCTGCAAAAAAAGATCTTGGATATTAATCCTAGAGCTTTTTTTGTACCTTGTGCGGCACATAGCCTTAATTTAGCCGTAAATGACGCTGCAAAATGCTGTCTTGAAGTAACAAACTTTTTTAACATTATTCAGGAAATATATGTGTTTTTTTCGGCCTCAACCTACCGATGGGGTATTCTTATGAAAGAACTTCCCAATTTAACAGTAAAGCCGCTATCTGATACCCGTTGGGAAAGTCGAATTGATGCTATCAAAACCCTCAGATTTGAACTAGAAAAAATTGATGATGCTCTCTTTGCCCTTTATAGCAATGAATCTAGAGATAATGACCCAAAAAATATTGCAATATCCCTAATTAAAAAAATAAAGTATTTTAAATTTATATGTTCATTAGTTATCTGGTGCAATATTTTATCAAAAATAAATGTTATAAGCAAAATAATGCAAAAATCTACCATTGTTTTGCCAGAAGCTGTGCGAATGTTAAAAGATATTAAAATATTTTTAACCAACCTTAGATCTGAAAATGGTTTTACCGAAATGCGTAATGAAGCCACAAAAATTGCGGAAGAAATAGACTGCGAAATTTGTTTTCCAGTTGTTGAATTAGTTAGACCAAGAAAAAAAAGGTTTTTTTTATTATGAACACAAAGATGGGCCTATCCAATCTCCAGAGCGAAATTTCAAAGTTAATTTTTATTTCTACATTCTCGACATTGCAATTTCAAAACTAGACAAAAGGTTCCAAGATTTCAACAAAATATAACAAAACGTTTGGTTTTTTTAAATAATTTAGGAGCGTTTAATAAAGATGAAATAATGCAATATTGTAAAAAATTGGAAACTGAATTAACTGACCTGGCAACAAAAAATATGGACTTAAATGCAATTGACCTTTACAATGAGATTGATACTTTGTCAATTTATATTCTTACTACAGATAATATGTCGGCTAAAGAGGTATTAACTTATTTAGTAGTTAATGATTTAAAAGGCATCTTTCCGAATTTATTTGTAGCTTTAAGAAATTTACTTCTTGCACCCGGGCGGCAGATACCCTAGGCTCGGCCCTGGATATGTCTATTTAATGTCAGGGATAATAAACAAAGATGCTAACTCCACTCCAAAACAAATGAAATTTGGCCAACTGTAGACACGTGTTTCTGACTCAAGGTATTCATCAGTACAGTCATTGTTTTACCAGTACAGTGTTGAGTAAACTGATATTCATATCAGTGAAACAAAAATCAATTAATTAAACTTTATTAGTTCTAAGATTTTCTTGTGTGTTATCGATATGATTCGCTGGTATACCTAGGGTTACCAGATGCATATGTTCCGAATTTTCGGGATTGTCCCGAATTTTTAGCTTGTTGTCCCGATGTCCCCAAATACCTCCTAAAAACGCTCTTTTGCTAGTGTCGTAAATTAAATCAGCTGTTTTAGACAAAAGTCACCAAAGTATACATTCTGGATTTTAATGCGCAGTTCAAATATTTTTTTAAATTACGTTAATCTATATGTAAAGTTGCTTAACCACCCAATTCGACCCCGAACAAGTTCGGAACGTTAAAATTCTTGTCAAGTCGGGATCGTCTCGGCGAACAAAGCTAATATCGTTTGGCAACCGTGGCAATCGACAGTTATTAATTGAACCGTGACGTGGGTGGTATTGAAAGAATGTTCAGTATATATAAACATATATTATTATATATTCAACAAATTGTTCTACATATTATATTATCTGGGCTCAGGTCCGATTTATTTGTTTTACATTTACGCGTCAATAAGTAGGATTTTTATTCTTTTTTAACTTAATATTCAATAAATATAGTACATTTATATATTTAGATATTTTTTCTACTTGTAGATTATTTAATAGTAAACCATGATTATACCAGGTATACCAAAGAGTGGGGATTTGTTAAGAAGGGCAGGTATGAGGGTGAAATTTTATGCGATATCTGCAATAGCTTTGTAAATATTAGCCATGGAGGAAAATGTGACGTCCGAACTCATTTAAAAAGTAAAAAACATAAACTCTCCATGTGTGCCGCTAGTACCTCAAATAGAGTTGAAAACTATTTTGTAACCAAGTATACACCAGAAGCGAAAAAAGTGGCCGCAGCTGAAATAACAGCAGCGTATCATACGATGCAGCACCATCATTCTTTTATTGGACCGATTGTTCAAACAAATCGTACGGACTTATGTTTTCTGATTCCCAAATTGCACGTACATTTTCGTCAGCTCGTACTAAGACTACTGCATGTATAAATAATATTTTAGGTCCATTTTCTTTAAAACGCGTCTTAGATGAAGTTAAAACAAAACAATTTTATAGCATAAGTACAGACGCAAGTAATCATAAGGCTACAGAAATATTTCCTATTGTCACACAATACTTTTCCCCTGAAAAAGGTATTGTTAGTAAACTTCTTAAATTTGCTTAACAAATGAAAAAGCTGAAACCATTGTATTGAAACTCTTAATAATTATAACTTAGACAAGGGTAGACGTGTAGCTTTTTCTGGGGATAACGCCAATACCAATTTTGGAGGATTGCGACGTCATGGCACAAATAATGTTTTTTTTAAATTAAAAGAAAACTTATCGCCATACATTGAGTGTATTGGCTGTCTAGCACATGTAATGCATAATGCTATGCACACTTCTTCCGACATATTAAATTGTGATGTCGAAACGATTGTTATAAAAATATTTAATTACTTTTCAATTTATACTATTAGAACAGAAAATCTAAAAGAATTTTGCAGTTTTGTAAATACGGAGTACCAGAGTTTATTGTCGCATTCAAAAACTAGGTGGTTATCATTGCAGCCAGCCGTAGAAAGGATTTTGAAACTTTTTGAAGCACTTAAATCGTATTTTCTTTCCGAAGAAAATTCGCCAACAATTTTACTAATTTTTTTTAAAAATCCTTTGTCTGAAGCCTATTTGTTTTTGGTGCATAGCCACTTTTCTTTGTTTCAAAATCAAATATTAAAGATTGAACATAGCCAACGTAGTGTTATGGAAGTGACTCAGACGTTGGAAGCAACCATTAATATTATCCATGAAAAAATCGCATCCAAATTCATTCCACTACCCGAAAACACATTTTAAAATCAGAAGAAATATCGGTGCAAGAAAAAAATAAATTTGAACTCGAAATTTTTCGCGATTATTTAAAAAAATGGAAAACGCCTCTGTCGAATATATGCGTTTTCAAATGGATGATCTTAGATAATATACCTGATTTTGCCGATTACTTAATGAAAAGTTACTTTTTATGTAATATGTGAAACCAAAAACCTTTTTGGAAGAGAATAACCTAGTAAAACATATAATTTTTAAGGAAAAGCCTTGTAGTCAAAAATGGGTAAAAATATTTAGTAAAAACGTCGATTATAAGGAATCGTTTACAGAAATGTTAAAAATCTGTGAATACATATTTTCCATACCATCTAATAACTCCAATTTTGAAAGGATTTTCTCCCTAATGGGTATCCAATGGACTGATAAGAGAAACAGACTAAAGTTAGAAACGGTGGAAAATATATTATTTTGTAATAAAAATTTTGATATGACTTGTACTGAGTTTAATAATTTTATTAAAAAGTAAGATTATATTTTAAAAAAAGTGTCTAATAATGAAAAATATCATTAGATATTATTTTTTTTTGTATCTTTCATGTATTTTCTAGTAATTTATAGGTATTGGCATTTTTGGTACAATAGGAAATGATTTTATATTTTTAATAAAAAATATAGAGAGTTGTTGCTCATTATATAGTAAAGTAAGTAATCATTATTTTTTTTCATAAAATTTTGTATTTCTACAAATTACCAAATAGGTAAAAGATATATCTAGTAATTTCTTCTATTTAATAAGTATCATATAACAGTTTTTGTTTTTTTGTCCCACTACATACATGTCCCGAATTTCAGAATGAATAATCTGGTAACCCTAGGTATACGTGCCTAAAAGTGTTTATGTAAGTAAGAATGAATAAGGTTCATTATGCTCTAGTATAGGCCCAGATAAATCTGGGGTATAGGACTATATTTATAAGTTAGTCAGTTAGTTCTCTCGACTCTTTTCGGCTTGCTTTCCGTGTTGTCTTAAACAAGAGACAATTAAATATTTAAAAATTAAATTAAAATCTTTTATTTCTTTGTCCATTTCCTAGTAGGTTATGGGCACAGAATACGTGGGTACGTGGCGTCGTGTTGTTTTTAAATTATGAAGTAATTGAAATTTGAAATTATTAGTAATGAAACTGATTCCTCTGACAGTTTGTCATGAACAGTGGTTGATAATTCTGATGTTACTATATCAGATGAACGCGAATCCGGGAGTATAAAACCTAACTCTAGCAAAACTGTCAAACTAGATAATGAAAGTAATAAATCTGTATTGAATCAGATAATATGCCAAATAATAGTATTAAACAAGTATGAAAACAATTTATTACCCCAGTTAAGAAAGAGTGAAAGAATTAATAGTTATTTATACTTATAAGGGATGCAAGTAACATTTATCAGCCGAAGACAAGCTTGCGCCCGAGCGATAGCGAGGGCTGGCAAAAAAGTTCGAGACTGGTTAATGTACTTACATCCCATATAGTATATATTTTTCCCCCTCCCTGTATTGCATGTTTACAAGAAAATGTTGGATATAATTTTGGATTTTCATTATCATTACATTCGATAGCATTCTCATTAAATTATGAAGGCAGCTGTGATCCGTTGCCAGAGCAACATAAGCAGTTTTTATTTTATCAACAACGTCAAGTTGACAATTCATAGTGAAAAGTTTGAAGAAGTCGAATTGTTTGATTCTGTGTGGACAAAATGGATGTTTCAGATATAGAAGAATCAGAAACCTTGGTTTTGGCGTATTTCCACGAAAAAAGTGCTATATTGAAGTCCCCAATCAAGCTTATGGTGTGAGTATTCGATGTTGAAGTCCACCCTTTTTATAGAGGAAAATATAGATATTTCTAAGTATACAAAACTTCGAGCATTTTTGAAAAGAAAAAATGATGGCTATAGACCCAAAAAATCGAATGTGTTTAACAGGGAAGGTATAAATAAGTTCATGCTTGAAGCCCCCCATGATATATACTTATTGATGAAGGTCGCAATGGTAATGGGAGTTGCTGGAGCGTGCTGTTCTAATGAACTCTGTGAAATGAAACCCGGTATATATTGATTGGACTTCTTTCTTGGGTATAGGTTTATTTGCAAAATCAAACAATGGGATTAACTTGACGTTTCGCCTATCATAGTAGGCTTTCTCAAAAATTGCTCATTCCTTTATTTTTTTTTTGTATATAATTTCTATCTATAATTAATTTAAAAAACATTTACTGGTCTAATTATAAAAAGACATTTACAGTTTTTCTAAAACTGATTTAAAATTTTAACCTACTGACAAATAATTATTACAAAAATAATAAAATAAGGTTACATACCTCGAAGAATGCATGTTGATTATTTATTTATATTTAAATGATAGGTAGCAAGTTAGTGGTTTGTCAGGCAACTCATGGCACAGTTTTAGGTAAAAAGGTGTTCTTATCGTAGTACGTTTTTTTGAGGAATTTAAAAATATTTTTTTGCTATTTTTTAATTTAAACCTTAGAGTAGAATCAAACATTCACAATGATATACTACATTTTAAAAATAACGGCTTAGACGAAGTTAAAACTATACTAAAATATCAAATTGTGATATATCTGACTTAAATTTTTTATGTCTTGATTGTCATTTACTGCATTTTTTTCTTTTTTTATGTGAATCATTTTTTTGATAATTAATTTCTGATACAGGTTATCTTCATCAATGACTTTGGTTTCAGAAAAATTAAATTCGTGTTTTGTGCTTTTTTCATGTTTGTGTAATGCAGTGGATGCATTCTTTGTATACTTATGCCCTTTTATTCTATTTTCTAAAAGTTGGGTTGTCATACCAATATATTTCATAGGGCAGTTTAAACAAGGAATTTCATATACGATATTGGATTTTTTATTTTTAGGAATTTTAGTTTTTAATTTTGTAAATAGGGAGCCTATCAGGTTCTGGGCTTTATGACACACAATTATGTTATATTTTCCTAAGATATGTTTTAATTTTTCAGATAATTGAGATGTGTATGGCATTGCAATATATTTTTTTGCGTATTATCTTGCCTTACGTTTTCGTTATGGTTGTTATAATATATGTACGTCCTTTCTTTGATAATTTTTTTTATCAGTTTTTCTGGGAAATTATTTGCATTCAAGATCTCTTTAACTTTATTAAGGGCTTCAGGACGGTATTCTCGTAACGTTAAAGATATGGCACGGTCAACTAGACCAATCACAACACTTCTTTTTTGTTTGTATGGATGGTGGGAATTGAAATTAAGATATCGTCCAGACCAAGTTTCTTTTGTAAACCATTTAATTTTTAAATTATTTTCTTTTTGTCTTATTATAGTAAAGTCGAGAAAATTTATTTCGTTTGCTGTTTCAACTTCAACAGTGAACTGAAGTTTCGGATGGAAATTATTGAATGCGAAAAGTAGTTCTTTTATTTTATTTCCTGGAGCTGATGCTAAACAATTATCCACATATCTCTTAAAAAAAGTAATATTAAAATTCAATTTTTCGAGAACTTCCTCTTCTAGGTATTCCATAACTGTTTGTGCGATTGTAGAGGAAATAGGTGACCCCATAGCACATCCGTCAAGTTGTTGATAAAATTGGTTTTTGTATTGAAAATAACTATTTGACATTATAAGATATAAGGCTTCTAAGAATTCAGGCTGAGTTAGACTTGTAAAATTTTTTAAAATATTCAATTGGCATTTTATAGCACTAACTATGAGTTCATTTGGTATATTAGTATACAAAGAAATTACATTTAGTGATATTAACTTTGAAGTTGGTGGTATTGTTAATGTCTCTAGAAAATGTTTAAATGTAAATGAGTCTTTTATGTAATAAATGTTTTTACCTGTTATATTATATATAATTATATATATTATATATTTGACAAATACTTTGACAAACAAGGCATAAAAAATTGAAGTCAAATATACCATAATTTGATATTTTAGTATAGTTTTAACTTCGTCTAAGCCGTTATTTTTAAAATGTAGTATATCATTGTGAATGTCTGATTCTACTCTAAGGTTTTTTAAGTTAGATAATAGCAAAAAATTATCTTTAAATTCCTCTAAAAAACGTACTACGATAAGAACACCTTTTTACCTAAAACTGCGCCATGAGTTGCCTGCCAAACCACTAACTTGCTACCAATCATTAAAATATAAATAAATAATCAACATGCATTTTTGCATGCAATAGTATAAAATTTTAAATCAGTTTCGGACAATTTGTAAATGTCTTTTTATAATTAGACTACTAAATGTTTTTTAAATTAATTGTAGATAGGAATTATATACCAAAAAAAAAATAAAGAAATGAGCAATTTTTGAAAAAGCCTACTATGACAGGCGAGACGTCAAGTTAATCCCATTGTTTGATTTTGCAAACAAACCTATACCCAAGAAAAAAGTCCAATTATTATGAACCGGGTTTAAGAAACAAATTGAATAATAATATATACAAGGGTGCCGAACTGTATTTCACTGATATGACGTTCCTTCAAGAAATTGAAACAACTTATGGATTTTTGTGTGCCGATATACTTAAAGAAATATCTACCACAAACACGAAATTAGCAAAGCAGAAAAATAGAAGAATTTTCCTATTAAGAAGCAAACACACAGGCGTCTCGCCAACTTTTTTAAATTTCAATGTTTCCCACATTGTGTTCACAGGTACGTACCTCGAAAATAAATTTGATTATATTATAAATAGCACAAAGGTAAAAATTTTAAATCTATGTATAACTGAAACAACGAAAGTTATAAATAAATTAAATAATCTCCTTCAACAAAAAATTAACGCAGTTAAATCAATAATTCCAATTGATATTTTTAATAAATTCATAAGGTTTGAAAACATTAAATAAGTTCTTGCTTTAGGCGAAAACTTCTCGCTTCCTGTACAGAACGAAAAAAACTTACCTTTAACAGAATATATATCCTGCGTAGAAACAGCTATACAAGATAAACCAAATGAAATAAAAGATAGCATAAGGTCAGACGTAGTAAATATAATTACCAATCATAAAATAAAAATTAAACATAAAAAAAAATAAAATTACCAACTTTCAAAAACGAATATAGAAACATCATAATAAAACAGGGCAATTCATTAAAGATAATCCTCAAATAACCATACTTAAACCAGATAAATGCAGTAAAACCGTTATAATGAATACTACTGATTATGACACAAAAATGAATCAGCTCTTAAAAGATACCAGTACTTATAAACTTTTAAAGAATGACCCAACTAACATCTTTCAAAACAAAAATAATATTTTTGTAAAAAAACTCTTATACAAAAATCTATTAACTGACGCGGAAGCTAAAAATTTGTCAATTCATAATGCAGTCACGCCTAAAATATACGGCCTGCCCAAATTGCATAAACCTAACATTCCCCTCTGGCCTATAGTTTCATGTATTCAATCTCCTTTCTACAAGCTCTCAAAGTATTTTTCAAAATGTTTGTCAAATATAACAGGTAAAAACACTTATTACATAAAAGACTCATTTACATTTAAACATTTTCTAGATACATTAACAATACCACCAAATTCAAAGTTAATATCACTAGATGTAATTTCTTTATATACTAATATACCAAATGAACTCATAGTTAGTGCTATAAAAGGCAAATGGAATAGTCTAACTGAGCCTGAATTCTTAGAAGCCTTACATCTTATAATGTCAAATAATTATTTACAATACAAAAACTAATTTTATCAACAACTTGATGGATGTGCTATAGGCTCCCCTATTTCCTCTACAATCGCACAAATAGTTATGAAATTCCTAGAAGAGGAAGTTCTCGAAAAATTGAATTTTAATATTACTTTTTTTAAGAGATATGTGGATGATTGTTTAGCATCAGTTCCAGAAAATAAAATAAAAGAACTACTTTTCGCATTCAATAATTTCCATCCGAAACTTCAGTTCACTCTTGAAGTTGAAACAGAGAAAAAATAAAATTTCTCGAACTTACTATAATAAGACAAAAAGAAAATAATTTAAAAACTAAATGGTTTACAAAAGAAACCTGGTCTGGACGATATCTTAATTTCAATTCCCACCATCCATACAAACAAAAAAGAAGTGTTGTGATTGGTCTAGTTGACCGTGCCATATCTTTAACGTCACCAGAATACCGTCCTGAAGCCCTTAATAAAGTTAAAGAGACCTTGAATGCAAATCATTTCCCAGAAAAACTGATAAAAAAAATTATCAAAGAAAGGACGTACATATATTATAACAATCATAACGAAAACGTAAGACAAGATAATACGCAAAAAAAATATATTGCAAAGCCATACACATCTCAATTATCTGAAAAATTAAAACATATCATAGGAAAATATAACATAATTGTGTGTCATAAAGCCCATTTACAAAATTAAAAACTAAAATTCCTAAAAATAAAAAATCCAATCTCGTATATGAAATTCCTTGTTCAAACTGCCCTATGAAATATATTGGTATGACAACCCAACTTTTAGAGATGCATTACACAAACATGAAAAAAGCACAAAACACGAATTTAATTTTTCTGAAACCAAAATCATTGATGAAAATAACCTGTATCAGAAATTAATTATCAAAGAAATGATTCACATAAAAAAAGAAAAAAATTCAGTAAATGACAAACAAGACATTATTTATTTTAGTATAGTTTTAACTATTTTTAAAATGTAGTATATCATTGTGAATGTCTGATTCTACTTTAAGGTTTAAATCAAAAAATGGCAAAAAATTATCTTTAAATTCCTCAAAAAAACGTACTACGATAAAAACACCTTTTTACCTAAAACTGTGCCATGAGTTGCCTGGCAAACCACTAACTTCTACCTATCATTCAAATATAAATAAATAACATGCATTTTTCGAGGTATGTAACCTTATTTTATTAATTTTGTAATAATTATTTGCCAATAGTATAAAATTTTAAATCAGTTTTAGAAAAATTGTAAATGTCTTTTTATAATTAGACCACTAAATGTTTTTTAAATTAATTGTAGATAGGAATAAGTAATCCCATTGTTTGATTTTGCAAATAAACCTATACCCAAGAAAGAAGTCCAATTAATATATATATATATATATATATATATATATATATATATATATATATATAAATGCTTTTATTGTCGACAAGATACAATGTTAATAAAATTAATAATAACAATTCAAAATAAAATATTGACAAAGGCAGAGTTCGCACTCATCTGGCAAGCCGGTGAGCAGCGCTCTTACACTCAACCCAGAATAATATTAATTAAAACAAAAAAAATGCATTAGCATATGACCAGTGCGTCTAAAAGTAAAAAACGAAACCTAAGAATATATATAAACACGTAATATTTAAAACAAAATACACAATAGTTAAATATAAATAAAGAGAAAAATAGTTAATACAGAAATACATTAATGCCTAAGTTGTACGACAATACTTTAGTTCGAATTCAGATATGATTACTCAGAAGCATATGCTTAATCTTTTGCTTAAATCTACAGACACTAAACGATTTGATGGAATCAGGAACCCTATTATATATATAAATATATAGAAATTAAAATTTTGTGTTTATTGTTCTGCAAGTGTAAAACAGTGCTTTATTACTACAGTGTGGTAGTGTCTTTGTTACAGGGACTTTAGAATTTTATTTTTACTTAAAGAAGAACGATGTAAATGTAGGTAAGTAGGATTAGGAAGGGAGAGAAATCTGGGAAATATACAACTCTGTAAGTATTAAGAATAAACCAGATCTTATTGATTATATTTTATGTTTAAGTCGTGGTTTTTCGTCCTTTTCTTTTGAAGAACAAGTTGAAATTAAAAATAATGGAGGTCCATTGCCTAAAATGTGCAATTTAACTAACAGTTCGGGGAGCAAAAATTATTTGGTTTTTATCAGCTTTTTCTGTAAAATGGTATCAACGATATAGATGACTTACGTCTAGTGAGACGAAAAATAAGCTATTTTGTTGGCTTTATGTTTTGGTTTGTAATATGATGGAAAAATCTGAATTCTTAAAATTTAAAAAACTTTGTCTTCTTCAGAAACATAATATTTCTAAAGAACATATTTATAGCCAAATTAAACATCAATTGTTTGGAAAAAAAAAGTGTCACCGACCCAGACCGGCTATTGCAACATCCTCGGAACCGCCGCATAAGCAAAACCTCAGCAAGAGAACAGCACGTCGAGCCATTCTCACGAGCATCAGCACCTTTTTTTGTATAAATAGTTCCAACGTAAATAATATTAGTTAGTTAGAATTAATATTTACACGTTATTATACTAATTTAATATGTAATATTTTAATTGTCATTTTAAATAAAAAGCAGTTTTTTAAAAAGTGAAAATTGAAGTTTCATAGTTAACAATTGGCGCAGTCGCTGTAGGATCTGTAAACGTCGTGAGAACAGAAGTACTTCAACTCGTGACGGCGGATCTTAATCCCTTAACAGAAAAAAGAACCGAGAAGCCCCAACTCCCATTAAGTGCAGAGGAAACAGCTAAGGCAATCCTTTGGTGACCGAAGCGAGAACACGGCAACTCAAATGCAGATATTATTGTAAGTAAAGAATCGTCTCGATTTTTATTCTAATTCATTTTTTGATAACTGATCGATCATCCAATATTTTTCTTATCCCTTGTGTTTTTAAAATAAAATTTTTATTAATATTGTGTGATAGGATCAATTTAGTTTTTATTTTACGTATAAATTTTGAAAATTTATTTTAGGCATACATTTTGAAAATTTATTTTACGCAACCTTTTTGAAATTATTTCTATGCATTTAATTTTATTATTTTAAAATGAACCCAGAAACGACTAGTAGAGGAACAACATTGGAAGTAGAACCCTATAAGCTTTCTGAAATTTTTTCTATGGTACCGGAGTTTGAAGGTGACCAAATATTTTTGGGTAATTTTATTAATGCGTGTGATTGCGCATATGATATGGCAAACACACAACAAAAACTTTTCTTGTAATTCATATCAAAAATAAACTTAGAGGTAGGGCAGCACAGCTGATAAGTTCAAGAAACCCTAACTCATACTCATATAGATTACAGGTTTTGAATGCTAAAATGCATGCCAGCATACAAAAGGCCCCACTCCTACATTCAAAAGAACAAAAAGATGCTCAGACCATGTTAATTGAAACTATGACTCTTAATATACTTCTTACCGGTCTAGAACCACGCCTAGGACAACTTATTCGTGCTAGTAATCCAACGTCACTTTTAGAGGCACAATCAAGAATTGGAAGAGAACTTCAGCTTTCGTATTTCGAAAATCAAAAAGTTAATAAACCAACTCTCCTGAAACCCAGTCCTCAGTTACCTAGACCACATCAGCTACAACAATTAAAGTGTTCTAATTGTAACAGAATTGGTCATATAATATCTCAATGCAGGCAACTTTCTTCGAATTTTCCCCAAAATAATAATTCTCAAAGACCTGTAACAAATTTTAATTTTCAAAGACCCGTAATAAACTCGAATTCTCAAAGACCGCAATATCAACCAAATTTTTCGCAACAAAATAGACCAAATAATCTTAGCCAAAATACAAGCCAAGCGCAATTTAGGTCATCAATAATTCAAAGAAATCCCAATTTTCAAGCAACTAGGACGCATCATGTTAATACAAGACAGGAATGCTCCTCAGAAAATTATTTGCCCGAATACGATCAATACACCCCCGAAAACTTCAGTCCCGATTTCTACGATGTTTTCCAACTACAGGAAGAATCATATAAAGATATAAATTATTCAAATGATACTAGTGATTATCAGGATTTTCTTACATCCCAATAACCGAGATCCAATCGAGAATAAAAACACTAAATCTAGAGAATATGGACCCCAATCTCAACTTCCCGGAACAAGCGTTCTTTTAGGTCCTCTTCTCACTGTAAATTCCAAGAATATTTATTATATTGATGACGCATCAAAACAATTCAAACTTCTCATCGATACCGGTATATTTAAGGAAAATACCGTACAAAAATTCCCTACACGATTTCCCGAAAATGTCACTATTCAGGGAATTACCGATGAAAAACTCTCAATATCTCAATCTACACTTATACCCTTTACTATTGATGATCCACACAAAGTGTATATTTGCAATTTAGATATAGATTTCGACGGTATATTAGGATTGGATTTCTTGGAACATTATGAATGTATTGTAGATCTGAAATCAAAACAACTTATTACAAATTTTAAAACAATACCCCTTCACAAAGTAACCACAACTACAGCCATATCAGATGTACAAGAATGCATTAAAAATCGTAATAAAATTTCTATAAAGGCTAGAACTGAAAAAAATTTGAAACTTAAGTGCGAACTATTTAATACGGGTGCTATACTTCACGCATACGTCAAAGATAATGTTAGATTGCCAAATGCCCTGGTTAAGGTTAATGAACGCGGTGAATTTTATACATCTGTAATTAACTCAAACGCTATAGAAAAAACAATCGATTTTTCAGATATAAATATCGAACCTTTTGATCCTGGAATTGATAGTGATACAATTTTTAACTTAAATACCTACCCTATATAAAACGCAGTTTTGAATAAGCGCTCAATTATTAAAGACCAGTTGGGCACCGAACATTTGAACGACGAAGAAAACGATTTAATCACTAACTTATGTCTCGAATTTTCCGATATCTTTTATTTAGAAGGCGATAATTTATCTTTTACAAACGAGATCAAACATTCTATAGATACTAATAATTCAAGGACCGTATTTACTAAATCATATAGATATCCTCACATTCATAAAGAAAAGGTAAAAAGCCTGGTAAACAAAATGTTAGAGCAAGGAATTATTCGCCAGTCCATCTCCCCATGGTCCTCCCCAGTTTGGGTTGTTCCCAAAAAATTGGATGCCTCCGGAAAACCCAAATGGCGTGTAGTTATAGACTATCACAAGCTGAATGAGCTTTCTATAGCTGATAAATTCAAAATGAACGTTGCTTAGTGTATATGGATGACATCATCGTGTACTCCCCAACAATACATGAACATATTTCAAGACTAACGGAAGTCTTCAAGCGTCTCCGCAAAGCCAAGTTAAAGATCCAACCTGATAAATGCGAATTCCTTCGAAAGGAAGTTGCTTATCTAGGACACCTTATTACCCAAAGTGGAGTAAAACCTAATCCAAGCAACGTTGAATGCATTCAAAAATTTCTTATGCCAACAAATCCTAAAGAAATAAAGTCATTCTTAGATCTTGCTGGATATTACAGACGCTTCATCCCAAATTTTGCCAAAATATCGAAACCCTTGACCAAGCTATTACAAAAGGATGTCCCATTCATATTCAACGCAGAATGCAAAACCTCATTCGCGGATCTGAAAAAGGCTCTCATATCAGACCCAATTTTAATTTACCCCAATTTTCAAACATTCTTGCTAACCACAGACACTAGCGCATTCGCTATTGGAGCTGTTTTATCTCAAGGTCCCATCGGAAAAGATCTCCCGATAGCACATGCATCTCGAACTCTGTGCAGTGCTGAAACAACGTATTCTACAATAGAAAGAGAATTATTAGCCATTGTATGGGCTGTCAAGCATTTCAGACCGTATCTTTTTGGTTGAAAACTTGTTTTGGTGACAGATCATCGCCCTTTGACTTGGCTATTCTCAATTAAGAACCACGGCAGTCGCTTAACTCGTTGGCGCCTCAAACTTGAGGAATATGATTACAAAATTGAATACAAACCCGGCCGAATAAACAAAAACGCAGACGCCTTGTCACGTATTAAAATTAACCATTTTAAAAATTGCTCAGATTTTCAATCAACCATCACTATTTACGCCTCAAACGACTTTAATAACAGACTCTCAACCAGCAAACAAAATTCATTTTCAGAAATAACAACCGAAAACGATCTAGACGATAATCAAATAACCGATGAATACAATGGATTTGTTAATTTATACAAGACAAAATCAATCATTGATTATTCCAGAATCGAAATTTCCAATGATATATTTGTGGACAAATCAAACAAAAATATTGTCACTTTCTTTTGGCAAACTAAAATGGAAGACTTTCATTTTAAAATTATAGAGGACCTATTTGAGGAAAACTATGATTTTGCCCCGCTTACAGTAAACATCCTGTCTAGCAAGAGCGTAAAGGACCGTAAATATTTCATAATACCCTTGTATAATACTGATACCGTAGTCCAGCAGCTTTTCTATATTCTCTATAAATGTCATGATAAATTCGATGTTTCTAAAACCTATTGTATCGAAAATAATTTACAACTTCCCATCCTCGAAATATTTTCATTCATTTTCTCTGATAAAGATATTAACTTAAAAATATGCCATAACTTCGTAAGAACCCCAGACCCATATGAAACACCCACAATTTTAGATCAGTACCATACCGGCAAAAATAATCTTCATCGCGGTATTAATGAAACTGTCAAACGCATTCGACAAAAATACAATTGGATCGAACTAACTAAAGACGTCGAAAAACTCATTCGAAGCTGTGAAATCTGTCAAAAAGTTAAAATCTGTAGGAAAAATCTTAGTACGCCCCTAATCATAACAGAAACTCCAAAAACTGCATTCGAAAGAATCAACATTGACATCTTCGAGTATCCAACTCGTAACTATGCTCTTACGATCCGAGATGAGCTAACCAAGTTCACACAAGCATATCCAATATCGGATAAAAAAGCCTCAACGATTGTCCATACACTCCTGCTATTCTTTCAACATTATGGGACTCCCCTACGGATCCATTGTGATCATAGCCGTGAGTTTGATAACACGTTAATGAAAGACCTGTGCACACTCTATGACGTCAAGTTAACCTTTTCCAGTGTTAGCCATTCACAATCAAATTGATCGCTCGAAAGATTACACGCCACTTTAATAGAAATGATTAGGGTTCATACAGCAGAACATCCCGAGGAACACCCATTCAATATCCTCCCCTATTCAGTCATCTGTTATAACACAAAAAATAAGATTCATGGCTTTACACCTTATGACCTTATTTTTGGCCATACATCTAGTCGTCCACCAGAAATCCTCTATAACCAAGAACAGCTTATTTCAAAATGCATTAGAGACCTTAACAATCGAATCGGCAAAAATAAGATTTGATAAAGCCGTTACCCTAAATCTCCCAGAGTACAAAATTGGAGATAAAGTGTACGTAAAAGAGTCCCAAATAACAAAGAAAGCACAAAACAAATTTAATGGCCCCTTTGAAATAATAGAACTTTTCGGAACTTCCGCTAATGTCAAAAACCTGTTCACAAATCAAACATCAAAAATAAATTTCGATAGACTGAAGCCATTCTACGACTAGTCTTCTATTTTCAGACTCTTCGTGTTGATCTCGGCGTCCGTCGCCCAATTTCTACTTACACCCGTCAATAACACCATTGAAATATTTTACCACGAAGAAAATACCATCCGAGTATCAAATGACAAATGGACACTTTTAGTTTATAAGGAACTAGAACCTTTTCAAGAAGCGATTCAAAATAATGGAAAAATACTCTCCGGTATGACTGATTTGCTCGATGATTCTTCACCTCGAATGACCGCTTTTAAAATTGAAGTTCAGACTCATATAAACCTTTTAACCCGAATGTCTGACTCCGTTAAAGAAAAGTTTAGAGAAGTTACAATTGATACGAAAAACTACAAATTAAGAACCAAACGTGGATTAATTAACGGCGTAGGCAGCATCTTTAAATCAATTACCGGCAATCTTGACTCTTCCGACGGAGAATACTATAATGAATGTATCGATAGAATTAGCCACGAAGAACGCGAAATCGAAAATTTACTCAAGAGCCAAATATCGGTCACATCATCGGTTATAAAAAACTTTAACTCCACGATACAAAAATTACAGATAGACGAAGAAACCTTTAACAAAAATATTAACGAAATTTCCAAATATAACGAATGCCTTAGTTTTCTACGAGAGTCAAGTGAAAGCTCTAAATCTTTGCGAGTCGTTAATGGAAAGCTACGTATTTTTAGAAAACTCTCTTAATGATATTTTAAGTGCTATTACTTTTGCGCGTTCAGGAATTTTACATAGCTCTATAATTACACCAAGAGATTTAGTCACCTCTCTTCAAGAAATCTCGCAATCTCTCTCAAAAAATAACTTACCTTTACCTACGTATACTTCAAATGTTCCTCAGTATCTCGATATTATAATTTTAGAAGCTTATCAAACAGATAATAAAGTTGTATTTGTTCTTAAGATACCTCTAATTGAACCAGAAACCTATACCTTATACCGTCTATTCTCTATCTCTATACTGGATAATCGAACAGGTTTCTACCACATCATACCAACAACCCAAAAGTATATTGCGCGAGATGACGATTCTTTATTGTACATACTACCACAAGATCTTGGAAGCTGCAAAGAAGTGAAAGCCAATACCAAAATCTGTTCCGTCCTTCAATACCCTATAGATAGCGACGCTATATGTGAAGCCCAGCTACTTAGGCAGTCGAGCGTGTTGCCTAAAACATGCCATACTTCAATCCTGTTAGCATCTGAATACAATGTCCAGGAGCTTGACCGAAACTACTGGCTCATCACAGTCTCAGAACGTCTTCCAGTCACTCTCAAATGTAGAAAAAGAGAACTTGTGACAAAGATCCTAAAGACCAATTCATTACTAAAATTGCAACCAGATTGTAATGCATTTGTCGGAAGCATCCGAATCCATTCCAAATATTTCGTTGAGGAATACAAAAATATCACGTATAAGAACAATCCCGTCAATTCCCTATGACTGTTGCAAGCATCTCCCAGAACGACCCACTGTTCCAGAACTGAAGCCGCTACAGCTCAGTAAAATAGACACAGAAGACCTAAATGTCGCACAACACAGACTGAATCAGTACTCGGACGAATTTGACAGGTTAATAAAACAGCCCTTTGTAACCAAGCATGTCGACTGGTTCACCATCCTGACAATTACGCTGGTTATCGCCTTAATAATCCTCTACACCCGCCTGGCTTAGTCTCACAGGAGGAAATGACCGTCCATCACCACCAAACTTAGAACAAAGAAGTTCAGTTCAAACGCAATTGAGGAGGCTGATCCCCAAGAGACGCACCAGCATCCACCTGGAAGACACCATAGAGGAAGAGTCCCTCTAGAAGTGAAGTCCTTCATAAAAAGTTTCTGCAAGGCACCAACTTTTTCTTAAAAAGCGGAGCTGTTATATTGGTTTCCCACGACCTTCGAACACCAGGAGTGTCACCGACCCAGACCGGCTATTGCCACATCCTAAAAACCGCCGCATAAGCAAAACGTCAGCAAGAGAACAGCACGTCGAGCCATTCTCACGAGCATCAGGACCTTTTTTTGTATAAATAGTTCCAACGTAAATAATATTAGTTATATATATAGCAATATTTATTTGATATTTGTATAACAAATATTGTATTATCATGTAAATGTATGTTATGTTGCCCATGGGCGGCTCATGCTGCCATGGCCTTACCACTTCAAACTACTTTATGCGTAGGAGTAATAAAGTAATCTTGGAACATAGCCCAAAATTTCACCATAGATTCCAGTAAGTATTAAAGTTTTCCATCAATTATATCTAATCAGTCACGTAGCAAATGGACCGGGCCGCGTATTTATGAATTATTTCGTTACCACCAGGAAAAAGTATTTCATTTCTATCGATAATTCGCATACTCCATATCTTTTTAACTTACAGCAATTTAGGCAGTATGTCGCATTAAATAAATATCAATTATCAATTAATCAAAATAACTCTTCCCTTGGAAGATAAGTTTATCTAACTCTATAGATATTAAAGAGTTGGGACGGCCGTTGCCAGAATTAAATAAAGAAAAAACTAAAAAACTGCGATCTCATAAATTCAATAAAAAAGTTTATTCTAAAAACAAATGCGGGTGAAAATGTTGGAGAATTTAGTAAGAAGAGTGTGTGCGAATGTGTGGTGTGTGTCTTAATAATAAAGGGATTTTCAACATTAAACTTTCCTGATAAGCCTCAAATACTTTCCAAAGCAAGGGCAAAACCGCCTATGAAAAATTTAACCACAAAAATGAAAAACTGTATCAGACATTTTTATCCGGAAAAACAATACGAACAATTTAAATGGCTAACAGGGTATGAAAATATAAGCAAATTATTTTGTTAGCCATGTTTACTTTTTGAAAATGAAAAAGGTCTCTGGAATAAAACTGGTTTTTCCGATTTAAACAATTTCCATAAAGCTGTAAAAAGACACATTATGTCCAAAGCGCATTTGCAGGCCGTCATAAAAGAAAAAGTCTTCGGCAAAACCAGAATCGAACACGCCCTTAATAAACAGTTGGAAATTAGTCACCGCCAACACAATGAACTAGTCGATAAAAATAGGCAAATATTAAGAAGACTTATCGATGTTGTTTGTTTTCTCGGACAGCACGAATTGGAATTTCGAGGTCATGACGAAACAAGAGTTTCTTCAAATAGAGGACATTTTCAAGATTTACTTAGTTTAATGGCTAAATATGATGATTGCTTAAAAAATCATTTAGAGCAGTCTAGCGTTTTTCGCGGAACGTCGAATCGAACCCAGAATGATTTAATTTCCGCTGTTGCAACCATTATTCTAAAAAGAATTAAGCAGGAGATCGGCGAGGAGCGGTTCATTACTATTGTTCTGCACGAAACAACTGATATCACTAATTTTAGCCAATTATCTATAGTAATAAGCTACGTTAAAACAGACGGAAGTATTCAAGAGCGATTTTTAGGTTTTAAGAATGTGTCCGAAAATCGTACAACAGATGCATTATATACCGTAGTTTATAACGTTACTAAAGAAATTAATGGAGAGAAAAAAATTAGTTGCTCAAAGCTATGATGGAGCTGCAGTGATTGCAAAACAATTAGGGGGTCTGCAAGCTTAAGTTCGAGAAACTTTCCCAAGTGCTGTGTTTGTCCATTATTTTGCTCATAAATTCAATTTAGTTTTTTATCCCAGTCCATCAATCACATTAAAGAGTGTAAAGTATTTTTCGTTACTTTAAGTGGCATGGCTGTTTTTTTTTTCAAGTCAACATAACGTACACAAGCTTTGGACTCCATTGTCCACAAACGATTGCCCAAAGTAGCTCCTACTAGGTGGGACTATAATGGAAGACTTATGTTAACAGTATCTGAAAATCGTGAATCACTGATTGAACTATTTGAGAATATAATAGCAAATAATGAAACGTGGGACTCAGAAGCAATAAATAGTTTTAGGGGGTTTTTGGACTGTTTGAAACGATATTTTAATTTTAATTATTTGTTGAATATATTTTCAGAAATATTTCCATTCTCGGACAATGTTTTTAATATATTACAAACTAAAACAAATGATATTGCATTTTGCTTAAAAAATCGAATTGCATTACACATTACAGTTACCTATTTCTAAAAATTGGTTCCCTTTCGTAAAATTTCACCGCACGCGCCTGATTTCCTGTAAAAAAACGTTTTTCAGTTAACAAAATGAAATCCCATGATGGGCATGTTTTAAAAGTTTTTAAATTCTTATTTCGCTATTAACATTTCAACTTTTAAAATTTTTAAATAAACAGAATAATGATTTGGTGCAACTAAATGATTATCGTCTTCAGAGAATATTTTCAATTAACAAAAGAAATCCCATTGGTGATGTTTTAAATGTTTTTAAATTCTTATTTAGCTTCTAACTTTTCAACTTTTAAAATTTTGTAGAAAAGTCCTGAGGAAGAGATAAATTATCCCGAAAGCTTGACAAAACAATAAAGGGTTCCACATCTTTATTTGGCCTTTTATTTACAATACTGCATCCCCACTAACCTGGTTTTCATTTTTCTTACTTACTAGTCAGTTGCGACTACCTCTCTCTCTATCTATATATATATATATATATATATATATATATATATATATATATATATATATATAATATATATATATATATATATATATATATATATATATATATATATATATATATATATATATATATATATATATATATATATATATATAAATATATATATATATATATATATATATATATATATATATATATATATATATATATATATATATATATATATATATATATATATATATATATATATATATATATATATATATATATATATATATACATATATATATATATATATATATATATATATATATATATATATATATATATATATATATATATATATATATTTATATATATAACAGCATGCTGTTGAAATTATCAAATCATATTTTGTAAACAAGTTATATCTCCAGTTGAAAACAATTTCTCTGAGCAGATTCGTTGCACTCCTAACTGAACTCATTTTTTTTTCATAACAATAAAAATAAATTTTTTCAACTTTTTATCAATAACTTTGATCTATCTAGAGCCTAAAGCTATATATAACATTCACTAATAGCTGATAATGTCAAATAAAAATTATACCAAATAGGTCTCCGGTGGGTACAAAGAATTAAAACGAAAGTAACATTTACCTGTTATAAAATTAGGACACTTTATCCTTCAGATAAGCGATGCATTATAAAACGAATTCAAATCTGCCATTTATAATACACCAAAATTTTCAAATAACTCCTACTTCAAACTTTCGTAGATTATTTAAGGTGTTCTAAGAGCTTGTCGTCCGCTATCGCCCTTATCGAGTACGTTTCAAGTGCCTGCGCGCGAGCATTTACATGTAAGTTATCCGCGAAAAAATTAATTAATAATTTAAACAGACTGCTCGTGTACTCGAACATAGGCGTCAAAAGGAAAGCCTTCTAAAAAACTAAATGTTGGCTATTAAATTAACACGTACTGCGTGTAAAATCAAAATTGAATGCATATGTTTTCATTTATAAGTATTATAATATTATAATAATTTACTATGCAGGTTTGTTTGTCGATGATTTCTTGACTTGGACATCGGTACTTTAGTACTACTAATAATGTCCACGATTTAGTTTCGTTTGTTTTTCAAGAATTCATCAGCATATATATATATATATATATATATATATTTATATATATATATATATATATATATATATATATATCTATATATCTATATATATATATATATATATATATATATATATATATATATATATATATATATATATATTGGTGCCTCTCGTTAAACTAAAAATAGACATGTCAGATATAATGTAGATGTAATAGTAAAAGAGCTTATTTCACTTTTTCGAAAATGGCCCAAGAGTAAAGTACCCTTATTCTTTATAATGAAAAAAAAAATTATTGGAAAAAATTGTTTAGAATTAAAAACTAAATTAAAATATAATATAGTTTTACTGGCTCACCATGTGCGGAATATAATGTAAGGAAAAACAGTAAATTCGTTACAAAGTTTTTTAATTTTAAAATTTGAAAAAAAAACTAATTCAAAATCTTTGATCATTTAGGATGCATCTATTTAGCCTTCAGAGAGTTAATGAAAGAGGAATTTCATTTTCTGCCTTTGATATACTGTTTGTAATTTTAGCATTAACCATAAAGACCAAACTTTACTTGTTTTTCTGCGTTACCCTTTCGGTTACGTTGTTGTTATTTTGGCTCGTTGAATTCTAAACAAGCTCCAAACTTCAATTCTGACAAATTTTGATCAAGCTCTAAGCCTAAATAAAGTGTGAAGGGAAGAAAGCCAAAGTATCAAAAAAGAAAATATTGCATTTTTAAGGTCAATCGGCATATCTTGTATTTGGCTGAACTTGTAGCTCGTTTACTAAACTAATGCGGTTTCTAGAGGCATATTGATGTCATAACGCAGATATCATGTGATTTGTGTGCAGCAACGGGATCGAGATTTCCAAAAACCTCACTGAGAGAGGGGGTCAGGGATGTCCCCCAATATATTAAACAGTACACAAAATTGTGGTTGAGTTGGCAAATGACAAAAGACAATTACCAACAAGCAGAACTGGCATCTATACAGATATTACTGTATTACAAAAAGCATGACTTTCCTTTTGCTAGTTGTTTTTTCTGTACCCCCTCAACTGTAGGTGTATAGAGGCGCCTCTAGAGACTTTAATTTCACTTCGATATCCTCATTATTAAACATTTCTCCCAAAAAATACCTATTAATTCATTTATATGGCACAGCTTAAAAACTACAAAAGATATGGATTGCGGTTGTTACGCGCAAAGTAAAAAATAACTACACTTGAAGTGTTCTTGTAATAAATAATTTTAGGTTTAAGAACTGACAACACTGTAGAAAGAAGAGAGTCAGAGACCGAGTTGGACGTTTTTTAGTTACAGCTGTTTGTAATTGCTCTCTAATAATTTTAGAAATTAAATAGAAGGAAACATTGGTCCAATCGAGTCGCATGTGCAGTGATAAAGTTGAGCAATCTTCGATATAGGTAGTAAGTAAAAACCTAGAAAATACAAGTTGGTTTGGCGTTTTAGCCGCCATTAATAAAAATCTTGCTGTGCTGTGTTAGACGAGACGGAGAGAGAACAAGGAAGGCAGTGAAGAATAAAGTGATTGTCGTGTTCCACCAAGGGTTCCTCTCGAGTAAGTTCGTTCCATATTTAATAAAGTATTAATATTGAGTAGTTCTTTTGATTTGTGTTAATGCGATGGCTGAGCTAATAGATTTAAAATCTAAGAGAAGTACTCTTAAAGGTAAACTTACCAGGTTAAAAAATTATTTTGATTCAATAAATAAAGATCAATTAAACAGCAATATAATAAATGAATTAGATATACGAGTAACTAGAATAGAGCCAATTTTTGACGAATTTAACGATATTCAGTTTA
>JAUTXW010001696.1:0-35752 GCA_030620095.1 Kuschelorhynchus macadamiae | reverse complement strand
ACCTCATGATAAATTTTGAGATTAGAATCGAACCAATATCGTCAATTTATGTCGATTTACCATACCGTTTAAGAAAAAGGATTCGCCCAGAGAAACAGTGTTAAACAGAAGGTTTTCATCGTTTATACACAACTTCACAATATTGTAGTCGCCGATCAAAATCGTCGTCATTCTTGCACAAGGTGTATTTTGTACGAATGGAAAAAAATGGGCTTTAACAATCCTTTGGATATTACATCGACTAACACCAGACACAATTTCCAACTGGCGAGTACTTAACGCATTAGATCTAAATAAATTTGCCTTTAAACCACCGCTTTCGTTCCTTCGGTCGTTATCGAATTTGAATGCTGCGTTTTCATTAGCCACTGATTCAGTTTGCCGAAATTTAGCCACAAGTTCCAGACATTTTCGATACACGTTGCTGTTCCCATGTCGTTCATTAAATATTTGTGATGTTTTACTATTTTGCATCTGATTATTTCCGAAAAATATTTCTATCATTTCATTTCTTCCATGCAGTGTACTATGGTTTAAAGATTCAGGTATTTTTAGCAACAAGGTTTGGTCGTAGCAATCGGAACTATATACTAAGTTATTATTTAAAATCAGTAAGAGGTATTCCTTCTCTTATCTTTTCAAGAAAAATTTAACACAATAAGAACTTTGACACAACATCGCTCAAATGCTATTTTTAGCTTGGTAAATGATAAATAAACCTAATTTGTTTATAAATAATTTACCATCAATACGTATTAACAAATATGCGTTGAAGATGTCTCTGAATAATCGAACCAATCCAGATTTATTTATTTTAGGCTTTACATTTGGCACACTTAAATAGTTGCAAGAGATAAAAATGCATACACTAAATAAAACTCCTCAATATTTTATGACACTTCCTGGCAAACTTCATGCTTTAAGGAGAACTGCACGCAAAGTGAAAAACTAGCGACAAGGTCTAGTCAAGTTCAAGTAAGATGAAAAGGGGGCCTACGTATTAGAAAAAAAGTTCCTGCGTCGTCCTCAAAAAAATGTGGTATGTATAGATAATTTAAATTACATTTCGTTTAAAATGGGTTCAAAAAGGGTTCATGCGCTGCAGAAATACAAAGACATGGTGGATTTACCATTCAAATTTGCAGTTACGTAGGCAAAGGATCAATGCAAGGCGGTAAAGAGCCATTTTGTGGAAAAAAAAATTATATGTAGACGGTATTTGCGTCAAAAAATGGTCTAAAAATGGTCGAAAATGGACAAATCTACTTCTATTTTTGTATAATTCTAGATTTGATTTTTTCATAAAAAAATCGCATTTAGCACCCCACTATACATATTTCTCTATTGAAATCACATTGAAGCTAATACATATCTCTTATAGTTTTAGCATAATATTACAGCGGCGAAAGGCTTGCAAATGATCCATAAAACTGCGTGCAGTTCACCCTTAATTGATCTCCACTAACCTTATGTACTAAAGTCAACTTTAAGTTTTAAATCAATAAATCTCTTAAACTACTGAACTAAAGTACATGCATTTTATTATTATTTTGAAGCGAATCGAAATACCTTTAAAATGACCCCCCTTTCCATTTAAGGTTTTAGGGGTGCCTGGGGACTGCAGTATGAACGTAATTTTATGATATTTAGTGACCCTCTAGAAAACAAAATGGACAGTCCGAGCGTTTTTCAAAAAAAAAAAGAGGTCTTTCGTTTCCGATACGCCACCCTGCATAAATTGCTGGAATTTACGAACGAGTTTATAAATCGACTTTAATTTTCGTATTAAAAAAATAATCCTGAGATTCCTCAAAAAGAAGGTGAAATTTCTAACAATAATACTGAATAACAAACATAGAAAAAGACTCCAAGTCTCGGTCTCATTAAATTATAATTTTACAATTCACAACAAACCTCCCTTTCGAGCATCATCAGACCTACAAACAACAGAGAACCTTAGTAAATAATCACACTCACAAATCCTAAAACAATAACTTACAAATAGAATAAAACACACTAAAGCACAACAAAACAAACAGTTACTTATACATATTTGATGGACATTAAAATGAGGTTAAGTCTCGTGAATAAACAAAATAAAATATTAAAAAAAGTATTAAAAAAGATTCATGTCTCTAGCCGGATCAAACCCAGACCGCCCCAGTGAGACGCCGAAGCAACCATCCACAGACCACTGGACTAGACGAAGAAAAGAACCAAAAACTCTCACTCTATGAATTAATGAATGAAATGAAGGTTGCCTACAATTATTATTACATTAAATTGTTAAATATTAGGTTTGGTTCAAAATTAAAAAGATCGTTAACGCGAGTGAGAATAGGACTTTAATAAAGCACAGTTGTTTCCATTTTCTAGAAGGTCAAGCTTTTCCCTTCGGACATTCATGTGGCTGCTCAATGTCAAGTAGGAAATTCATGACGTGACTCCAACAAATGATTGGCAAAAGCTGAAACAGTCTCAGTTAAATCCGTATTTCGATTTGTTGACAAGGCTTAAATGTTCTCTCACCTTGTGGAAATTTTTCGACCAGTTTGTCCCACATAGGTTGTGGAACATTCGCTACAATTTAGTGCATAAACCGCAGATCCTGGACAATTTATCTGTTGTGTTCTTTGTCCTTACTATATGTCTCTTGGTATTGCTGTTTTGAATGAAATATTGACATTTTTAATATTTTTAAAAAATTTAGCTAATTGGAGAGAAATACTTCCGAAAAAAATAATGCACTTGAAAAAATTTGTCTCATCGCTAAGTTTTGACTGTATGACAATATGGACATTTTACTTGTTTATAAATTTATAATATAATTTGGTGATGGACTCCAAAGGAAAACCAGTTATTCATAGCAATCTGCACTATAATATCATCAATATCATTATAATATCCACGGAATATCGAGCTTTGTCAATCACCTGAAAAACGTTGATATTCACTGAAAATGCATTATTAGTTTAGTAATTGGATGTCAAGAATTTGTTTCTAGTATGCCTCAGGAACTGTATTCAGTTAGTAAAGGATTTATTAGCTAAGATCTTCATACCCACAGTTACTCGTTGATGGCCTCGCTTCTCTTACCTTAGTTTTAGACCAAAATTTTTTCAAATTTAATGGACAGTTATATAGGCAGAGGTCTGGGCTGGCTATGGGTTCTGTTTGTCGCCATTTCTGAGTGAGGTTTTCATGAACAATTTGGAAAACAGGATAATGAATAGCTATTTTGCCTCCTTCCTAACAGCATTTAAAAGATACGTGGATGATATTTGCATTGTGTGCGAATGTATAGATATCAGTGGAAGAGTTTTTACAATTCGTTAACTCGTTGCATCTAAATTGAGTTGTGGAAATAGAAGATGAAGGAAAAACTACCGTTTCTTGATACACTATCCGTGGAAACACGAGTATGGCGATGAGTTTGAGTTTATTGGAAAACATTGTCCACGCATAATGTTATTGTTATACTTCAGACTCTCCTTACATACATAAATTCGCCGCGTTCAACTCCTTTTCTATCGGTTGTGTAATTTGCCATTGTCAAGGGAAAGCGATTTTAATAAGGGCGTGAGTATTATAATACAGATTGCTATGAATAACAGTTTTCCTTTGGAGTCCATCACCAAATTATATTATAAATATATAAACAATTACAAAATATCCTATACTGTCATACATTAAAAACTTAGCTATGAGACAAATTTTTTTCAGTGCGTACTTTTTTCGGAAGTATTTTTCTCAACATTGGCAACATTACATAAACATATTAAAAATGTCAATATTTCATTCAAAACAGTAAATACTCTCAAGAGACATTTAGTAAGGATAAAGGACACAACCGATAAATTGTCCAGATCTGGGGTTTATGCACAAATTCTTAAACGGATGTTCCACGACCTGCGTGGCACAAACAAGTCAAAAAATTTCAACGAGGTGAAGACATTTAAACCTTGTCAACACATTCAAAAAAATACGGATATAACAAGATGTTCAGCTTTGCCAATCATTTGTTGGAGTCGGAGGTCATAATTTTTCATTTTCGGCATTGATGTTTTACACGCCGAATATCCCGAAGGGAAAAAGCTTGACCTTCTAGAAAAAAATGCGGAAATAACCAAAACTATAAAAGTCTATTCTCACTTGCGTTAACGATATTTTTAATTACAGTCAACCTAATATTTAACAATTTAATGTAATAATAATTGGCAAGCAACAACTATTTTCATTCATTGAATTTATAGAGCGAGTTTTTGGTTCTTTTTTTCGACTAGTCAAGTGGTCTGATAGTGGTTGCTTCGGCGTCTCACCTCTTTTTTTTCGATCCGCCTAGAGACATGTTTTTTTTTTTAATTTTATTTTGTCTATTCACGTGGGACTTCGTCTATTTTGTGTCCATCAAATATGTATAGTAGTTGTTTATTTTGTTATTAATATTCATTCTATTTATGAATTTGTGTTTTAGGATTTATTAATGATATTACTAAGATTCTCTCTGTTGTTCTGATGATGAAAAGACTGAAACGATGTCATGTTTGTTGTGAATTGTAAATTATAATTTAATGAGACCGATACTAGTGTTTTTCTATGTTTGTTATTAAAAACTAGGCCTCTTTGAGCAATATGGACCAATTTCTTCGATTTTTAATAATACTGAAAGTAAAGACAAATATCATTAATGTCAATTGTCGACGTGCAGATGGAAATCTACTTCACAATCTCAGTTGACAATTAAAACTGCTTAAAGTAAACAAAACACTAAATAGTCACAAAAAGTAAAAAATACTGTAAACAAAAAATATAAATTTTTTTTGTCAAAATGAGAAAGAGAGAATGTGTAATTTTTCGGAGTAAAATTATGACTACAATTTAAACATCCCCATTTGAATTTTTTAAAATTACTGATAATTCTATTCTATTATATTCAATTACTGATACTTAAATTAAGTTTTGTTTTACAAACTCGCTTTTAGTTCAAACTTGCGATAGGTTTAATATTTGGCCATCGAAACGCAAATAAAAACAGATTCAATAATCTAACTTTCCATGACAGTCCCAATATACCCTTAGAGAATATTTAACATGGTTAATTTCCTTTATTTCCCCCTTTATATCCCGAAGTTAAAGCTTTTGCAGGGCCCGTTACTCAAAAAGGGAGGAAAACAGGAGCAGCAACAAAAGCAAGTAAGATGCAATTAAAATCCTCAGATTTCTATTGGTCCGCGTATGCGCGACGAATTCAACGGTAAAGCTACGAGAATAAGTTTGAATTTTCAAATTCCGAGCTTTATAATTTCCACTGCAAAGTAGTTTTCTTAAGAGGGGAGTCCGTTATATCTCCTCAATAACATTTAATTTCAGGTGAACGTGTGGTATCACTATTAAACACTCTCGGTCGAGTATTTAATACTGGAGCTGTACGAGTTCAAAATTCCTTATTCGTCGTCGTGGTTGTGTAAGATCATATTTTTTAAACCTTTTGGCAGTTATATCTCGGAGTCGGTCACAGATAAAATTTGTATTTTTAATTTTCCGTCTAATGAAAAAAAAATGTGTAATTTGGAAGCAGTTTTTTTTAAATTTTTTTATAGGTCAAAAACAGAGGTCACTTGAACGCCCTCTGATGCTCAAATGGTTTAAGTTTTTGATAAAACAAAAATGATTCTAAAAGGGAATAGATTGGAGTCTAGTCAAAGTCTAAGCAAAATGCGTTTATCGCCGCGTGTTTTAAAAAAATCAATGTTTAAATGTTTTTTCCGCAAAATTGCGTTTAAAGTTCGAAGTTAAATGTTTCACGAGAAAAACTACTTGAGCGCAATTTTTTTTCGTTTGAAGTTTTCCCCTGCGCTGACCAATATTAATTTTACTATAAATCTAGGGGCATTTTTTTTAAATATATCATCGACGACTGGAAGTTATGTTTTTCTTTTAAAATTGAACTGAAAATCAAACGATGTTCTTACTTTCAAGCCGAATGGAGCCTTTCTTCACACAAAAACAAAGCAGATTAAAAATTTCAGATTTATTATTTGTTTCTACGACGTATATAAATTCTCGAAAATTTGACATAAAAATTTGCATCTATTTTTTAGCTTTTTCATATAAGTTGAAACACATCAAAACATCCAGTCATCCTTGACTAAGCGAACTTTTTGTCGCTATCAGACATGCGTAAATATTAAAAACAAATTTTTCGGCTATTTTTGAGATTGGCTGGATCAAATTTAGATATTTTTAGAAGAGGTAGCCACAATCTGGGGTACTGTCGCTTTCTTCAATTTTGTAAGATCTCTTAAACAAAATTGACTGCCATTATCTATACAGTGACCGTCTAAAAGTCCGTTCCCCCTACTAATTTTTGAGCCAACTCGTATATCGCAACGAAATTTAGAGGGCTTAAATAGGAGATGAAAAGCTATTTTTTTGTGAAAAAATTATATAATTATATATTAAAGTTATAAAATGGCGGCTACGCGCCATCTTGAATTAATATTTTAAATACAACACCCCGCATATTATTCCATTTTCAAAATCTGCTTATTATTCTTAACATTTTTCTCCAATACACTTTATTTTTAAATGTAATTGCTTTCGAAATAATGACGTTAGAAAATTGACATTTTGGTCATTTCAAATTCAATCAAAAATACGATCAAGTTTGCGTTGGAAACAAAATCGTTGTCGCGGTAACATCTTGATAACTAACTGTCAAATAGTCCGTTGAGTATCTTAATTATTTTATGAAAAGTGTGACCATGGCTCGCAGTTTACACGATAAATTTGAAGCAGTTTTGATTTTTGGAGAAGCTGGAAGAAATTTTCATCTAGCAGTCCGTATAGATATATAGATTTTCCGAAAACCCTATTTCGCGGTCATATTTGCGCAAACTTTTAAATAAGCTCCAAGCAACTGGTACGATGAAAGATGCTCCAAGATCAGGAAGACCACCTCTTTCAGAAGAAAAAAAAATTGAAATTGTTGCTGAAATTGTAACTAATCCTACTCAGTCGACGTCTGCAGTTGCTGAATCCTGCGAAGTCAGTTCGAAAAGTGTCCAAAGAGTCTGAAAAAATGGAAAATTTTATCCCTATAAAATGAAAATCCTGCATGCTCTCACGGAGGATGATCCAGACCGGAGGGTTGAATTTTGTGAGTGGTTAACAAGAAAAATTGAAGGAGAACGATCCTTCCTAAAACGTGTATGTTTCTCAGATGAATGCACGTTTTTCCTTAATGGAAAAGTCAACAAACAGAACATACGATACTGGAGCGATACTAATCCGCATATTGTTAGAGAAGGGCATACCCAGTTTTCTGAAAAAGTTAATGTTTGGGCGGGGATTTTGGGCAACCACGTTGTTGGACCGATTTTCATCAGAGGCAATCTTACAGGAGATCTTTACAGAAATCTTTTAGAAACTGAAATTGAACCTCGAATAAGACAAATTGTATTAAACAATCAGGAAGAGTTTGAAAATCGTGAAATCATATTTCAGCAGGGCGGAGCACCTCCCCATTTTTATCGCATTACTAGAGAGTTTCTCTATACAAACTTTCCTGGGCGATGGATAGGTCGCAGAGGAAGTACAGAATGGCCACCAAGATCTCCGGATCTTACCCCTCTAGATTTTTTCCTTTGGGGATACTGAAGTTAAAAATCTACGCCACTGAATGTCAAACAATAGAAGAGTTGGAACGCAGAATAAGAGAAGCATGTGAAGAAATAGATGAACAGACTTTCATCAACGTGAGAGAAGCTATTCATAATAGGGCACTTTATTGTCAAGATTTAGGAGGGAGCCACATCGAACACTTGATAAAATAATTATTGTTGGGGTTAAATAAGTGTTATTCAAAAATAAATAAAATATTTTTTTACCAACTAATTTGTTTTCCTTGTGGATTTACAGAACAAATTCGTAAGCTTCAAGATTTTCCGGTAAGTGGTACTGTTTATCCTTAAAATACTCTCTTTACGCCTCTTATTAGTCGAATTCATTAAAAGATTTAACTACAAATTAATTAAAAAATTTAGTTTTTATCGAAAGTGACTAAAACCATTACTTCATTTTAAACAGGATTTTCAATTTTCAAACGTTTATTTCGAAAACAATTACATTTAGGAATAAAGTGTATTGGAGAAAAATGTTAAGAATAATGAGCAGATTGAAAATGGAATAATATGCGGGGTGTTGTAATTTAAAATATTAATTCAAGATGGCGCGTAGCCGCCATTTTATAACTTTTAGCTATCATTTTTTCATAAAAAAATAGCTTTTCATCTCCTATTTAAGCCCTCCAAATTTATTACTGAATAAATGTCCAAATAAAATTTTTGCTTCAAATTTTGCGGTATAGTTTAATTTTGAATCTGACAGCAGGTTATTTTTCTTTTTTTTTTAATAAGGACGAGAGAGACTGAAGATCCATTTAACTAAACTTAAAAATCTGTCATTTATTTAACAGTGTATTAATATAATTTAAGTTTTAATTAATTTAAGTGTTATAATTTATAATACCTTAGGCGGTTAGATATGATTAGCACTGCTAGGTCTCGCCGCTTTTTGGCACATTACTTGCATGTAGTATTTTGTTTTAAATAAAGACACTTTGTATTGCATTGTATTGTATTTTCAATTTTGACTTCTGAAAATCACTTGCACACTGGCCGATTTTGCTAAAAAACATGGCAGAAATAAAAAATATATTTTTGAATATATTTTACTTCAAACCGAACTTGTAGGGATTCTAATATATGAAATATCTAGTTGCCTTTGAAACTGACTTTATAGAAAGTGCTGATTTGTTTTAAGAAAGGTCAAAGTCAAATAATTTGGAGGTGATTTTCATACCTTTCTTTTCGTTACAAAATTGATTTCTTAGTGAGTAAAATAAACTTTTTATAATTAATAGGTAAGGTTGATTTATCATGGAAAACAACGAGCAAGGTATGTTGTTTAGAAATATATTAAATTTAAATTTCGGACAATTTTGAATGGGTTATAAATAGCAGTGTATTTTTTTGTATATTTTTTTATGTTTCAAAATTGAAAAGTCATTTTGTTTATGATTTCACCACATTTCACCTATCACATATATTTTTTTTAAATTACCCATACCTTCTTATATTTTCGGCTAACAAACGTTGCCAGAAAATGCCGATAAGGAAGTATAGAGTAATTAAATTAGGGTTGACCACCAATCATATCTCCGAAAGCATTGGTCGTTAATTTTAGATAAAAATGGATAAACTTATTTCAGCCACATAAAAACGTTGAGACATATTTTTTAGTTTATAAAATAGCAGCTAGGGGATGCAACAGCAAAAGGATAGTCTAATTGTAGAATTTCTTGAAAAATTAATTGAAAATGTACAATTCTTAACCAATTATACATATTTTTTTTTACTTTTCCATGTTCTCGATAATAAAGCAATATGAAAATATGTTTAAAAACATCTTTTTAATAATAAAAAAATATCAATTTGTTACTGAAGAAAGTTTTTTTTAGCTAATATTTATTATCGTTTACCCAATAAATACGGCTAATGTCTTTTTGTTCAGGAACTGCTTAATTTCACCAAAAATAATTTGCTATCTATTGTTTTTTTATTTCATTCACAGGCGAACATGGAGTTTTAACATTAAGCTTCCGACAATTAAGTGAAATTATTATAAGTTGAATGAATACAGGCTATAAAGCTTAATTGCTCCATATATCCTTTATATGACCAGGTCTTAGAGGAAAAAAAATGTTACCCTGCTGGAATTGTTGTGAGTGAATCCAGGCAGAACTTCCACTTCAAAATCTACTTAACCATACTTTCAGCCCTGCTGAAACATCGAAATCTTATTAAAAACTTGAACGATTCAACTTTAATTTGTAAATGGGGTTTCGACGGTTCTCAGAATACAAACAAAGTTTTAATATCAGTAATTCAGATTCCAACATTTTTTTTACTTCTCTAGTAGCCATCATACTCAGTTTAGAGCAAAATAACAAACCTAATATCATAATCTGGCAAAATTGCGGGCCTTTCTCAACACTCAACACTCCTCTGTCGTCCTATTAAGATTCAATTCGCTAAAAAGACTAAAGAGTTCAAGGTGCTAGAAAAAAAAACATGGATTTTCAGATCAAAAACCTTATTCCCCTTAAATATATACTGGGTGGTAATGTTGTCTAAGTAAAGTATAAACTATTTTTTACAATGTAGAGACGGTACGGTTGGGAATGCTACAACGAAAAACAATTCCACACAAAAATGTTTTTATGTGGTGCAATGTCGAGTTAATTTAATAAAATTGAAGCATTCAGTGGTTTTTAACATTGTCCCGAAAAAAATAACACATTAGTACTGAAATTAAGTTAGTTTAGATCATCATATCTTAGCATCAGGTATACATTTCTAGATTTTACAGACACCCTATAGATAAAAAACGTTCTGATCTACTTAAGTAATTATTTTAAGTAATTATTTTAATTTTAACACCCTGTATAATAAAAATATAGCAAGAAAATAGTTCTGACATCTAATTTTACCAAAACGGACATATTTTACTCAAAAAAAAAAAAAACAAACAAAATTCTTTAGAGCAATTTATACCATTTTTTTGGCACAATCGACCAGTGTGCGACGTCCCAAAACTAATGACGTACAGCACCCAAGCATTCAAAGTAATTTAAATTATGAATTCGTTGAGGGTCTGGATTTCCTTTTAACACAGTCGCTTATAGCAAAATTTTAAATTTCGATTTGTATATAGTCCATACTTTAAGCTTTATATATTTTTGGTTGTAAAAAAAGGAAATAGAAATTTAATTCCAAATTAAAAGTGATATACCAACACTACGAAATATTACCAAAAAGTGAGTTTGATATGTGTTTTTACAGATTCAAAAAAAATTTGGAAAATAAAATGGTTACAGCTTAAGCTCTCTCGCGTAAGGAATTAAGTTTGTAAATAAACTGTTTATAATGTTCCTAAATTAACTGTTTATGTATCTTAACTAGTATCCAAGATCCTAATAATCCTAATAAATGTCTCATGACATTTATTATAACGCAGCGTAAATGGTTTACCCTCTTAACAGAACCTTAGATCCTAGAAAATTGTCCTGCCATCTAAGAAAGGAAATAGAAATAAATTGCAGGAATGCGTTAAACTCGCTCAAAAAGCATGAACTAAAAGCTAGGTCGTATTCATACGACAGTCCCAAATATATATCTCTATATCTGCATGACTGAATTGTCGTCAATTTGCACAAAAAAGTAGACTTCAGATTGTTGTATTACCTCCTTCTTAACTTAAGTTACTAAACGTAATATATACTTTTATATCAAATACATTTTATTAAATGTATTTTTAAACGTACATTTTTATTTAGGTTTGTAGTTTTTCAACTAAAATTTGGAAGGTAGAAGGGAGACGAGTAAAGGAAAATTTATCAATTTCATTAATTTGTTTTTAATTTATATTAATATTTATTTTCATAACGTTATTTACATATAAGGTTTTTGTACCAGGAAATGAAATTTTACCAAATATTTAAATACTTTTTTTAGGTTGCCATTTTGTTTAGCCACATAGCATTCACATTAGTATTTCATTTGTTTATCCTTTTTTCACAGTTGATTTTTGTGCAAAATTTCAAGGCAATCGGATAAGTAGTTTTTCGTACCGAATTTTTGAACATTTCCTTAGGATGCCATTTTGTCCAACTATAATGACTTCACAGCAAAACTTGAGGTTTATTCGATAAGGAGTTTGTTAATATTATTTTTTAAACGTTTTTCGAGCCTGCCATTTCGTTTGCGCTATTGGATGGACCGACAGACCGACAGAAATGGAAGAACATATTTTTCGTGGTCTAGGGATTCAAAAGCGCAAAGATCTGTAAAAATTTCAGAGGGTAGTAACTAATGTTAAATATTAAAATTATATATAAATATTATATTAAAAAGTTCTAGAGTTTTTTCAGAACTTATTATTTATGCATACAGGATGTCACAAAAATGTTCACCCAGGCTGCGTCTTTGTTGAATGTCTCGATTGTCTTTGAAGATAAATATATCAAGTCTAGCATATTTATAATGAGCAAGAAGATAACCATTTGATGGACATATAGTATACAGGGTGTTTCAATTACAAAGAAATATGAGGTTCTTGCCACAAATTTTTGAGACATCATGTATATGTAAATAATACCTTTCTACAAACTCCGTAGAAAACCGTGAAACTGTTGTATTCAACATGTTTTCCTATTTTTTAAAAGTAAACTAGCATTGGGGGTGGCAAATTATGAAGATATACACCCCTGATTAAATGAAGGATAGATAACAAGAGAAGTTCCATGTCAAATTAATTTTCCGACTTTTTTAGTCTCAACTCTGCCAAGAAACAATGTCTTATTGAAACATATAAATTCTTAAAAGTATTTTTTACAAAATTTATTTTTTATTTATTTATTTATTATTTTTCTACACAGTCAGGGTAGGATATATTGCTAGAAAAAAAAATCTCAGTCAGTGCCTCGCGGGGACTAGATTTTAGATATCATGGACATGGATGTTCCAAATTATTAGGGTATAAAAATAAAACATTGTATTTCTTGAGAACCCGCAAACTGGTTTGAGTAAAACTAAAAGCAAACATAGTTGTAATAAAAGTTTTTGAGATTAAAAAGTTATAGAAGTTGTGGGCGTCGATATCTTATTTTTTTTTATTTAATATATTTAAATCATAATAATAAGGTATCTCAAAGCATGCAGCTTATTTTTGTATACAACATACTTTCTGTTATATAGGACAGCCCTAAAAGTTGAAACAGCCTACAAAAAAATTTTTTTATATAAAAGTTTTTTTTTATGGGGAAACAAGTAAAATTCTTTTGTATCTTAATAAATTTTTCCAAATATACATGGAAACAAATTGATCGCAAAAAAAGCCCAAAACCTATTTTTTCGTGGAATAATTCTTAAAGATTGCTTTTCTGTTCTTGGAGGAATGGAATACATTCCTATAACGGTTCTTCGCTGCATTTTTCATCCTCTACTAGAAATGTTAGTGCGAACTGAAATAAAACAAGTATATTAGAATTACACTGTATAGGTCCGCGCAACTGATCGATGTGTCACGACATCTCCAGGTCTCGTTTATCAATAGCCTGGCTTACGGTTCGATTATCGATTTTTCTGTCGTTAATTTTGGAAAGGTACCGCGGTGGAAGTGGACGGTCGGGGCAGTTTCCTCGGTCTCCTGCACACATCGCAGTATTCTATCAGGCGCATTTGGTCGTATCGTAGGTTCCTACAAAAGAGGGCGCTACATTGTCAATTTTGGGAAAGAATTATTCAGATGAGTCGGATGCATTATGGCAGGTCTAGATTTTGTTATTATTTTCGAGGGCTTACAATGGTGTAATTTGGGGTTCTTTTGGAATGCCCAAGTATAGTTTTGTGAGTGATTTTTTATGATAAGTTTTCCGGTAATATTGCCCTCCGTGATGCCGACGTATTTCTAGTCATTTCTAGTTTTATCGACCGGTTCCTGTGGTTACAACAGCAATCTGTGACCGTAGTTGCCGGATCATGAATAAGTTTCCGATCCCGTGACTGCAGAATTTTTATATCGGATGTGACATTTTACCTGACTGTGGCTCTGAAACAATGAATTTTATATATTGTTTCTATTTCTCGGATTTGACCTTTGGATATTTAATTGACGGATATTTGCTGTGCCTTTGGTGTTAAGTATGACTGGTTGCTTATTGATAAAGAATTGAAGTCTTAACTAGGATTTTATGAGTGGAATCGTGGCAACATGGCGAGACATTTTGGACCTGTTGCTCCAAAAATTTGTTCCTGCTTGGTGAGTCTCAAGTCAGCAGTGTGGTGCGCGGTCCATTTTCTGATGCCTTCATCATAATTTTCAAGTAGAGCCTGGCTTGATCGTATTTACGAGATTTATTGATGAGCATCTTTTGCGAAATAGTTCCTGTTTGGATTTGAAAGTTCTAAAGTTGTTATTCGGGCACTTTGGGGTTTTTTTTGGACAGAGGAAGTTCGCACCCACGAGGGAGAATTGTGAAAATGGCCGCCACACTCTAAAATCCTCGTTCCACCATCTTTAGAGGATATCCTCCTGCTGACTTGCCATATTGGCACCTGGAATAGCAGATTCCGGTGAGTTTTTGTATATTTGATTATTTAATAATATGATAATGCCCGTGTATGGTTCTTAGTGGCCATTTCCATGACCATACGCCATTTTGTTGAACATCTTCGGTCTGGGTTGACATTTTATTTCTTTAAGTTTAGAGTCAAGACTTCGTAAGAAGCCCACAGCACTTGTCCAGACCATCGACAACCACTCGTTGATTCCGTTTTTAGCATTAGGCAACTGCTAGACCCAGACTCCATTTTGGTTAGAAAACCCTCAGAAGGAGGTAATATTATTTTATTTGCATATTTTATTTAATTTTTGTTTACATTTTGGGCTATATTTGGATATGGTTTAATGTTTGCTAAGGGATGTTTTCTCTTTAGGGTTTTTTTTTTGGTTTGGATATTATTCCAAGGGATTTCCGTCACGACGACGATCAAGTCCTGTAATTTGGATTTTTCTTTGGATCAGTTATTGGGATTGCCAACTTGCCTGACCAGGCAAGAGACTCACTTTCAGCATCGGAGCTGGTGCTGCTCCCACCTGCATACGCCTGAGTCCAGGTGACATTTCTTCGCCTGAAGGTCTGAACAGCTAACGGCCACAGCTATTTGAGGACGTCCAGATAAGTAACCGTAGCAAATAATTAAAATTTCAACTATTATATCTTTTGCAAGCTAAATTCCTCGATACAGTCAATTAGCCAATTTATTAATTTGTTCTTCATATTTACAAATTCAAATTTAAATTAATTTTTCTCACTAAAAATCAAAATCTATTTACTAATTTTAAACTAAACTTTTTACCTTATTATTGAGCTGACTGGCTTATCGAGTGGCCTTTAATAACTTGTTTTGATTCTATTTATAATTTTTGATGTATTTCACTGACTTGTATTTGATTTTGCACTCACGATTTATGGCGTCATAATATCGACCGTGGTACTATATTTTTATATATTCCTGCATACTGTTGACCATTGTCATATTTATATATTTTTTTTATTATTCATTTTCTTGTGTACAATATCGATTTCTCTTAAGCTGCAGGTAATTTTAATAATTAAGATTAGAAGCTTAGTACATATTATAGCTGTATCGCTGTTGGCCCGCGTTTGGACCATACCTACATATACTATTATTGTACTTGAAATAACTTTTAAAAAAAAAAAAACAAAAAGAACAACTTATTTGATATTAGTATATGATTTCAAACAAAATTTTGCGTTTTACTGCTGCTACCTACCTACAAGTGAGACCCTCATATCTTAATTAATTATTTGGTATTCTGTGAAGGTAAGCTCATTGGTATAAGATAATATTTTGGTTTTTCGTTGCTTGGAATCGCTAGAGTTGTGCAACACTGGGCGATAATTCGTAATTATTATCGGCCTAGTACTTCATTAACTTATTTGATAAAGTAGAGTAATAATTAATTACGTGGCGCAAAATATTTAGATCTTAACCCAGCCCTTCTCCACTGTTGCTGTCGGCCTCTACTATTATTCTCCCCAGCTTGTTCCAACTCTTAGGGTCTCCAAGGCCTTGATGAATTCGAAATTCAGTATACTTTATTGATCATTAAATAAATATCCGGTAAGTGAAAATTTTTGTGCCATAACACACGTCAGAGTATTAGTAATCTTAAAAAAAATATACTTATCTCATGTTCTAGGAACTCTACAATATTTTCTCCAAAAGCCTATATTATATAATTTTATATAAACAAATGAAGATCTTCAGAAAATTTAGGTAAAAAATGGCTAATATTACCTTTGGTAATGAGTAAGACTGGAACTGCGCCTGGTTTAATTCCCCTACTACATCCATGTTGAATTTGTTCAGGAAGAAAATGTCATTCTAATATGGAAAGGACATAGGTTTAGGATTATTAATACGTTCAAAGCCACAAAAATAATAATTCTTGCTAGTTTATAATAGGAAACCGAAAGAGCTGCTGTATTTAGCATAGCATCCTAGAACGCGAAATTTCTTCTTGGCCATTTATGTTCAAATATGTGAAAGAAGACCCACACAATACAAATTACAAAGTACTGGGAAAACATTGAAAACACTACAGTACCCAGGAAAAACTCAGATTAGCAATAACGCATTCGTAAATACCCGCGTTATTTTATGAATTTAAATATACTTCAAAGTCAAAATTGACACTTATACGCTTGAAGCGCCTCTAGCGATTGACCGCATAAATTTTAAACCTATCCTTTCATCTGCCATTATTTAATCTAAGAGTATAGTGAACATAATTGACAGCTAGTGACATTTATCATATTTTAAGCATGGTTGCCGCTTCATTTTAAAATCGAGTCATTCTTATTGGGAAACCCTTACTCCTGTATTCACTAAAGAGGTTTAAGAGTTAGACCAGGTCTAGTTGCCATGGTACTTAAAACTTCTTTGTTCTCCATTTGGGTTAGGTTAGGTTAGGTCACTGTTATTTTGTAATTGTTACATTTAGAAAAATTATTTGTTCAGTTAATAAAAACGTCATCTAAAACCTATAGTTAGACCTGGTCTAAATTAAAACCTCTTTAGTGAATACGGGTGTATATGTTTGTTTCGACGTAACCTTAAGAGTGAATTCAAAAAAATGACAAAATCCGAAATACCTAATCTTCACAAGAGCCATAGCGAGTAACGAACAGACCTTTTCCAAAACTAAAATTGTAATTAGACCTCGTCAGAGCCAATTAAGATTTTTGGCCATGAATCAACCATCGCGCCAATTAAAGGGTAATTTTGACAATTCTGGCTCCGACTGTAACCGAGCGGAAAATTACTTCGGAGAGAGGAAAATAGCGTCTTAAAAGGAAAATTTATTCTCGTTCGCGAGTCGCGCGTTTCGCTTCGATAAATTTCCCTGGCGAAACCACGCCCATCGCTTTTAAACTTGTATATTTCAAGAAAATGAAACTTTCCTTTGACATTATGAACTAGAAAGGTGCCTCTAATATAAATTATCTGGTGCTGTATAAAACAAATTAACACTTTGCGTCTTCGTCTTGTGTGAGAGAGAGGCTTCGCTACGAGGGGAACGTACAACGTTGATAACTATCAACAATGAGTATATTACAGTTTTCTCTGTGATCAATAATATTTACTAAAATACAAATATTTATGATTTTAAGTCAAATCTAAATAAAATAAAAAATAAATAAAAAAATGTTCTCTTTACGAAAACTCACAGGATAATAATGTAGTTACTATTAATAGACACGTCCCGACATGTTTTCATTTTTTACCGACTTCAAAAAAAGGAGGTTACCAATTCGTATTGGAGGTTTAACCAACTTAGATGACATTTTTAGGGAACATTCAGGAAAAATTTTTTAAAATGGCGGAACGACGCCATTGGGCATTTTCTATTACATAATGTTACATTGAAAAATATGTGCGTTCACTAATGCGTTCACCATTTTATCAGGAAGAAGAAGTATGTACATTGCCATTGTGCATTATACAGGGTGGCCCATTGAAAACGTACCGCAAGGCATAACGGCCAGGGTAATTTTTTTTTCAAAAAATCCAAAAACACGTCAATTTTGTTTGTGAGGGGAACAATTTTTGCCCTTAAAATGATCGCAAAATTTTCAACCCTCTAAGCGGGGGTGTCATCCCCCAAACTGTTTCAAATGGGAAGAGGGGTCAAGTGGTACCGCAATGAAAAGGGCTTTCTATTCTCTATACATTCCCGCTTTGGTTTTGAAAATCGGTCAAGTCATTTAGAAAATATGAAGGATTGAAATTTAAAATGTTTATTTACAAATTATCAGAGTAAATGATAAGGATAAATTCCTTCGACCAATTCGCTATTTTTGTCCGGTTATTTTAGATGTTTACTGCTGATTTTAGTGATTTGACATGCCACAACGATCAGGTGCGGTAGTTGCTAGATAGCTGTTCTGTAACTTGTGCGTTTAAATTTCTCAATATCATTAAATTTTTTATCAATAATTATGGTGTACTCACTTGCAGAAAAAGTGGAAATAATCGAACTTTATTTTAAAAATAATGAATGTGGCAATCGGGTTGCGCAGATATTTAATGAACGACATCCTGAAAAACACCTTTCCGGCAAAATTGTTCGCGAGTTAGTAGCAAAATTTCGCGAAACTGGATCCCTTATGAAAAAAAAGAGGCAGATGGAAAATCCTGTAGTAAATGAAGCTATGGAGGTCTTTGTATTGGGCCAAGTTGCCATGGATAGTACGCTGAGTACAAGAAAATTAGCCAATGAGACCGGCGTGAATCGTACAAGTGTCCAAAGAATATTGAAAAAACACCATTTCCACCCGTATAAAATTCAGTTGGTACAAGAACTCAACGAAGACGATTTTGATCGCCGTTTGCAATTTTGTGAAACTATTAGTGAACGAGTGGCCAATAATAATAATTTTCTATTCAATGTGTGTTTTTCGGGTGAGTGCACTTTCTTTTTGAACGGTGTAGTTAATCGGCATAACTGTCGGTACTGGGCTGAGAACAACCCCAGGGTATTTCACGAGGTGCACACACAACATCCTCAGAAATTGAACGTGTGGGCTGGTATTTTTGGAAATTCTATTGTGGGTCCTTTTTTTCTTCCTGGAACTCTAACAGGTGATATGTACTTAGATTTACTGGAAAATACCATCGACCCAGCCCTAACTGATATCATCGAAAATAATCCTGGATACGTTGAAGCGGAACTGATATTTCAACAAGACGGTGCACCTCCACATTACTCTCAAAATGTGCGTAATTATTTAAACACTAACTTTCCCGGGCGGTGGATAGGACGAAGGGGTGCCATTGAGTGGCCTCCCCGGTCACCCGACTTGACTCCTTTAGACTTTTTTCTATGGGGACACATAAAAAGTAAAGTGTATAGCACTCCACTTGCCTCATTAGAAGATCTGCGAACACGAATTATTGACGTTTGTCGCGAAGTGACCCCTCAAGTTCTTCAGAATGTTCGAGAACGATTTGAAGCTAATTTGTATTACTGTATGGAGGTCGACGGGCAACATTTTCAGCATTTGCTTCATTAATACGGTAAGTTTTTTTTTATTTAATTCAATTTATGCGTTTTTTGAAAAATGTATTTTTCAAATTTCAATCCTTCATATTTACTAAATGACTTGACCGATTTTCAAAACCAAAGCGGGAATGTATAGAGAATAGAAAGCCCTTTTCATTGCGGTACCACTTGACCCCTCTTCCCATTTGAAAAAGTTTGGGGGATGACACCCCCGCTTAGAGGGTTGAAAATTTTGCGATCATTTTAAGAGCAAAAGTTGTCCCCCTCACAAACAAAATTGACGTGTTTTTGGATTTTTTGAAAAAAAAATTACCCTGGCCGTTATGCCTTGCGGTACGTTTTCGATGGGCCACCCTGTATATTAAGACATGTTATTATACAATGGCGTTACATAATATTCAGAGGAGCCAGGGCTATTAGTTAAATTTCGCTTTTAAGATGATATTCGTATAAATAGAACTAATAAATGAGAAATAATATTTTATTTCATCTGGAAAATTTACTCTGTAAAGTCGGCTAAACTCATCAAACAGTGAGACATTATACCCTTTGTATTAGACACTATATAATATAATATAATATATTTTTGTTGTTAGGTAATTAAGGTTACATTTGGCACCGACTTTACGCAGTAAAATTTTGCAAATAAAATAAAATACTACTTTTTACTTTTTGCATTTTTTTGAAGTCGGTTTTGTTTTTTATATTTGCTTTTATTAAATCTATCCTAATGGTCTTTCTCTTCTGCACAAACACTCGGCTCACTGCTTTTGAGCAGAACATTTCTATTACAGAAAAGGATCATTAGGATAGTACTTAAACTGAGATTCATGTCAGGATGTGTTTCTAAGGAATTCTGATCTAACAGTCTATTGTGTTATATGCATTCTTGCTTTATACAGTAAGGGCCAAAAGTCTACCCCCTCCCGTTTATTTTCCGTTCGGAATAACAAAACCAAATTTGGGGGGATTATGCAAGGTATAAAATACTATTTATGCAATAGAAAACAAAATGTCAAAATTTCATAATCATCTTGAACCTTTTTTAATGGAATGTGCATTATGGTACACCGTTTAAAGGGTCTTTAAAGATAAACAAATTTATTTTTTGGCTTTTTTCGCATAACTGCCTTGTGTCTAAAAATAAACACAAGGTAAAATTACAAAATTTCTTATCATTTTTTTTTGCTTAACTAATATTCTTTATTTTATGTATCAAAACATTCCATAAACCGACTAGTCCATGCGATGCGTAATTTACTAAACAATATTCGTTTCAATCAATTTTAAATCAGATATTTTTATTGTGTTGCGAAGATGCCAAAAAAGAAATTTGTTTATCATTCAAGGCAGAAAATAACCTGAACACGTCTAAGAAAACTTCTATTTTTTTTAAATAAACAGTGGCGCGCCAATAATTTACTAAAATAAAAACTGTAATAGCCGCCCACGCGCACGCCTGTAGCTTGGTGGGGTTTCTTTTCAATACATAGTTTCAATATAATAAGTTAAGGGGTTTTTCCAAATATTATTAAAAATCTTTTTTTATAAAAGGTTATCACCAATCACGAAAATGGAGCTATTTAGGCATATTTGTATGAACAATTTTTCTTAAAATGAGCCGAGCAATCAGCCCTGAAAGTTTGGCTATGTGCTTAATTAACACCCTCTATATGTTTGCCAAAACATATATTTTTTGAAATGTGGTCAATAGTTTTAACTCTTACTTAAATTGTTATTTTAGTTTTTGTAACAAAAAGGGCTGAATGTTAAACTATTGCATTCCATTTAGAACGATCAGTACTTAACTGTCTGACTGGGTGATACTCCGCACGTCGTTGTAAACAAAGAAGGTCCGTTCCAACTTAGCTATGTTTTGTTTAAAAAGAATTTGTGTTGATGTTATCTAATTAAAACTTAGGCAGATTAGTCTATATGTTTAAAAAATATATTTATATACATTTTATGTCGAAATTGTTGTTCGCGGCATAACTAAAAAACTGCTTATCCGATTGACTTCAAATTTCGGTAAAAAATTAAGGGCCATATGGGAATGAACTTTAATTTTTGGGGGTAATATTTTGGTAAAAATCCAGTATGGCAAAACAAAATGGCGGCCTGGTGAAATGTTAAAAAAATTATTACTAAAAAACTACTTATCCAGTTTATCTCAAATTGTGCACAAAACTCAAAATGCGTAGGAATCATAGTAATCAAGTAGTAAAATTTTGGTACGGATCCAAGATGGCGGAACAAAATGGGGACATAGGAACATATTGAAAAATTCAGCCTGGAAAAATATTTAAGGGCGTGATTTCAAATGGTGTGCTATAAATAATTGTGGTATACAGATGAACTAGTAAAACTGTGGTACTCATTCAAGATGGCGAAGCAAAATGGCGGCTAAATGAAATATTTTTAATCGTGAAAAAATCGCCCTCTCAGATTTTACATATCTTCACATTTTAGAGTCTCTAGATGCCACAAAATATATCAATTCATACGATCCGTCTGTCGGTTTGTCTGTCTGTCAGTTCACGGCATAGCTTAAAAACTGCTTACGTGATTGAATTCAAATTTTTCGTAAAAATTAAGAGTCATATGGGGATGACCTGGTAGCATTTTGGTAAGAATCCAATATGTCAAAACAAAATGGCGGCCTAGTGATATGTTAAAAAAAAAATACTAAAAAACTACTTAAATCTTGCACAAAAACTATTTTGGTAGGAATCAACTGGTAAAATTTTGGTACGAATTCAAGATGGCGGAACAAAATGGCGGTTTAGAAAAATATTTAAAAATTCAGCCTAAATTGACTAAATTGGGTCACGCTTCACTATTCCTAATAAAAGAAAAGATTCATAACGAGGGAAGTTCCGGGTAAAGGAAATTTACCGATTTTTTTAATTTTTTTACATTCCTGACAGAGTTATTTGTATATTTATTTCATCCCTCGTATTTTCCTTTAAGGTGCGACAAAGATAGAAAACCCTTTTGTGTCAAGAGCCAAGATTAAGAATAGGGAAAATAAGATAGATGTGCCCGCCATTTTAGCGGAGTATTTTGCTTCCTTGCATTTCATTGTAACGAGCAATCGCCCAGCTGAATAACGAACGAATATTGCCGATTGCTTAGGCTTTTCTCGACGAGAATCCCTCTGGGCGACCATGTCGAGTTTTCCTCAAAGTAAAATTATGCTTTACTTTGGAAAACTTAGAAAATTACGTCTGAAGAGCGGAGACAGCAACGATAAGGCTGCAGTATAATAAAGCCTATTTGAATTTGGGAATCGTGCATGTTAGAATAAGTAAAGTCCCACTATAATCATAAAAAAATGTGAAATTTAATTTATTATACAGCTTGTCCGAAAAATATGAGATAATATTCGAGTACTCATACAGATAAAAACATAAAAATTTGCAAATTGCAAATGTGCCACCAGACCAGTTTTTTGGCCGCCTCTTTTTGGGGTTAGTGGCGAGAGGGGGATCTACCGAATTTTAAATGCAACCCTATGTCCAATTTTGCCTTATTTTGGAAACTTCTAGCAGACAAAAATTTTATTTATTGAAATGAGAAATTCAGCCGTGGAATTAAAACTGTTGTTTTTAATTTCATTTCATAAGGTGTTGAAAATTACCACTATTAATTCGTGCCAATAATAAACTCTTCTTTCAAATTCCCTTCTAACGTTTTGGGGCATTTTAGACGTCACACTAAAACAAACATCTGCAATTTTTTGTTGTAGCCTTTGTAAATTATTTTGTAGGAAACACTCGCTCTGTTAAATAACCCAAAAGAAATAAATGAAGTGGAGCAAAATCCAGCGACTGTGATGGCCATTCAACAGCTCCACAACATCTAATCAAGCCTGTAGGAAATTCATTTTGAAGATACTCTCTGTGCTGTATTCTTCTGGAAAACTGGGTCATAGTCAATATCGTCGTCTTCAATAGTTGTTATAACTGCTATTTAAATGGTATTCTTTCAACAGTTTAAGTATAAGGAGCCAGCATCGTCTTTAATCGTGATCAACCACGTACAACCAAGTGCTGTCGACTAAAAACGCATGCAGCCGTTTAATTCTTGCCAATTTTGACATTGGCATACAAAATTCAAGGCCAAAGTATAAATTATTAAAAAAATAGCAATTACAAACAACGTCTGTTTGATTTGTCATATTCATCCGTACGATATTTTAAATGTGTAACTGACTTTGCTAAATACGATCGAGCCTTCCCAGTTCTTACGATAACCATCGAGTGTCGGCTTACAAATAGCCATTTTTGAGTGACAGTTGTCACGTGGCTACTATTATGGCGGGAAATTTGAAAAACGTGATATGAAATGTCAAAAAATAGGTTTGAGAGATGAAATAGTGAATAAAGTTGTTAGAAAAAAGCGTTCGGGATTTAGTTTTATGCTTACTGAGTGAATTTCGAGGAAAAATATGAACATTTAAGAAAGTCTCTAATGATAATCAGTATCATACACATTATTTATAAATTGAGGTTTATATGGATGAAAACTGTTTATTCGTAATTTTGACTGTAATACTGTATACTGACCATCTTCTGTAAGAAAAACTTTTTTCAATATTTTACCTCTCAAACCTATTTTTTTACATTTCATATCACGTTTGTCAAATTTCCCGCCATTATAGTTGTCACATGACAACTGTCAAAATGTTTTTATAGGTTATCAGATATGCACAAACTTTTTTTAATTCGTCAATAACAAAAAATTTCCCATTGTTTCAGATATATATATATATATATATATATATATATATATATATATATATATATATATATATATATATATATATATATATATATATATATATATATATATATATATATATATATATATATATATATATATATACATATTTACTTTAATGTGAAATATTGAATAAGCGGCCTGTTCGTTTGTTTATTCCGATAAAAATTCTGGGGGGCAGGCCGAACTTCACATTTTTTAAATTTAAAGTTTTTTTCTACCTCTAAAAATAAAAGCTCTAAGGAGGCACAAAACATACGGACACACCCTGTAATTCCTTGGAATCACCTGTGTAGGCGAAGTAAGAAATTATGTACAAAGAATAAAACAAGTTTGTCCTCTTCCACCGTAAAAATCTTAAAATTTTAATTTGTTTTTATGCAACGCCGTTTCACACTCCTAACGTAACCCTATAGAAAGGAACAAGTTCTTTTTATATACAACAAAAGAAAATTCATTTCCATTATTGTACCGTTTTTTAAATGCTAAGCATTATGGAAATAAAAATTATTTGAATGTTAAAAGAAATTCTTTTATCCCCTAGGGCTGCTCTGGAAAAAAATAACATGTACAGGGAGTTAAAAAAACTAAAGGCTTTTATTTTTTTTTTTTCATTTTCAGAGGGATGTTTCATCTCACTAGGCTTACTATTCAATTGTTTTTATATACATAAAGTAAAAAAAAACTGGATATTTCACAGTTTCTTAAAAAAAATGAATGCTTCTGAAATTCATTTATTTTCAGTAGGCCATATGCCCATAGGCTACTTCGTATAACTAAAGAAAATATTTTTGTATATGAAAGAAGTTTGACTTGTTTCATTCTTTTTTTTTTTAATTTTCGTTTTTGGTTCTAATGGGGTTGCCTAATTCCTTTAGGGGTACCCTGTGTAGTGAGAAGATATATTTTACTTTCAAAAAAATAAAATAACTTTAACATATGTCGCCGATTTTTGAAATAATATTTGTTTCATCATGTTTATAAAACGAAAATAAAAATATAGTCGATACGCCAATGACTTACACAATTTTTGTTTGTCAAAACATTTACCTTTTTGTTTTCGTTTTGACTGTATATCGGCTGAGCAGGCCCAAAACATTTTTCTATACATTAAATGTATCAGAATTGTTTGCATTTTAGTTAGAATTTAGGACATAATCTAAATATCTTTGCCATTATGACAAATAATTTTATAAGATGTAAATTATTAATTCTGAAACATGTTTATCTGCGTTCGCCCTCTACGACCTTCCAGACACTCCCAGTTTAATTTTCCGATAAATCTCAGAGAAAGTTACTTAATTAAAACTATAAATTATGTTATATTGTTAATTAATTTTCGAAAGACGAAAGGCACACGAGTACGTTCATCAAATATCTTATTTTGGAAGGCAAAAACTTTGAGATGTTTAATAGGGCGTCCTGTAATAAGTGTGTGGAAGGGGTAGATGCCTTCCCCATTTTCTAAGATCTAAAAAGTTTAAATCGAAAGATCCACACATGTTGGTTTAAAAATTTCATTTATCTTTAAATACTAGCCACAACTATAGAATATACCAAAAAATCGTTTAAATGCAAATGATGAAGGATTTTTCTTGTAGAATCTTTTAAGACTATTATACATTTTTAAAAAGTATTGAAAACAAAATTATACATTTTTCTTTAATCGGCCACCTGTGTTTAATGAGGACTACATGAAAACAAATAGGAGCGGGTAGCCGAGTTAGCAAAAGAACTGCAGATGAGTTTCAATTTACTGCAGATGTTCTATCAGGAAACGATCAAGGTCCGGTTTCTACAAATATTACTAGTTTTAGTGGTGTTGAAGCTTCAGCGCTTATGATAGATGTAGATAGAGCTCAGAACAGCCTCTCCGGTTATGAAGAAGTGGCCCTACAAGTATTTCTACAGAATACAGCTGAGAGAATTATTAAATTAATAAATTTCGAGGATCGAAATTAACAGCTTAAAATTATATGAAGTGGGGATTTGATGGTAGATCTAGGCACAGCCAATATAAACAAAAATTTGATGAGGAAACAGGTAATGTGTTGTGGATAAATAAAAGACCTTTGTCAACTATGTAATGCAGACCAATCAAGTGTTTGGTTAAAAAGGAAAATCCAGATCTTGTGCGTAGCACAGAAAAAGAATGCATTTTGCATATCGGATACCGACTGCCAATAAAGTCGTGGCAGATTCGTGGGCCTGAGAACATTGTAGAAGCTAATAAAAAACGAATCCAAGTAGACTTTAAAGTTAAATGTTTCTAACAGTGGACAAACCAAAGCCAGGGTATGGCTCTTCAAATGACGGCATACTGCTAGAATATTTTTTCAGAATCCTCAAGCCAGTTCGGAACAATATGCCGAGTACAGTACCTACATAAAGTGTTTGTTCATGGGTGTGAGATAATCGACGCACTTTCTTTACCCATGGGACAACTCTCTGAGGACTCTTGAGGTCAGGCATAAAGAGGTAAGAAAGCATATATTATCTCATACCAGAAAATGCTTTAAATTTTCTAAATTACATAAAATAAAACAACAAATATCTTTTGAGAAGTCTCATTAATTTTTCATGTTATGTATCGTTTTAAAAAAATTCTAAAATGTGGGTATTTTCAAAACATCTGCTGGATTAACCAGTTAATTATTTTAAATAATTATACAAATAAAATAAAAGTTTTCCTATGTTCATTATCTACTTCTTATCCAGTCTATACGAGTTGTTTTAAAGATTTTTTTCCAAAAGCGTAGGTAAGATCAAAACATACTGTATAGGAATAGTTATTTAATTAAGTGTGTAATAATAACTTAAAAATACAAGAAATCCTGTTAAAAAAAATTGTTATTTAAAACATACTTTTAAGTTAGGCTATATAAGTTTTTAAGCCAAGAACTTTTTTTTTCTTAAATATTTTTTTATACTATGTACAGAATACCCTGTATAATAAAGGGAAAAGCCACCTTTGGCCATTTTGGAACCATTTTAAACCATTACAGAAAGAAAACTGGCAATCCAAGTACAAAGTTTTGGAGGGAGACCACAGGCAGGAATTTTGTTAAGAAATGCCTCATATCAGGTTTGATCGGACACTTTGGATATGGCGAGGTCAATAATTTGGGCTCCTCCGCCGAATTCGATGGACTTATTCTAGTAGTGGGATCTGAAGGTAAGAAGATATGCTGTGGATCTTTGGTTGTTGATAAGTTTATACTATTCAAGGTAATTTAAAAAATCATTAATGATGTGCTTCTCCATTGTCTTACACATAATTGGGAAGAGGGATACGGGTCTGTAGCTAGAGGAAAGAGTTTTGGATCCCTTTTTCGGAACAGGCTGTACAGGAGTAGATTTCCAGCTTTTAGGAAAACTGCCCTTGTCATAGGACACTTGGAATAACCTGCCAAGAATAGGGGCTATTTTACTGAGCACAACTTGACAAAAATCTTGATTTTGTTTATTTTCTCTTTACAAGTTTGACTTGAATTTTTAAGCCAGTTTCAATTATACGACGTCTTTTATGTTAAAAAATATAGTAAGGCCTATAATAGGCTCAAACATCCTGACGGGACATATTAAATGGTTTCATCACATGCCTCAAACTTTTTAAAATTCGCATTCATATTTACAAAAAGACCATTTTATTACCAGCACTCAATACGTCGAAGGCAAAAACATATTTAAATTGTTATCTAAAAAATCATTTGATACAAACTTGTTTTTTTACTAAGGTCACATTTTAACAGTTAGAATACTAATTGTTTAACTTGCTTTCGAATCAAATCTTATTGTGTCCTCCCAAGACTACCATTTTCTTGTTTCGACGTAAGTTTGTTTTAACGCTCTAAACGTGTTCGGTAGTCTTTTTCTTCAATTGTTTCCCGATCATCAATATTCAAAGCACGCTTTTACAAATTGTTTAATTAAATCAAGGGAGGCAGGGTCTAGCGTGACGTTCTCTTGTTTCCATCGCCGACTGTGTCTTGGAAATTAAATTTAAGGCTCCGGAGCGACTTTGATGCGTTTTGGGACTTCGTGTTCTCTCTATTCAATTGCTTTGTTCGCGGAGAAACTTTCTTGGCACAGCTAATTGAATAGGAATCGTCTTATTTCGGAGATCTCCCTCGAAATGTCTATTTTTTGATGCCACATGCTTGCTATTTAACTTGAAGTATGAGAAGGAAACTTTATATAATCGATATACAGCGGGTTCGAAAAGTCTTGACTAGTATCTTCGGTACTAGTAAAAAAAATCGGTAAATTTCCTTTACCCGGAACTTTCTTCGTTATGAACTTCTTTCCATTTGGTAGGAACAGTGAAGTGTGACCCAATTTAGTTCAGCACGTAGTCACAGGCAAAATTTAAAATAAATTCAATAAGTACCTAGTTTTTATATTGACACATACCACCATTTTGTTAGGTCATGTTGAATTCGTACCAGTTTATCCCATTTTCATATTTAATTTTTCTGTGAAATTTAAAGTAAATTGAACAAGATTTTTTACGTTGATTTAAAAAAAAATTGACGGCAATTTTGTTTCGCCATCGTACATTCGAAACACAACTTTACTCTAGTTTATCTCTACATCACACTTAATTCTTGCATAAAAATTGAAATCAATTTAATAACTAGTATTTTCAGGTATGATTATTTAAATATTTTATCAGGTCGCTATTTTGTTTCGCTATCTTGGAATCAAAGCATCTTGAGGTAAATTGAATAATACATTTTTTTAGTAATAATTTTTTTAACGTTTCAGATCCATTCCCATATGACCTTAATTTCTGACAAAAATTTAAATTCAACCTGGTAGGTAGTTTTTAAGGTAAGCCGCGAACTGACAAACAGAGAGACAGACCGACAAATGGACTGTGATGGAATCCAAGTTGCAAAAGTAGGCCATATCATTGAACTATAATTAAGGCAATAACTTATTGCAACAATGTCCAACACAGCTTTTCGATTGTTGTAAATATGGAGTAATAGTTTATAGAATCATCAAATTATTATTTATTTTATTAATTAGGTTAGTCTAAGTAGTTTTATACCATTGTAATTAGATTTAGAAAAAGAGCAGAATAAAGTGTTACACAGTAAGAAGTGCACGCTGATTATTTTCTTAAGCATGTAGTTCGAACCAGAACAAGAAGATATTACATGGCGACCCTGCAGCCTATGTGCTTAAGTTAACAGTGCAAAAATATCGTTATGGTGCTTTAGAAGAAAAGAAAAACATGGGAAAAACACAGTCAAAAGAAGAAGTTATAATTGCCCAGGCAGGCAACAGTGGTGGTACGACTGCAGAGGGTAGCAACAGTAACTATTCTCTTTGGCAAGTTTGCGGAGTTGTAGCTATAATGATAGCAGTTACCTTAATTGTTTTATGGTGTTGCCGTCGCAGTAAAAAGGAATTGGAAAGAAAAATACGTCCAGAAATTAGAAGAAGCCAAGACTTATAAAGTCGAGAAAAAAAGAAGACACTGGCCGAACCAATCCGGTGGTCAGCAACGAGGGCACGTGCTAGTGTGGCAAAAGGCCGCTAGTGCGCAACGTTGGGATTGATAAAGCCCCTAGTATTGGTGAATATGGACAGTATGGACTTATCTTAGGCGACTATGGACAATGAACATACTTAAGTATTAACATAATTAGTAAGTCATAGTTTTAGCACTATACAATTTTATTGGATATTATTTATTGCCTTAAATTTATTGATAATTATTTTATTTAATGAGTGTAGTAAATTTAAGCGATTTGGATAAATTGAATAACATTATTTCATTATTTATCATAAATATAAAAAAGGAGTCATTAGAGCGTAGAGAATCTTTGGATAGGGTAAATAAATTAAGTAGCAACGTAGAAACATTAGAAAATAAATTTTTTCAGCTTAGAGATCAGTATAGTAAACAGGTGCATGAGACCGATAAATTAGAACATTTTCAAAAATATGTATTAGAAATAAGAGAAAACATAGATAAAGCTAGATCTATTTTATCAGGTCGGTTAATTGCCATAAAAGATAAAAAAAAATTACAGCTCGCAGAGACTGATTTGGTTTTGGGCATTCATCCTAGTTCAACAATGAGTGAAAAATTTGATTTGCGAACCGCAGCTTCTTTGTTGCCATCTATGGATGGTACCGAAGAAACTACGAAAATGTTGATTGATGCTATTGAATTATATAACGACTTGCTTGACGACAACGGGAAAGTATTGCTAATCAAATATGTTTTAAAGGCCAAATTAACACAAAACGCGAAATTAAGATTACAAACGACGTATACTAATGTTGGTGCTTTGGTCACAGATATAAAAAACCAACTTCTTACAAAACAATCTGCACCAGCTTTAGCTAATCAGTTGCATAACGTTAGACAAGATACTAAAAGTATAGATGATTATGCGAAAACTATCGAGCAACTTTTATTGAATTTAACCTTAGCGCAAGCGGACGGTGATCAAAATTCGGCAAAAATTTTACAACCGGTGAATGAAAAATTGGCGATAAATGCTTTCGCGAATGGGTTAAAAAATTCAGATTTAAGAACAATAATAAAAGCTAGAAATTACAATAATTTAAAGGACGCGATAACTGGCGCTAAAGAAGAAAATTTAAATTTAACCCCAACTTATTCTAATAACTTATTTCATATGCGTGGGCGTCACCAATATCGAGGAAATCGGTCTAGAGGTAATTTTACAAATTTTAGACAAATTCATAATTATAATCAATCTCGTAACCCGAGTAGGCAAAACTTTAATAATTACAATTTTAGCAGACAGCAAAATAATTCGCAGTACCAAGGCCGAGGTCGTTCCAGCTTTAGTAGGTCAAATTTTCGTCGAGGAGGTAGGCGTCAGCAGTTTTCAAATAATAGTGTATATTTTGTTGATAATGTGGAAAGTAGTAACATAAATAAAAACAGCGAGGAATCTCAAGGAAATAAGTTTTTTCGTTTCTAATAATTTAAAAAATAATGATACAGCTAGTTTTAATATGAATGCTTTAAATTATGTGCGTGTCGAGTATGAAAGGGAAGAAATGATATTTTTATGTGACACTGGTGCAAGTATTTCTTGTTTTTTTGAGAATTATTTGAAAGATAGTAGTATTATAAATACAACTAATAAAATTAAAATTAAAGGAATTGCAGGCTCAACATATTCAGCTGGATCTGCAAATATTTTATTCACTATGAACAATGAATATATTTCTCATGATTTTACAATTATTAAAAGTTTCGATTCTAGTATACATGGAGTTCTAGGTTCAGATTTTTTCCTTAAGTATGGTGCAATTATCGATTATGAAAAGTTTTTATTTTCTTTTTGGCTTAATCAAAATAAGCAAATAACAGTACCTTTGGAGTCCAAAAATAATTTATATACTGTTATTCCACCCCGATGTGAAATAATTACACATTGCTGTACCAGTCTCACAGATGAATGTGTCATTTTAAATGATGAATTATGTGAGGGAGTGTTGATCGCAAATAGTATTGCAAGACCGAAAGATGGTAAAGTGGCTGTAAGGCTATTGAATGTGAATGAAAGAGAAATAAGATTGCGAAATTTTGAGCCTAAAGTTGAATATCTATCAAAATATGATGTTTATTCTTTTACAAAAAATAAAATCTCCGTTAACAGAGTTGATACAATTTTAGATCTTATAAATACAGAAGCCCTTAACGTAGAAGAGAGAAATTCTATACAAAAAATATGCGCTAAATATGCGGATGTTTTTCACTTAGAAAATGATTCATTAACAGTTACTAATTTATATAAGCAAAAAATAAGGTTAAAGGAGGACGCAACTCCAGTTTACGTTAAACCTTACAGGTTACCTCATGCTCAAAAAGAGGAAATTAATAACCAGGTGGACGATATGCTAAAAAAGGGTATTATAGAGGAAGCACACTCAGAGTGGTCTTCACCTCTTTTATTAGTTCCCAAAAAACCGGACAAAAATGGCGTTAAACGTCACAGATTGATAATAGATTTTAGGTTATGTAATCAACGCCTACAAAATGATGTATTTCCGCTATCGAATATTACGGAAATTCTAGATTCCCTATCTGGTGCGATTTATTTCTCGCACCTTGATTTAGCACAAGGATATTACCAATTAGAACTTGATCCTGAGAGTAGGCCCTGTACAGCCTTTACAAAGGACAGAGGACAATTTCAAATGAAACGATTACCAATGGGTATGAAAATAAGTCCTAGTGCGTTCTCAAGGTTGATGACTGTAGCAATGGCGGGTTTAAATTACGAGGCATGTTTTGTTTATTTAGACGATTTGATAGTTTTTGGACATTCCTTACAGAATCATAATCAAAATTTAACTAAAATTCTACAACGCCTTAGACAAGTAAACCTTAAATTAAATCCTAGTAAATGTGAGTTCTTAAAAAAGGAAATTTTATATTTGGGTCATTTAATTTCATCTGAAGGTATATCACCTGATCCTGAAAAAACAAGGGTTATTTCTCAATATCCAGTTCCTAAGAATTGTGACGAAGCCAAACGCTTCGTTGCATTTGCAAATTATTACAGGAAATTTATTAAAAATTTTGCAGAAATTGCTCACCCTTTAAATAAACTAGCTAGGAAAGGAATAGTTTTTAAATGGTCTGAAGAATGTCAAAACTCATTTGAAACTTTAAAACAGTCTCTTATTAGTCCGCCCTTGTTACAGTATCCAAATTTTTCAAAAGATAATCAATTTATTCTTAGAACCGATGCAAGTGGGTACGCGTTGGGGTCTGTATTGTCGAACTCAGATGACAGGCCTATTGCATTCGCTTCTAGAACTCTAAAATAAAGCAGAAATAAACTATTGTACAATAGAGAAGGAATTATTAGCAATCGTTTGGTCATGTAAACATTTTAGACCATATTTATTTGGTAAAAAATTTATAATATCGGACCATCGTCCCTTAATATACTTATTTGGCATGACAAATCCTTCTAGTAGGCTCACAAAATTTAGGCTAACGCTCGAGGAATACGATTTTTCAATCCACTATGTGAAAGGTGCTGAAAATGTTACAGCGGATGCTTTGTCACGTGTGTGTATAGAGTCGTTTAAACGCAATCACTCGTTCGGAGACAAAAAATAACAAAACAAAACCCAATATGACAAGTGATAATACTTCCATGGAAAACAGGATTGATCACCCTGTTGCAGTGGAAATATTAAAATACCCTAAAACTCAAATAATAGAACTACGGCCGGTACGTGAAAATGAATTTACGAAAATAAAGCTTAATAATAAATTAAAAACTGAATATGAAAATTTAATGTATGACGTCAATTCTAAGATAGTGTACATATCCCAGAAATACCGATCAACGTCGAACTTAGGTGAGTCGTTGAGGCATCTGGAGAAATTATGTAAAAAACACGATATTCCGGAATTAATTATTATAAAAAATAATGAGTCTAATCAGTTTTTAAATGACATGCGCATGATTAAATGTAAAAACGAAATTTTCAAGACAAATCTTAAACTCAGTATTATAAAAGATAAACAAAGGATAGAAAATAAGGAATTACGTCAGTTAATTCTTAATGACTTTCATACATTACCAACGGGAGGACATTCAGGGATAAACCGAATGTATAACAATATAAAAAGATATTACTTTTGGGTAACCATAAAGAATGACGTTGAGGATTTTGTCAAAAGGTGTGACGAATGTCAAAGGTACAAGCATTCAAAACCAAATAAACAACCTATGACAATATCATCAACGGCTACTTCAGCATTTCAAAAAGTATACCTAGACTTAGTCGGTCCATTACCAGTTGATATTGAAAATAATCAATATATACTCACACTTCAATGTGAGCTAACAAAATTCGTGGAAGCATATCCGCTTCCCAATAAAGAGGCATTGACTGTTGCAAAGTCATTTGTAGAAAATTTTATTTTGCGTTACGGTATTCCTGTTTCTTGCGTAACAGACAAGGGAACCGAATTTTTATCTAATATATTTAAAGAATCTTGTAAGCTGCTTAAAATTAAACAATTAAATTCTACAGCATTTCACTATCAAACTTTAGGAGCCCTTGAAAATACCCATAAGCATTTGGGTGCATATCTACGCATGCAACTGTCGAAAGGAACTTTTAACTGGAGCTCTTGGGTTCCTTATTGGTGTTTTTCATACAATAACAGTGTACACACATCAACGCAGTACACACCTTATGAACTCGTATTTGGAAAATCCAGTAATATTCCATCTAACATCGTTAATCAAGTCGATCCAGTATATAATTTTTATGATTATCCTAAGGAACTCAAATTTCGGTTGCAAACAGCGTGGAATGACGCGAGAAATAATTTAATGACATCAAAAAATAAACGCAAAATTGAGTATGACAAAAACAATTGTAAAAGTCAAACTTATAATGTAGGAGATATGGTTTTAGTAGAAAATAACGGTAGAAATAATAAATTAGAAGCTTTATTTAATGGTCCATATCCAGTTTTGGAGGATAATGATCCAAATGTAGTGGTAAAAATTAAAAATAAGAATGTAGAAATACATAAAAATAGAATAAAACATTATTTTAGTTAATTCCACAAAGAAAAAAATCTATATGTATATATTTTTTTTTTTGCTTTTCGGGGAAGGTGTGATGGAATCCAAGTTGCAAAAGTAGGCCATATCATTGAACTATAATTAAGGCAATAACTTATTGCAACAATGTCCAACACAGCTTTTCGATTGTTGTAAATATGGAGTAATAGTTTATAGAATCATCAAATTATTATTTATTTTATTAATTAGGTTAGTCTAAGTAGTTTTATACCATTGTAATTAGATTTAGAAAAGAGCAGAATAAAGTGTTACACAGTAAGGAGTGCACGCTGATTATTTTCTTAAGCATGTAGTTCGAACCAGAACAAGAAGATATTACAGGACGCTAAAACATGAGAGGGTGATTTTTTTCACAATTACAAACATTTTATTTGAGCTATGTTTTGTTAGGCCATCTTGAATTAGTAACGCAATTTTACTAGTTGATCCCTATACCTCAATTAGTTATGGCATCCATTAAGTAGTTTTTTCAGGCTGAATTTTTAAATAATTTATTATGCCGCCCATTTTGCTCCGCCGTTTTGTATTCCTACCAATAATTTACCAGTTGATTCAAACATAATACTTGATGTTTGTGGAATATTGGATAAGTAGTTTTTTGATAATAATATTTTTAATAATTCACTATGCCCTCATTTTGTTTCCCCATATTGGATTTTTACCAGAATATTATCAGATCATCTTCATATGACCCTTAATCTCTGATCAAAATTTGAAATCAATCGGGTAAGTAGTTTTTAGTCTATACCGCTAACTGACAGGCAGACCGACAGACAGACCGAAGATAATGACAATTTTTGGCATCTAAGGTAGCTAAGGCATGAAGAAATGTGAGGGTGCATCTTTTAATAAAACCAAGCATATGAAATGACTTACTAACAATGTTGGATATATAGGAGATACAATTTAAGGAGGCATCTAGTGTTTTTCTTTCAATGCAAACATTTTTTCTAGAAGTATCTCATCAACAGTAGTAAAAATTGTTTCGATTTCTACATCGGTAAAAATACATGGTTTCACATTTATAAGCATTCAATGACACTCTTTCTTTTGGCACCATTTCACGAATCCCTCCAGATCCTGCTGAAGTCTCTCACAGTAACTAGGTTCAAGTAATTTTACCTCATCAACAA